>CM061048.1:4129840-4348009 GCA_030762985.1 Adelphocoris suturalis | reverse complement strand
TATGAAGACTTTACTTCACAATTCACCGTCCTCGTTGGTTTGGAGAGAGTAGGTATGGCGGATTTCAATCTCAATGAAAACGATTTTCTGAGAGGTACCTATCGTCTTTCAAAAACTACTGTTTTTTCAGTCCTTGAACAAATTGATGAGCTAGTATCGATTACACTAGTTCGCCGGTAAGTGATGGAGATACAAAATAAAAATACCTAGTTCCCTATCAATTTGACCATAATATATTATGAGGATAATTATAACCTGTTTTTCTGCTATTTTTGAGGCGAAATAACTTTGGAATTTCGGATTCTCGCAGAAGGCTGCAGTTATAAAATCCATCGAATACCAACCACTGTATTTAAGGAGACTCCCAAAATTTCCAATGAAGACAATCAAAATCGCGTTTGGATTGAGTTTTCCAGTGGTTCGAAATTTAGCGGTTTTTACTTCAAACTCAAACCCAGAATCCTTGAAGAAATCCACATATTATCATCCCAACTTGAAGAGCCAATGTGTCAAGAAGGATACTGCAAGGAGCACATCTTAAGGGGACCCATGTTGACCAACAGTCACTCAACGGACTGCCACCACGAACCTCACTTGCAGCTCGAAGAGGAAAAAGTCCAGTCTTGAAGCATGACTCCATGAGCGAATTTTTGAAGAAATCTTCGTCATTTCAGTTGCTATTGATCGTGTAGAGAAATTTTAGTTTATGATTTTGATAGACAACATGGAATCAAATTCTATCTACAGCAAGGTTCTAGCCTTAAACAGCATTTTTTTAGGATTGGTTATACAGGGATACTTCCATAAGAGTAGTTCAATCTGAATTTGGACAATGTTTCATGCAAATATTACCGATTTTTACAGCTAGCGAACGGCATTATTTCGATTTTTGACTGATTTTTCAACTTTGAAATTTTTGAAAACTTGATACATATTCTTCTAGGAAATTTTACGCTGATTCCGAATATACCACATGTTAGTATGCTGAAAAAATTATTTCGCACAACAAATCGCAAAAAACAGGCTATTTTGACATTTTTGACTACATTTTTGAAAATTTCAACCGAAGATGTAATCCGATCATGCTGGCCAACGAACTTGAACTTTCGTTTTGTGCCCTTAACCTTTTTAAAATTTGTTTGAAGTTTCTAGTCTGAAACGGATTTCTGCATAAATTTTTTTCAAAAATTCACATTCTACAAATTTTGAGGCGAGAGCAATCGCTTAATTTTCTTAAAAAATTCGCTAAAACTGCTCTACAGGTACTCGCAGGAGATGAATTCCTTGAAAAATATTTGAGCTAAAAAAGTTGTCATTCTCCATAGCCTCATAATGAATGCGGAGGTGCTAATTTGAACACAAAAGATTTACTCAAAGACGTAGTTGAAGTGTGTAGTCTCGGGTTGGTCTTTAGTCTCACGTGGTGCAATAAAGTCCATCGACCTAATAGGGGAAAGACGTGTTTCTAACTAGAGGCCTAGCAAGTTTAATTACAAAGAGGCCCTTGTTTTGAGAGGTATTAGGCTTGTGGGGCGGAGAGCGGTCTCCAGTGATGCAAGAGACAAGTGCCGCCTACAGCTTCCCCTGCCGCAGGGGCACCCTAATGATCATTATTGTATGACTGCCTGACGTACGCTCATATTAGAGACGGGAATATTACTACATAGCTAGGCCTTTAATACAATGATATTAATTACGGAAGGATTAAACGGATTATGGGTGGGTATAGCGGGTAAATTATGACTTTGCTAATCTGGTTCACATTGGAGCGCGCTGCTTGAACCTTTGAAACTTCTGGATGTCTATATTAATTCTAGGAATAATAAGAGAGGTTCCTCATAACCGCCAAACTTGGCCTTGATTACGGAAAAAGCAAATTTTGAAAATGCGTTCGTCATGAACCTAAGGGCCCGTTTATCAATTACAGGGAATAACTTACAGGCAAACCTCAGGTAGATACCTCGAGATTACCTCTTCCTATCGGAAAAACTTAATAGGGCATTTACCAATCAACTTTGTACCTGCAGTAAGCTAACTGCTCCAAAAACCTCGTCTGTGGGAAGTAGGGGTACCACAACAACAACAATGATTTCTCCACTTAACAGCCTTAACAATTGGTATTTTTCATTCTTCTTCGTATGTCCACGGGCATAAAGTAGATTCTTTAAGACAACATAACAACAACACCTGCTCTTTCGGGTTTTTCCTGTGTTCTTACGAGTATTTTAGCGAATTTTGAAGAAAATTAAGCTATTGCTCTCGCCTAAAAATTTGTAGAATGTGAGTTTTTGAAAAAATTTTATGCAGAAATCCGTTTCAGGCTATTCTGAATCATATTCTGAAGTTTAACGCATTTTTTATGTATGTATGTATGTATATATGTATGTATGTGTCATTCCAGACGATAACTGTCCGTAGAATTGTGCTAGAAACTTCAAACAAATTTTAAAATGTTGAGGACACAAAACTATAGTTCAAGTTCGTTGGCCAGCATGATCGGATAACATCTTTGGGTTAAAATTTTCAAAACTGTAGTAAAAAATTTCAAAATAGCCTGTTTTTGCGATTTGTTGTGCGAAATAATTTTTTCAGCATACTAACATGTGGTATATTCGGAATCAGCGTAAAATTTCATATAAGAATATGTATCAAGTTTTCAAAATATTCAAAGTTAAAAAATCAGACAAAAATCGAAATAATGCCGTTCGCTTGTTGTAAAAATCGGTAATATTTGCATGAAACATTGTCGAAATTCGGATTGAACTACTCTTATGGAAGTATCCCTGTATAACCAATCCTAGAACCATGCTGTTTAAAACGAAGGTAGTAGGTGCGCTTGTTAAAAAAAAAAAAAAAAGTATGAATACCTCCTACTTATTTTTAATAATTTGATTCCATGTTTGTCTCTCAAAATCATAAACTAAAATTTCTCTACACGATCAATAGCGACTGAAATGTCGAAGATTTCTTCAAAAATTCGCTCATGGGGTCATGCTGCATGACTGGAATTTTTTTTCGTTTCTGGTTGTACGGAGAACGAAGTGGGTTGGTATGAGTAATCATAAAAATGCACCCGTACAAGTGATATACGAAATTTGCTTGCGTACGGATATTGTAGAGCATAAAACTCCCCTAGAACTACAGATTATCTTTTAAACGACGGGAGTTTTACGAAATTTTGGAAATTGAGCTAATCTTGCCTACGATCTCTTTCTCCTTCATCTTTTCTGTTCAGTTTCTAGGCTAGCATACAGACTGAAAAGAATTTATGACTGAGGAACGATCTAGAAAAAAAAAGCTGAAGAACTAAAAACATGGAAAATTATAATATAGTTCCCTCTGAAGCCCATATGAATTTTGTTAGGCTGATCGAAGTTTCGATTTGGCTGTATTACCTAGGCATATAAAAATCCCAGGAGCACCGGAGTGTTTGTTTGCTATTATTGCCTATGATACTTATTTGAAATGTCGTTGGTAGGTATGATAGTGTGTTATATATTATTAAATTTATGTAGAAAATAAAGCTATTGCGATGGATCCAAAATTTTCAAAATACATATTTTCTACAATTTTCTTTGTGAAACTTCAACTTTGTATGTACCTGGTGCATTTTCTAAGCGTTACACACAACTTACCTCCAGGATAAATCGCTAACTGAGGGAGATGAGTCTCAGATCTCAGGTAAGGATACCGAGCAGATAGCGGTATCTTGCAGGTAAATGTGAGTTGATAAACAGCCAATGAAAAGTTATCCGAGGTCGTTAGCTACCTTGTGACTGAGTTCCCGTCAGAATCCCAGAGAAAGCGCTGCAGAGTTGGGACCGTCATCTTTATATGTATGTGAGAGAGAAAAAAATACTCAATTCGATCATAATTCGTTGTGTATTGTAATTTTTTTCTAGCAATTTCAAGGATGTAACACATGCAGATATCAGTAGGCACTTCACTCTTATTTTAAGCGTTATTGTTATTTTCGGTATCTCTTGCTGACGGGATACTGTCACTCTCCCCTACCTCTTTCTCTAGGATTTAGGACCCCATTGCACCTCTGGGGGGGCGACCTAAAACCTTGATATGGTAGCAGAGCGTGGTTAGGATTATGGACGGCTAACGCCTAGTAATCCAATCCACAATTTTCAGGGCTTTAATGTTTCAGCAGAAACGTGGCCCGGTATTCCAGAAGGAATTCCCATTATCACCCTTTGGTATATAAATAATTTCATTGGTCTTTGACTTATATTTTCTGTTTTATTCCCCTTTTTATATTTTCAATTTCATACCTATGGTATACCTAGGATTGCTATTTTTATTATTATTCTTTATACCCGGGCATGGTTCCCAATTATTCAAGGGCATTGTTCCATTGTTCCCAATTTCCAGGGCTTAGTTCCCAACTTACGTCCCCGTCGTTGGGCACATTAATTTATATCTATTTTATTTTCCTTAAAGGTCTCCATAGTTGAGCCACCGTTTATTCCCGATTGTTCCAATCTTTGATTGGGGGTTAGTTACCTAATGAATACTTCAAGTGAAGATTCATTGACAATCCATCCTGTTTTAATTTCTCTTTTCCCATCCTCAAGCAGCTATTTATTAATGAGCTTCAGTTCACAGCCAGTAAACTATTCCACCTGGTTAACATACTTGCTCTTCAATCAAGTATGTCTTTAAGTGGGGGAGTGTGACAGAGTTCCCGTCAGAATCCCAGAGAAAGCGCTGCCGTCGCTCCGTTGGAAAACAATGGGCGTCGCACGCCTCTTCTCGTGTTCTTGAAAGGCTGCGTTTGGCGTTGGATAGGTGATCCGAGAACCGGAAAACCAATCTACTCCGAACATAGCTCATTAATGCTATTAGTAGGAGTGGTATCTCTCTGACGGGATACTGTCATTCTCCCCTACCTCATTCTCGAGGATTTAGGGCCCCATTGCACCTCTGGGGGCGACCTAAATCCTTGATAACCTAGAGTTTGCCTGGGCTTTATCTGTGATTGATAAACGGCCCTAAGTTGTAAGTTTAGCGAATCGTTGTAGAAAATGGAACTATTAAAATGGAATTATTGGAACTATCAATTAAAAAAAAAAAAAAAATAAATAAATAAATAAAAAATAAATAAATAAATAAAAATAATAATAATAATAGAATAAATGAATGAAATAAATAAATAAAAGTATAATAATATCAATTAAGCAAATGAGTTTTATTAATATTAACAACACAGATTAAGATTTATATGCAAATTGTTGTTTTAGGAATTTTTATGAACGATTTTCATTGTAATGCACGTACTCTTATATTATCAACTTAAATTTATTTTCAATAATAAATCTTTGAAATCAACATAGAAAAAAATAAAATAATAATAACTCCACCTTATTATCACATCTGTGTTAGATTCAGCTAGTGTTAGAGTTAGAATAGCCCTTCTACGCAGAACACTGTCTATGTTAATATTCTTAAATGCTGCTACCTGAAAATTAATGAGATAACTGTACCCCCCGGATGTTACTATTTAGGGATTGCGTACCAAAATTTGTGATACAGGTCAAAAAAACGGATCATGTTTCATTCCTACTAAAAATGCATCAGAAGTTTAGTTCCCTCTATAAACTTAAGGATCAGTTTGTTGCACAGCACTTTTTGAGCACATTAAATTGGTAAAATTTCAAAAATTGGCTTAAATTGATAAATACATTTATATTTTTCAACCGAATTATAGTCAAAAGAAGTTTATCAACAATGAACTAGAAATTTTAAAATTCTTTGCATAAAAGTATGCTGAAAAATGTACTTGAATTGTATTGATTTTCGCAGACAGATCGATAAAAACTACATTTAAAAACAAAAAATTTCAAAATCTTTTCTGTCTTGCAAAATATTATTTAGGACTTTTTTGCCATAAAATCGGTAGTTACCAATTTCATTGCACTCAAAGTGCTCGAATTTCATTAAATAATGACATGATCATCCTGCATGACTGGAACTTTAGGTTTGTGATCTATGCCTGTCAGATATTGAATGATTGCTTACCACACAAGGTCAGTGGATAAACTGATAAACCAATATCCGTTTCTTCCCCAAAATATTAAGCATCATCAATGTTATTTCAAGTTGTAGGCATCGGAATTCATTGTACACGCTTTGATTTTTCGCAGTGTCTGATCGGGATGGGGATGTCGCAGATAGAAGTTGATGCCGCTGCGAAGCCGGCATTCACTCTGTTCAACAAGAACTTGCTGTACGGGTTCAGACCTGTAGATGACGCTCCCAAGAACATTATGGATGGTTCTGGAACCTGGCCGAGGATGTCGAACCCCCAAACCCCTGGACAGTTTGAGAGAGCTGAAGAAATGATACAATCCATGAACCTCATGACTGGAATGCTGACAAACAGTACCATGTTTGGTGAGTTGGAAAGATCTAGCTAATTGTTACTAAAAAATATATTAAAACAAAAACATTAAATGGTTTTGTAAGAATAACAAATTTGAACTGTAACCCGACGTCCACTATACGGAAATGAGTGACACCGACCACTACGTGGGGTTCGCTTGGAACCCAGCAGTTGAGCTTTGGGTTCTTGTGCTAGGATCAACGAAAATAACTTCAAATTTCAATGAAATAAAGTTTATTATTTTTCAGCGAGAAAAAAAAAAAAAATTTTAGCTCATACGAAATAATTCTACTCATCGAATAAATATTTTATTCTATTTTATTTTCTACTTTGAAAAATAATTATATAGGTACCTACTATTCCTAATGTAATGGGGGGGGGGGGTGTAATGCTGATAAATCATGATGTTTTCACTATTCTCATCTGATTTCCGTGATTCTATTTTTGTTCAACTTTGAATTTTGTCTGGTTTTGGAATAGGTATGTAATAGGAGTTTTAAATTGCGTTTTCTTTCTCTTACATTAATTCTCAACGAAATTATATTCCATCCATTCATAGGGAAGTCCCAGTAATGCATGCATTACTTAGGTACCAATATGTTTTATAATTTTCTTCAGAAGCTTTTATGAAATGGGCAGACATTTACCCCACAACATATATGATATTAGGTATTATTATATGATAACAGGGAACACTAAAATAATAATAATACCTAATTCTTTAGAGTGAAAAAGACACTAATTGGTCCAATAGAAATGTAGGATATCACCTCAGATGGGGTTAAATTTTTTTTTTTTTTTATAGATGCTAATATTATAATGTGCGTAGAAGTTCACTTACTCTCACGTTCCAAAGGTACTCCACAGAAAATGAGTGAACTAGGAATAGAAACTAAACTAGAGTTCTGAAATAAAATCTAATAAAATCACTTGGATATATCGCACCCGTCCTAGAATAAGGGTACAACTCAAAAATCGCGATTTTTGAGTTAGTTGTGGTTCTGAGAAGTAGAAACGTAGTCCAGTCAAATAGGACCAAAAAATGGTGTTTTGGCAACAAAATTCGTCCATCAATGAAACTTTGGTTATAAGTTCTTTTTATCAGTATAATTTGATATCTGAAGAGTCTCCAGAAATTGAAGTGGTGGAACATGGTTTTAGAGAGGGGAGAGTGGGGGAAAAATTCGAAAATTCAGAAATCAAAAGTTCACGAAAAAAGTCAAGTGAGGTGTCTTTTCCTTTGTATTCCTTAATGCTGAATCGGAAAAAACTGTTTTCAACCCGATCGGAGCACTTTATTATGATATATGATGAGTTTTTAGGGAAAAAATATAAAATTGTGTATACAAAAGTAAATAGGCAAAGTACCTATTCTTTGAATGGAGAGACTTGAGAAAATGATGGTGAAATTGATGCTATTATAATGTTGATGTTTGTGCACAAACAACCATCGTTTCTCG
The DNA here is from genome assembly GCA_030762985.1 of Adelphocoris suturalis. Classification (NCBI taxonomy): domain Eukaryota; kingdom Metazoa; phylum Arthropoda; class Insecta; order Hemiptera; family Miridae; genus Adelphocoris; species Adelphocoris suturalis. The sequence goes on along the minus strand of CM061048.1, from coordinate 4,340,158 downwards.
CATTCTTAAGTATAAAAGAGGGGAAGTTGGATTTTCAGCATTCCACGGTCTAGTTTGTCTGTAGAAGGTGGAGATATGTGTAGGGCACTCTAATTCCGCTAGAGAGTGCGTGTGTCTTTCTTCTATGGAGGGAGTAACCAATTCACGTCCTAGGAAGAAAGACACAACTCAGTTGAGTTCACGCAGTCTGTGTCTCGTTTTGAGTTGTTTCCTTTTTGTGTGGACAATTTTAACTTGTGTCTTTCTTTTCTGAACATTTTGGATCCTGACTGGTGAGATTTCAGTGTTTGAGTTGGAACAACTCAAAAATTCTTTAAAAAATCAACAAAACCGTTCCCCCCCTCCCTTCCCACTGACAAAAAAACTATTTATTCACCATGGGGCGTTAGAGTAATAATGTAGGAAACAGGTTTCGCAAAGATAAATAATGTTCATCGTGTTCCAAAGAACGCGTAGCCAATGGTGCGGAAGGAAATCTTTGAATGCGATTTTCCGAAAATGACAATTTTTGAGTTGTACCCTTATTCTAGGATGGGTGCGATATATAAAGTATTATACAGTTAGCAGTGTATCATTTATTGATTGTACCTATTACCAAATTACCATGGAAAACGTTTATCGTTTTAACGGATCGGGGATTAAATAATCCATAATCGAATTTGACAAATTAGTTTGGTATTAGTTTGTAATGAATGATGAGTCCTGACGCCATTTACGGCCAACGTTCTGTATGACCTGATTCGATGTAAAACGAAGTAAATCACTCGCGACGAAGTTGTGAAAACCAATTTTATTGGAAAACGGAAGTTAGTGAAGAATGTTGCCTATTTCCACGAAAAACTATATTTTCTTCATGACCTGATAACTTTGATAACCGATGGTAATTTCACATCATTCTCACAATTGAAATTATTATAAATACTATCATTCGTGCCCACAAATAAGTAGCAAATGTATGTTTCATCAATTGAAATAGTTGCTATAATTATTTGAAGGAAAAAAAGCCAAAAATAAAATCGAATCACTAAAAAGAGTGAGCTACTTGATAGTAGATCAAAATTCATTTTAATTTCACGATTTTTCTAATTTCAAAATTCTATCTAGAATTATAAATAGATAATATTAATATGAACTACCTACATGTTTTAAGATGCGAATCGTGTGAAATTTGGATCATAGACAAAGGAAACGAGAAGAAATTTTAGAAAAATAGGTTTTTCGTAAGAGGAAACCAATTTTTGTCTTTTTTTGTTTAGTTGTGGCGAAGTTATGATAATACCTAATTTTCTATTTGAATCCGAGTTTTATACCTCAATCATGAGGAAGTAAGAAATTTTGAATAAATAGCGCAATGTTGATGCTTACAGATAATTATGCTTGTTGACAGGTGCTGGTGCAGGTCCGGTGTTGGAGAGCACAGAAGTTCAAAAGCCTCCTAGCAAGAAGTACAAAATGGTGGTTGAAACTCCAGACCATATGAAATGCGAGACGTGCAGCGATAATGGAGAAGTGCGTGGGATGATAGTGTCCAAAGATAAAGGAGTCAAGAAAGTTATTAATTATGCAGCAATGATAGCCCCGGAAGAGCCTTCTTCTGTGAACATGGTTCCGCCTTTTATAAAGAACCAACCCATTAACGGTATTGAAGTACAACCTGATGGCTTAACTCCTTCGCCTCTGCAGTATTACAATCAATACTCGCCTCAAATGAATGAACGAATGACGGCGCCAAACGGTCAACTAAGTCCGATGCAACTTAGTCAACTAACTAATGCAATGGCTCAATCAACAGTGACGCCACAAGCAAATCTGCAACCACAACAAAATTTCAATCCCTTCAACCCGTTGAGTTCAGCAAATGGAGTTACCCCTCAGGCTCCATTCACAATCGCAGGAGCGCCTCAGACGCTTCAAACATTCCCCCCTTCACTTAATGATCAAATCAAGCAGCAGATGCTGAGCCGCCTTGCTGTTGCAGCATTGGCCCCTCAGCTTGTAGTTCAAAGGGCCAACGAGTTGATGAATTCAGCAAGTTCAAATCAACAGCAAGCGGCGGCAGCATCAACTGTGAGTCCTTGGCCTCTGGGTGCCGGCATCATAATGGTGGGCCCATCACCCAGCGGAGATCCACAAGCAATGATGGTAAATCTGGGAGGTTCACCAACAAGAGATGCTCAGTCGAATCCCCCCACCGAATTAAACACTTCTGACGCCTCAAGAACAGAAGAAAATGAAGCTGTGAAAAAGTTAGCAGCCGAAATTATGGAAATGATGCCTAAAACTAGCGACAGCAAAGAGGGAAATGCACAACCTTCGTCCAATTCAAGATAAAATTAACTTTTGAGTGAAGTGTACAGATGAGCTGTTATTAATATTTCAAGTATTTATTATTCCAATAACTTATTAACTAATAAAATAATAAACATGATGATGTTTTCCAATATTTTTGCTCTTAACCCATTTTTTCTTCTAATCACTTGTAGTAAACGTTACCTAGTAAAGTTTGTTCAATGCCAAGAAAAGTTCTGATTATATTTCGGGGTACTTAGTTTATTGACCTCGAATTTCGAAAACATTAAATTTCATTTGTTCTAATCAAGCTATTTCTTGAACGCAGAAACTGCTTCTCTACAAAGATCGCACCTAATAAAACCTATATTAAATAACCTACTTATTTTACGGGTTCTCCGACGATTTGGTTACAATTTATTTCCAGAGAATTGAGGGTTTTCTTGAAATTTACCCCCCCCCCCTTCCCATTATTTTGATGAATTTTGATTCAACTACTACGTAACTTTTCAATTGATCCCGAATTCGTCAACTCTTTTGGTACGGGTCATCCATGAAATCCTCGATTTATTTGAAAATCAACCGTTTTGTACTTTAAACGCATTTTAATCTCAAAATTGTAACGAAAAAACTAATTTGACTACAGAGTTTGGTAGCTGATCAAACAAAAGAAAATTGGAAATATTCTCCAGTTCTTGATGCTTGGTCTGCTTGATTGAATAGTGGAGGGGGGGGGGGGGGGGGGGGGGGCAGTTTCAACTGCCTTTCTCTATGGATATTAAAAGTTGTGCATAATAACTTCATGATAATCACTGTCCACACCAAGCAACATTATTATTATTATTATTATTAAAGGCTGCATCAACACCAGTTTTTGCAACAACTAACAACCAAATGTGAAAAGGAACTTAGGAACACACATATACGAGAGGCCCACCTAACTCGCCCGCCCCTATTACACTCTCAACCAATAGAGATAGAAGATAAGGTGAAAGTTATCCACATAATTTTTGCTTAGATCTCTAACACCACTTTTATGCGCATATAAGCACTTGCACAATACGTGCGCTTGGCGTAATAAATGAGAATTTTTCAGCAGGTAAATCGAATGTGACGCTCGGTGTTGTGAACATGAAAAAAACCCCTGAAATATGAACATTTTTTAACAAACCTGAAATTCCAGTTATTCAAACTTGTGAGTGAGTGAGTTTTTCAACTCGTTTCTATACGTTACATAATTTTTCGAGTCATTTTCGGAGTGGAAAAGTTGATTTTTCCTCATTTTTCAGTTATAGTATGCTTGTTAGATTTTAAAGTTTTAACACAGAACGTGTTTTAGCCATGGACTAACTAGCCAAAAAAGCTAACGAAATTTCGTAACAAAATCTGGGACAACAACATGGATACCGATGATACGGAACTAAGGATCGTGTAACCTGGTGTAACCTATGCGATTTTGTTATGACGCGGTGATTATATAATATCCTGATTCAGTGGGAGGAAAGTAGCGAAATTCTGATTTAGTGGGAGGAAGTTAACCAATCTTCAACCGAAGATTGAAGACGGGTTTATGTGAAACGCATTCTGTGTTTCAATAATTTCGTCCGAAGTATGTAAATAGAGGTAACCGGGGGGTCCAGGGGGCTTGCCCTCTGGAGAGGCGCGGAGCGCCGAGTTTTCCTCGTCGATTTTCAAGTTGGGAATTAAATGGATCGCCCAGTGTGGTCAGGAGAAATATACATAAGTACTTTGTAGAATTAAAAAAAAAAAAAAAAAAAAAAAAAAAAAAAAACTTTGGAAGCGAGTAGTTACTCATTAATGAAGCTATTAGCGTGGAGGACGCACTTTTTTATACTAATGAGTGGCAATCTTAAGCTCCGGCCCTCATCAATGGGGGCTAATTTTCCTTTGTAACTGAACCTTTAGAACAAGCCACTGTAGAAATTTGGTTCCCTCTCGCTTCCCTTCCGCCAGTGGATTCATGATTTTAAACGTACTCGTTGATTGCCCACCCACTTCTGTCTGTTCTCCTCAGCCAATTTTGATGAAATTAGAAACATAGGCTAAATTTGACATGACAAAGTGCCTTTTGACGAATTTTTGAAGACAATTAAGCTATTGCTCTCGTCAAAATTTGAAGAATGTGAATTTTTGAAAAAATTGTATGCAGAAATCCGTTTCAGGCTGTTCTGAATCATATTCTGAAGTTTAACGCCTTTTTTCATGTTTTTATGTATGTATGTATGTATGTGTCATTCCAGACGATAACTGTCCGTAGAATTGTGCTAGAAACTTCAAACAAATTTTAAAATGTTAAGGACACGAAACGAAAGTTCAAGTTCGTTGGCCAGCATGATCGGATTACATCTTCGGGTTGAAATTTGCAAAAATGTAGTCAAAAATTTCAAAATAGCCTGTTTTTTGCGATTTGTTGTGCGAAATAATGTGTTCAGCATACTAACATGTGGTATATTCGGAATCAGCGTAAAATTTCCTATAAGAATATGTATCAAGTTTTCAAAAATTTCAAAGTTGAAAAATCAGTCAAAAATCGAAACAACTGCCTTCAATACTGACCACATTGGACATCGAAATCTATGAATATTTACCTACATTTGTCTTTAAATCTACAAGATTAGTTTAATAATAATAAAGTATGAGTACCTCCTAATTATTTTTAATAATTTTATTCCATGTTTGTCTACCAAAATCATAAACTAAAATTTCTCTACACGATCAATAGCGACTGAAATGTCGAAGATTTCTTCAAAAATTCGCTCATGGGATCATGCTGCATGACTGGACTTTTTCAGTTATAGTATGCTTGTTAGATTTTAAAGTTTAAACGCAGAACGTGTTTTAGCCATGGACTAACTAGCCAAAAAAGCTAACGAAATTCCGTAACGAAATCTAGGACGACAACATGGATACCGATGATACGGAACTAAGGATCGTGTAACTTGGTGTAACCTATGCGATATTTTGTTATGACGCGGTGATTATATAATATCCTGATTCAGTGGGAGGAAAGTAGCGAAATTCAGATTTAGTGGGAGGAAGTTAACTAATCTTCAACCTAAGATTGAAGACGGGTTTATGTGAAACGCATTCTGTGTTTCAATAATTTCGTCCGAAGTATGTAAATAGAGGTAACCGGGGGGTCCAGGGGGCTTGCCCTCTGGAGAGGCGCGGAGCGCCGAGTTTTCCTCGTCGATTTTCAAGTTGGGAATTAAATGGATCGCCCAGTGTGGTCAGGAGAAATATACATAAGTACTTTGTAGAATTAAAAAAAAAAAAAACTTTGGAGGCGAGTAGTTACTCATTAATGAAGCTATTAGCGTGGAAGACGCACTTTTTTATACTAATGAGTGGCAATCTTAAGCTCCGGCCCTCTTCAATGGGGGGCTAATTTTCTTTTGTAACTGAACCTTTTGAACAAGCCACTGTAGAAATTTGGTTCCCTCTCGCTTCCCTTCCGCCAGTGGATTCATGATTTTAAACGTACTCGTTGATTGCCCACCCACTTCTGTCTGTTCTCCTCAGCCAATTTTGATGAAATTAGAAACATAGGCTAAATTTGACATGACAAAGTGCCTTTTAGCGAATTTTTGAAGAAAATTAAGCTATTACTCTCGCCTCAAAATTTGTAGAATGTGAATTTTTGAAAAAAATTTATGCAGAAATCCGTTTCAGGCTATTCTGAATCATATTCTGAAGTTTAACACATTTTTTTATGTATGTATGTATGTATGTATGTATGTATGTATGTATGTGTCATTCCAGACGATAACTGTCCGTAGAATTGTGCTAGAAACAAATAAATTTTAAAATGTTAAGGACACAAAACGAAAGTTCAAGTTCGTTGGCCAGCATGATCGGATTACATCTTCGGGTTGAAATTTTCAAAAATGTAGTCAAAAATTTCAAAATAGCCTGTTTTTTGCGATTTGTTGTGCGAAATAATTTTTTCAGCATACTAACATGTGGTATATTCGGATTCAGCGTAAAATTTCCTATAAGAATATGTATCAAGTTTTTAAAAATTTCAAAGTTGAAAAATCAGTTAAAAATCGAAATAATGCCGTTCGCTAGTTGTAAAAATCGGTAATATTTGCATGAAACATTGTCCAAATTCAGATTGAACTACTCTTATGGAAGTATCCCTGTATAACCAATCCTAGAACCATGCTGTTTAAAACGTAGGTAAGTAGTAGGTGCTTGTTAAAAAAGAAAATGTAATCACAACTGATGAGTTTACTCTGTGAAATATTTCATTTCATGTCAAGATTTGATGATGTTATGATAGGATACTGTTAAGATTTCAACTGCCTTCAATACTGACCACATTGGACATCGAAATCTATGAATATTTACCTACATTTGTCTTTAAATCTACAAGATTAGTTTAATAATAATAAAGTATGAGTACCTCCTAATTATTTTAAATAATTTTATTCCATGTTTGTCTATCAAAATCATAAACTAAAATTTCTCTACACGATCAATAGCGACTGAAATGTCGAAGATTTCTTCAAAAATTCGCTCATGGCTGGACTTTTTGGGTTTTTTTTTCGGGTTTTCATCAAATATTAATGAAATTTAAGTGAATAATTTTGTGAATCAATTTTTTTTTTTTTAACTGCATCTCTGCTTAAAAATATACGTTTTACTATGTTTAGCCATTTTTAGTGATTTGTGAGCAATTTTTTGAAAATTGCCCAATTTAATGTGCTCAAAAATTGCTGGCCAACGAACCCATCCTTTTGTTTGCAAAGCTTGATTTTTTAGCGCAAGGACGAATTTTTAATCTCAACCCTGAGGAGAGTAGTTATAGTCAGGAAGTAGACATACGTTTGCACTTAAAAACTTATGAAAAAGTGTTAACATCTAGGAATCGTTTTAGAATGTCACACAACGGATTCAATGAAGGAGATTTTCGAGAAAAAAATTTTAAAAAATTTTTTGAGCCATTGGGTAAAAGTGGATAAAATTGAAAACTTAACATGTTGACCTGAGATCTATGGCGGACACTCAATGTCCTACGGTTGTTGACTTTTTGTGTTCATTCAGCACTCGAACGGGCGGTCTGAAGATGCAATGGCATTAAGAGCTGAAATCAATAGCTCAGGAGGTTGAACTCCCTGAACCCCCCGACCTTCATTGTTGAAACCACTCGTTTCAACATCGCTGAAGGACAAACTGCAACTGTGACGAGAGGTTCAGACGAAAATGGGGCAGCGGCGTCAGCGTAATCCTATTAGCTCATCCATTTCAACGCCGAGTCGTCATTTCTGCTTTATCCCCCCTCCCGTCCTACATGCGTGATAATGAAACGAGGACTTTTCAGCTACACAACCGTCAACCTCGGTATAAGTAACTGTTCAAGTGATGAATGGAAAACGCGAGGCAAGCTAGATTTTCTCATTTAGGTAGTCGGAATTGCCTAGAACTTGGTGATCGTCGATTGTCCGCAGTATTGTTGAAATCGTAATATTAACTGCGTAAATGAGAATGGATTGAAGAATAAATCAAATGCGCAAAAATCGTTGGTGATTTGAAAACTAGAGATTTAAAAAAAATAAGAGAAATTTGATTTAACTTTAAAAAATTGTGATTCAGATTTTTTAAAAAGTTCTCAGATTTTGGTTTATTATTTCCAATAATAAGCCTATGTGATCGTGTAGCAAAAAATTTTTATAAACCCCCCTCAAACTTTGTCACTTTACGTTTCAAGGTGCGTAGAATCCAAATTTGAAATGTCCGTCCGCCGTCCGGGCCATAAAAGGCCTAAGAATTGACTTAAAAAACCCGTTCTTTCGCACATAGTTGTTCTAGTTGGTCCTATCGTTTAACCATCCCGATCGCTTTACTCGCATAGATGCTATGGGCCAAAAACGGGCGAAAAAGTGTCTTTTTCGAGACTTTGAGTGTTAGACTTACGCGGTGGGTGGTGAGGGGGTTGAGCGGGGGGTGGAGTGAGAGGAGGCACCACGGCACCTTGGGGTGTCTGGGGTGACCAGGGGCGTAGCAGAGGGGTGTAGGAGAATGGATATTTATTACTTTTACGTGTTATACCCATATAATACACCGCGGCACCATGAGGTGGGTACAGCGTTCCTTCGAGGCATGAATATATGTTTTTTCAAGGTCATATTTGTGTGTTAGGTAATACCAACGCTTTTCCAACGCATATTTAATAACATATCCTCTCGACTTTTCGTACGTACTTAGATAATGATATTATTAAGGCAATAACTATTTGAATAGATAGGAGCTCAAATCGAGAAATATAAACATGCGTATGGGTCATTTCACGCGAACGGCCAAACTTTTTTTTTTGATATTTTTTAAAAGTCCTAATTTTCTAGTATATTGTACCCATTGGTAATACAAGCTAGGAGCCAAATTTTCAGACCCCTTCTTCGCCCAGCCTTTTCTCTACAACTGTCCGAAGTTTAGGGGTGTGCGCCAAACACTAACTTTTGTTTTAATTGCTCAACCGTTATTGTGCCCAAAAAAATAAGTAAGGTGGCCAATTCTTATGGTAAATCGTCTGTTCTTTCTGGTAGTCATGTCTAAATTTACAAAAAACTTAAGCTTCCTCATGAAAACTCAAAATAAAACTTCTTTTTCACATTTCATCAATTTGGCATTTTTTGAAAAAAAATTTTTTGATCTTAAATCATACCTACTAGTATGTAGAATACGAGGTTAGGAGGACGTAATGGGCCGACAAACGGTTTGTCGCCAGTGGTACTTAATGTACGGCCTGAACTCCCAAAAAAACGTAAGCTTCCCCATGAAAACTCCACATTTCATCAATTTCGCATTTTTCGAAAAACAATTTTTTGATCTTAAATCATACCTACTAGTATGTAGAATACGAGGTTAAGAGGACGTAATGGGCGGATAAACTGTTTGTCGCCAGTGGTACTTAATGTACGGCCTGTACTCCCAAAAAAACGTAAGCTTCCCCATGAAAACTCCACATTTCATCAATTTCGCATTTTTTGAAAAAAATATTTTGATCCTAAATCATACCTACTAGTATGTAGAATACGAGGTTAAGAGGACGTAATGGGCCGACAAACGGTTTGTCGCCAGTGGTACTTAATGTACGGCCTGAACTCCCAAAAAAACGTAAGCTTCCCCATGAAAACTCCACATTTCATCAATTTCGCATTTTTCGAAAAAAAAATATTTTGATCCTAAATCATACCTACTAGTATGTAGAATACGAGGTTAAGAGGACGTAATGGGCCGATAAACGGTTTGTCGCCAGTGGTACTTAATGTACGGCCTGAACTCCCAAAAAAACGTAAGCTTCCCCATGAAAACTCCACATTTCATCAATTTCGCATTTTTCGAAAAAAAAATATTTTGATCCTAAATCATACCTACTAGTATGTAGAATACGAGGTTAAGAGGACGTAATGGGCCGATAAACGGTTTGTCGCCAGTGGTACTTAATGTACGGCCTGTACTCCCAAAAAACGTAAGCTTCCCCATGAAAACTCAAAATAAAACTTCTTTTGCACATTTCATCGATTTCGCATTTTTTGGATAAAATTTTTCTTACCTTAAATCATACCTATCAGTATATAGAATACGAGGTTAAGAGGACGTAATGGACCGGCAAACGGTTTGACGCCAGCGGTACTTAATGTACGGCCTGTACTACCAAAATAAAAGAAAAATTGAATTTTCATGATAAAATTTGCACCTATCTGATGTGCCGTCAAATGTGAAGTTAGTTCTAAGCAAATTTGATAAACTGGGGACTTTATAATGAAAACTCAATTTTTATTTTATTTAGGCAGTACAGGCCGTACATTTTGTACTGCTGGCGTCAAACGGTTTGTCGGGACCACTACGTCCTCTTAACCTCGTATTCTACATACTGATAGGTATCATTTAAGATCAAAATATATATATATATTTTTTTTTTCAAAAAATGCGAAATTGATGAATGTGAAAAAGAAGTTTTTATTTTGAGTTTTCGTGAGGAAGCTTACGTTTTTTGGGAGTACAGGCCGTACATTAAGTACCACTGGCGACAAACCGTTTGTCGGCCCATTACGTCCTCTTAACCTCGTATTCTACATACTAGTAGGTATGATTTAGGATCAAAATATTTTTTTTCAAAAAATGCGAAATTGATGAAATGTGGAGTTTTCATGGGGAAGCTTACGTTTTTTTGGGAGTTCAGGCCGTACATTAAGTACCACTGGCGACAAACCGTTTGTCGGCCCATTACGTCCTCCTAACCTCGTATTCTACATACTAGTAAGTATGATTTAAGATCAAAAAATTTTTTTTCAAAAAATGCCAAATTGATGAAATGTGAAAAAGAAGTTTTTATTTTGAGTTTTCATGAGGAAGCTTAAGTTTTTTGTAAATTTAGACATGACTACCAGAAAGAGCAGACGATTTACCATAAGAATTGGCCACCTTACTTATTTTTTTGGGCACAATAACGGTTGAGCAATTAAAACAAAAGTTAGTGTTTGGCGCACACCCCTAAACTTCGGACAGTTGTAGAGAAAAGGCTGGGCGAAGAAGGGGTCTGAAAATTTGGCTCCTAGCTTGTATTACCAATGGGTACAATATACTAGAAAATCACTAAAATCATTAAAAAATATCGAAAAAAAAAGTTTGGCCGTTCGCGTGAAATGACCCGTATATAATTATAGAAGTATAGGTTGTGCCAACTCGAAATAGGACACGCCGAGGAGTCTGGACCCCTTATGACGTACGCAAGCCAACTAAAACTATGATCATACTCAATTGAAAAAATAATAAACCTTTGTGAAATAATTTGCAGCGTTTTTTAGTGGGAAACGTTTTAACCCTGGACCCTTTACTTGCTAGTCAAGCAAATTTAGTCCTAAGCACTAAATCTTGACACAGCATGGAACATGTTTTTGCATCAATTAATGATGCACTGTAACGAGAAGTTCAGACGAAAATGGGGCAGCGGCGTCAGCGTGATAATTACTAATTATCTCATCTATTTCAACGCCGACTCGTCATTTCTGCTTTATTCCCCCCTCCCGCCCCACATGCGTGCTAATGAAACGAGGACTTTTCAGCTACACAACCGTCAACCTCGGTGTAAGTACAGATCGGCCAACATTTCTGTGCGCGCGACCAGAACTGGTCGGGTCTAGGCGAGGGGGTTGTCGGGGGTACTTTTGTGAAAACGGTAGTTTTCATTCTGTTAAGAAAGTAAATAAATATAGAATATAGGCTTTGTACAATGAGGAGAACAACAGGCTATGTTTTTAGTGCGGCTAATAGCGAAACGTCCGCGCGCACAGAAATATTGGCCCATCTGTAACTGTTCAAGTGATGAATGGAAATCGCGAGGCAAGCTGGATTTTCTCATTTAGGTAGTCGAAATTGCCTAGAACCTCGTGATCGTCGATTGTCCGCAGTATGGTTGAAATTGTAATATTAGAGAGTTTTCAGAGAGATTTTGTTCTTCCCGTAACATTTCCCCCCTTTATTGCGTCGAGTAGCGAATAGAGCAAGCAACTGCAGATACTAGCTCTTCGCGTATTTCTAGACGTATTTTTACACGCATGTACAAGACTAACCAAAGGCTATCGTCATGCTAGTCTCTTTATTATTTCAATGTCAACGATTCTCTTGAATTCGGGATCGAGTAGAAGAAGTTTGAAATAATTTTGCACTCTACTTTATCGTACCTCATAACAAGGTTTGAGTACCTAACAAAACTACGACCTAAAAAGGAAAAAAAAAAAAAAAAAATTTGCCAACGCATAATTGGTTGAATACATCGTTTCTCCTCTGATCACAGAAGTCCGACGACTTGATTGACGAATTGATTCAATTTTTAGCGAATTTTTGAAGAAAATTAAGCTATTGCTCTCGCCTCAAAATTTGTAGAATGTGAATTTTTGAAAAAATTTTATGCAGAAATCCGTTCCAGGCTATTCTGAATCATATTCTGAAGTTTAACGCATTTTTTTATGTATGTATGTATATATGTATGTATGTATGTATGTATGTATGTATGTTTGTATGTATGTATGTATGTATGTATGTATGTATGTGTCATTCCAGACGATAACTGTCCGTAGAATTGTGCTAGAAACTTCAAAAAAATTTTTAAATGTTAAGGACACAAAACGAAAGTTCAAGTTCGTTGGCCAGCATGATCGGATTACATCTTCGGGTTGAAATTTTCAAAAATGTAGTCAAAAATTTCAAAATAGCCTGTTTTTGCGATTTGTTGTGCGAAATAATTTTTTCAGCATACTAATATGTGGTATATTCGGAATCAGCGTAAAATTTCCTATAAGAATATGTATCAAGTTTTCAAAAATTTCAAAGTTGTAAAATCAGTCGAAAATCGATATAATTCCGTTCGCAAGTTGTAAAAATCGGTAATATTTGCATGAAACATTGTCCAAATTCAGATTGAACTACTCTTATGGAAGTATCCCTGTACAACCAATCCTAGAACCATGCTGTTTAAGGCTAGAACCATGCTGTAGATACAATTTGATTCCATGTTTGTCTATCAAAATCATAAACTAAAATTTCTCTACACGATCAATAGCGACTGAAATGTCGATTTCTTCAAAAATTCGCTCATGGGGTCATGCTGCATGACTGGACTTTTTTTCATCTAGTTACATCAAGTTTACGTAATCAGGCCTCGTGGAATATAGTTCGTTTTGAGTGCCTTCCCTCCTTTATCAAATGGTAATTTCCAAGATCTGAGTGGGTGCCTAGAACGAATTCTACTGCCAACCGACTCAATTTGTTATTGGACTGAACAGCTTTTATATAAAATCGTATTATTTAATCACAACCCTGATCGTTGTCTGAATTTTTATGTTGGTAGATACAACTTTGTAGTACGAAATGTACTAGCGAATGATTACGAAGATTTGGTAGCTACTTGAAAATTGGAAAAGTATCAACGACTGCATTTACTCCCAAGTAGGTGAACAGGGATGGATATCTGGCTGTCGGACGAAGTAGGTACTTAATTCACATAATTAACAGAATTTGATTTAATAATACAATTATTATATTTATCACCGGTTTTTACTTTTTTCGACTAGGGAGGCAATTGTGGAAGGGAAATGTTACTAGACGACAGTCAGAGGGAGAACGAATTGGTATATTCGTTATACCTAACCTCTACTCTTGAAAATGTGGTCACCTTTGCGTCAGGAGGTTATGGTGACTACGCGTAGGACGGGATTCCAACGAATGTATTTTTTCCGCCTACGTGTAGGTGGGCCTCTTTCCCGTACACGCGTAGTTCTACGCGCTGACACGTAAATTTGCGCATGCGTAGTTGGTATTTGTCTTTTCGAGTTGGAATCCCGTCCTACGTGTAGTCGTCATAACCCGACGCAAAGGTGACCACAGTTTGAAGAATAGGTTAGGTATTCGGTCCCCCTCTGCCTGTCGTCTAATAACTTTTCCCTTCCACAATTTCCTACCTAGCCGAAAAAAGAGAGAACCTAGTGATAATTATAATTGTATTATAAATCAAATTCCGTTGATCACGTGAACAACGTACCTACCAACTTCGTCCGACAGCCAGATATCCTGTTCACTTAGTTGGGAATGAATGCATTCGTAGATACTTTTCTGATTTCTTCGTAAGCATTCGCAAGCACATTTCGTACTATAAAATTGTATCTTGTAACAGAGTGACCGTCATCGAGGTCCCGTCAGGGCTTCAGAGATAGCGCTGTCGTCGTCCCGTTGGTGAAACAACGGGCGTCGCTGCCTTTCTCGTGTTCTTGAGAAGCTGGGTTTGGCGTTGGATGGGCTTTCCAGGTGACTGGAAACCAATCTACTCCGAACATGGCTCATTAAAAGCTATTAGTAGGAGTGGTATCTCTCTGACGGGATACTGTTTATCTCCTCTACCTTTTTATCGAGGATTTAGGCCCCCATTGCACCTCTGGGGGGGGGGGGGGGGTACCTAGATCCCTGATAATCTATCAACATAAAGATTCAGACAACGAGCAGATTTGTGTTTAAATAATTAGTTTGTTTACAAAAGGTGTTGTCAGTTCAATAACAAATTGAGTAGGTTGGTATAGGCATTTGTTCTAGGTATCATCTCAGATCCTGGAAATTCCCATTTGATATAGCAGAGAAGGCAGTCAAAACGAACTATTCCACGAGGCCTGATTAATAAACTTGATGTAGCTAGATGAAAAATTGAATAATTAGACGAGAAATAAAAAGTCCAGTCATGCAGCATGACCCCATGAGCGAATTTTTGAAGAAATCTTCGACATTTCAGTCGCTATTGATCGTGTAGAGAAATCTTAGTTTATGATTTTGATAGACAAACATGGAATCAAATTCTATCTACAGCTTAGATATAACATGTTCTAGCCTTAAACAGCATGGTTCTAGGATTGGTTATACAGGGATACCTCCATAAGAGTAGTTCAATCTGAATTTGGACAATGTTTCATGCAAATATTACCGATTTTTACAACTAGCGAACGGCATTATTTCGATTTTTGACTGATTTTTCAACTTTAAAATTTTTGAAAACTTGATACATATTCTTATAGGAAATTTTACGCTGATTCCGAATATACCACATGTTAGTATGCTGAAAAAATTATTTCGCACAACAAATCGCAAAAAACAGGATATTTTGAAATTTTTGACTACATTTTTGAAAATGTCAACCCGAAGATGTAATCCGATCATGCTGGCCAACGAACTCGAACTTTCGCTTTGTGTCTTTAACAGTTTAAAATTTGTTTGAAGTTTCTAGCACAATTCTACAGTTATCGTCTGGAATGATACATACATACATATACATAAAAAAATGCGTGAAACTTCAGAATATGATTCAGAATAGCCTGAAACGGATTTCTGCATAAAATTTTTTCAAAAAATCACATTCTACAAATTTTGAGGCGAGAGCAATAGCTTATTTTCTTAAAAAATTCGCTAAAAGAAGCCTTAATCGCGCCGCTCCCAGACGGTCACCCATCCAAGTACTAACCAGGCCCAATGTTGCTTAACTTCGGTGATCTGACGAGAACCAATGTTTTCAACGAAACATGCGTTGGCGAATATTATTTTTTTTAGAGTCGAACCTAGTTATTCGATGCCTGTGAAGATAGCTGATAAAGCAGAGTGTAAAATGATTTCAAACTTCTTCAACTCGATTTCGAATTCGAGAGAATCTTAGACTTCGGAATACTAAAGAGACATTGGCGTGGTGATAGCGTTCGGTTAGTCGTGTACATACGTGTAAAAAAAACGTGAAGAAATACGCGAAGAGCAGAACACGCATCTGCAGTTGCTTGCTCTAGACGCTGCTCTACGCGTTAACGTGGGAAAATCGTACGGGAAGAACAAAACTCTTAATTAACCCCCCCCCCCCCCCCCCCAGTCAATTTGTCTTCAACACACCTGCCCGATGTTTCTTGGCATTCCTTCCTACTTAGATTACATATTTACGTAGAATTGGTGACAATTTCAAGCTGTGGGAAGAAATTATATTATTTTTAAAAACGCTGCAAATTATTTCACAAAGGTTTATTATTTTTTCAATTGAGTTTGATCGTAGTTTTAGTTGGCTTGTGTACGTCATGAGGCCCGTCCAGACTCCTCGGCGTGTCCTATTTCGAGTAGCCACAATCTATACTTCTATAATTATATACGCATGTTTATGTTTCTCGATTTGAGCTCCTATCTATTCAAACAGTTATTGCCATAATAACATCATTATCCAAGTACGTACGAAAATTCGAGAGGATATGTTATTAAATATGTGTAGGCAAAGCATTGGTATTAACACACAAATATGACCTAGAAAAAAACGCCTAGATATTCATGCCTCGAAGGAACGCTATACCCACCTCATGGTGCCGCGTCGCCACCTCTCACTCCAACCCCCGCTCACCCCCCTCACCACCCACCGTGACCCCCTGCCAAGCGTGCCAGGCATGCCTCTAACACGTCTAACACTCAAACCTCGAAAAAGACACTTTTTCGCCCGTTTTCGGTCCATAGCATCTATGCGAGTAAAGCGATCGGGATGGTTAAACGTTTGGACCAACTAGACCCCAAATGGAGTCTATGTGCGAAAGAACGGGTTTTTTAAGTAAATTCTTAGGCCTTTTATGGCCCGGACGGCGAACGGCGGACGGACATTTCAAATTTGTGTCCTACGCACTTCGAAACGTAAAGTGACAAAGTTTGAGGGGGGGTTATTAAAATGTTTTGCTACACGATCACATAGGCTTATTATTGAAAATAATAATCCAAAAGAAGGAAAAAAAAAAAAAAAGGATTACCGTGTTTTCAGAAGTTGCCGATGTCGGTGAGGATTTGGTGAAACAAATTGGCGTGGTTGTGGTTTGATTGCCTCCACATGAATTTGCACAAATAGATCAGAATGCTGTGTATAGATTGGTGGTCTGGATGCTCGCATGCTCGCATCTCAAAATTACATAACATCATGTAGTCAATCCTTTAGTAAAAATACAGATTAGTTGGACATGTAGGTCGGAATGATGTGTATAATGCTCGCATCTCAAAAATACATTACATAATCTAAGTAAGAAGTAGTGTCTAGAAACATCGGGCGAGCGTGTTGAAGACAAATTGACTGGGGGGGGGGGGGTATAACGGAAAAATACAAAAAAAAGTCCAGTCATGCAGCATGACCCCATGAGCGAATTTTTGAAGAAATCTTCGATTATTTCGATTTTTGACTGATTTTTCAACTTTGAAATTTTTGAAAACTTGATACATATTCTGATAGGAAATTTTACGCTGATTCCGAATATACCACATGTTAGTATGCTGAAAAAATTATTTCGCACAACAAATCGCAAAAAACAGGCTATTTTTAAATTTGTGACGACATTTTTGAAAATTTCAACCCGAAGATGTAATCCGATCATGCTGGCCAACGAACTTGAACTTTCGTTTTGTGTCCTTAACATTTTAAAATTTGTTTGAAGTTTCTAGCACAATTCTACGGACAGTTATCGTCTGGAATGACACATTAGGGTGGTTCAAAAAAAAAAAAAAAGTTCTGGGATTTCTGGTCCCCATTGTGTTTTTGCTTCCTCGGTATGTCAGGATGACCCTCCTAAATTTTTAGCAAAAAATATTAATCCTAACCACTTTACCTGGGTCGATTTTTGCCAGTTATCGACCGCTATCGTAAACCAACCTCTAAATTGGTGCCGACGTGATGATTTGAAGGACGGATTTCAATTTTTTTGGGTCAATTTATGGGTTTTCGCATGCGCTGAACACGATGAACTTATTTATTTTACGTTCCGTCCACTAGTTATCCGGTAAACTGGCAGATTGCACTGCTTGAAGATAAGTAAAAATCGAAAATTTCACCGAAAAGGCTGTCGCCTGGTTAAGAATTGTACTACAAACATGCTATTTTGGTTGGATAATATGCTTTGGCATGTTCTGAACATGATCCCGTTTTTTACTATACTTTTCCGCCGGTGATTGCTTCGTTTATCGGCCATAAACATCAAATTAACTCTAGGGTAATAATAGACAAATTCATCTTAATTTCACCGGAAAATATGTCGCGTTGATAATTTAAGGTCCCGAAATACCTTGTGCCGATAAAATTGGGTATTTTCCAGGATACTCGGTACAAAACCGTTGGTAATTTGGCAAGCACTCGAACCGGCATTGTACTTATTCGCCAAATATAGCGGCAAAATGGAGAAAATAGCTAAAAATTCTGTAAAATTCCTTAGTTTCCATCGGTTTTCCGGGGTAACATTCGTAGTTCTGAATTGTCTGAACTGTGATTGGATTGGTAGTCAGCCTGACTATCAAGCCTTATTGATATCTGAACAAGACCAGAAGGAAAAATGTTCTAAAACTTGCCGTAAACGGGATGTAATTGAAACTTTGAAGACTGTTTGAAATACTTTTTTGTAATGTTTTAATATTTTATCGAGGTTAATTATTATTTTTGTATATGTTTATTATATGTTATTCTCGTTATAATGTTATGTTTTGTATTCCACGATCATGGATTCATTCAGCTTATCTACCAAATTACAGATTGTCCTTCGAGCAAGTTAAACTGAAATTATATTACATTATTTTCAATTATATTACATCATTTTTCATCTAACGATCAATCACAGTTCAGACAATTCAGAACTATGAATTCGACCCCGGAAAACCGATGAAACTAAGGAATTTTACAGAAAAATGGGAAAATTTTAGCTATTTCCTCCATTTTGCCGCTATATTTGGCGAATAAGTACAATGCCGGTTCAAGTCCTTGCCAAATTACCAACGGCTTTGTACCGAGTATCCTGGAAAATACCCAATTTTATCGGCACAAGGTATTTCGGGACCTTAAATTATCAACGCGACATATTTTCCGGTGAAATTAAGATGAATTTGTCTATTATTACCCTAGAGTTAATTTGATGTTTATGGCCGATAAACGAAGCAATCACCGGCGGAAAAGTATAGTAAAAAACGGGATCATGTTCAGAACATGCCAAAGCATATTATCCAACCAAAATAGCATGTTTGTAGTACAATTCTTAACTAGGCGACAGCCTTTTCGGTGAAATTTTCGATTTTTACTTATCTTCAAGCAGTGCCCTCTGCCAGTTTACCGGATAACTAGTGGACGGAGCGTAAAATAAATAAGTTCATCGTGTTCAGCGCATGCGAAAACCCATAAATTGACCCAAAAAAATTGAAATCCGTCCTTCAAATCATCACGTCGGCACCAATTTAGAGGTTGGTTTACGATAGCGGTCGATAACTGGCAAAAATCGACCCAGGTAAAGTGGTTAGGATTAATATTTTTTGCTAAAAATTTAGGAGGGTCATCCTGACATACCGAGGAAGCAAAAACACAATGGGGACCAGAAATCCCAGATTTTTTTTTTTTTTTTTTTTTTTTGAACCACCCTAATGTACATACATACATTAAAAAAATGCGTTAAACTTCAGAATATGATTCAGAATAGCCTGAAACGGATTTCTGCATAACATTTTTTCAAAACTTCACATTCTACAAATTTTGAGGAGAGAGCAATAGCTTAATTTTCTTCAAAAATTCGCTAAAAATCACAAATTTTTTAGTGGGAAGGAATGGTTCTAACTCTGGTCCCTCTTGCAAGTCAAACAAATTTAGTCCTTAGCCCTTAATCTTGACAGAGCATGAAACATGTTTCTGCATTCATTAAAACTATTACTGCAGAGATTAGTTGGTTTATTCCACAGAAGTTATTGACAATACTGGGTTCTGGTAACTGAAGTAAGTTATATAATCAATCAGGAGCCTTCAGCATTCTCCATCGACCTCCTTCTCAAATTTCAGCCTCCTGCGTTGAATAGGAGAGACAATGGCTTTGGAGCTCACTCAGCTAATTGGTGCCCAGTTGGTCGTCATCAGCATTCTCCCTTGTATTGAGCCTCCGTCTCATATTTCCTGCGTTGAACCATACTCGATAGCGGCTGTAATTTCGTAACAATAATATCGTCTCATAACTGTAATTTCTTCCCGTAAAGGTAATTTTTTCTCATTTTTGGCCGAGTTATGATGGCAAAAACATGTTCCATTTAAAAAAATTTGGGCGTGGTTCGGAGCTTCCTCGTTTCCTTAACATAAATGTATAGAACAGGGGTGCTCAAACTTGAACTGCTGGCGATCTACCTCAATATTTTTAGACTACTTACGATCGACTCTGAGAGGCTGCAAGTATGTGTGATGCAGGGTTGTCGTACATACACGATACACCCTACCTACCTAGGTAGGGTGTACCGTAGCATATATAGATATTAGCTTTCCGCACAATTTACATTATTATAGTCAAGGTTTGCGTTAGGTTTACTTAAGTTCTTCTCTACAATATCAATGAAAAAACTCCTAGTTATTCAAAATTGCGAGTTTATTCGTTGTTACAAAACAAAAGAGTTACATATGGTGTTAAACTCAACTAAGGAGTGACTTTGGATGTTGAAGCGTGGCACTGCATGTCCTCAGCATACTTTTCATAAGATGATGCGTAACCACTGAGTGCCAATCGCAAGCATGATGACATATGATCGTCAGTTAGTCGATTGCGATATTTTGACTTAATTATCTTCATTTCAGAAAATGCAGACTCGCACAAGTAAGTTGACCAAAACATTGCCGTCAGTTGAAGGGCGATTTGCCTTAGATTCGGATATTTATCTTCAGATATAAAACACCAGAAATTTGTATCAGATGCTGTAGCTTTGAGATGTATATCTGATATAATCTGCACCAACTCATTTTCAACAGAACACGAATTCATATTAAACTGACTTGCTACTTCAGTAGCTAATTCCTCAATGTTTTTACACGAAAAAGGATAACTCATAAATGATGCTATATTTGCCAATTTACTGCAATCATAAAAACGCATTTCGAATTGTCCCAAAACATTTGATAATTCAGCCTCATACGTATCATAATTCAACTGAGGAATCCTCGAGAATTACTCAAAAAGCACTCGCGATCGACTGGTCGATCGCGATCGACCGTTTGAGCACCCCTGCTATAGAATGTACAGATCATTGAAAAGTTTTAAATGAAATTGAAAAATTCCATAGCACAAAAGGGTAAATCAAGATGTAGAGTAAAACGTCATAATTGGTCAATTAAGAAACGAAAATAATATACTCGATCTAATTTACGTTTGCGTATGCGCAGAATGAAGTGATAATTTGAGAACAATAAAATTGGCACGGAAACATCTACAGCCTAACCCGCACATTCCCTGACAATTTTATCAAAATCGGAGGAAAACTGTGGAAATTTAGGTCGTTTCAAAGATTTTACATTGGCGCTTGCGCAGTTGCTATTAATGAAACAATTATATTGAAATTGAGGGATGATCAAATCGTAGTCTCCCAACTATCATCCCAATTTGAGAAAGATCGAACGACGGTTGTGAAAAAATTGAGCGTAATGGAATTTACGTTTGCGCATGCGCGGAGAGAAGTATTGATTTGGCAACAACGAAACTGAAAGGGGATTTCAATATTGAAGAAAATTCACTCGTACGATCGCGTATGACTGGAACTTTGAATTTCAACCTTGAAATTTTACCACGGGTTGATTGAAAATGATGCCAAAGTAACAGAAATACCCCGACCGAACAGGTTTTTTGAGCGGAGATTTTTAAACTTTGATGTAGTATTTAAACTTTGATGTAGTATTTTTGGAAAAAAGCTTCGGATGGTGCAGCGTGCGGAGGACGGACAGATTTTCATGGTTTAATATAATCATTTTTGGAATCTACGATAGAATCTCAAAACGTATAGTAGGTAGGGACAACCAAAATCATCTAGGGAGGTTACTGTTTATTAAAAATAATCTAGTAGAGATTTTAATTTTTGAGGACACTTGTTTCAACCAATCTTTGGCAGTGAGTTGTACAATATGATTTACGAATAATCATCAGTGAGGAAGCACAGCGTTTGTACAAAAATGCAAATATTGATCCGTAAACCATGAATTTACTAAGGGATTATTCCAACATTCAAAGCGTGATCAGCTTATTCCTTGATAATTTCATCATAATGGGAAATTGTGAATGTTGATAGTGCTAAGGATTTCAGGTTAGCACAAGCGTAGGTATTTGCTGTTACTGGTGCGGCCTATCCACTTCTATGGAGGGACCGTCGAGGCTCTGACCCGCATAATCCGTTTCTTCATAATTGGTTGAAAATTTGTTAGGTGTGGTGTCAGGGTTTAATAGTTTGCACAAGTGGGGTGATTGCTATTGACGTAAACATATTAAAATTCATTTAAAATTTATGTGAAATATTAAAATTCATTTAGAATTATCTGACTTCAACCAATCATAAAAAAATTCTGAAGGATTATTGAAAGAGAACAAAATAGGACGATTAGATTGCAAGAAATTGAGAAGTCAACGTTTTTGTATAAGTAAAGGCTCTCAACGGTTTAGTTTTTAAATTAATTTTTTAGCGAATTTTAAAAGAAAATATTATATATATAGATGGCTTCAAAATATTAAATGGGGGGGGGGGGGGGGGGCATACAAATCCATTTCATACATTAAAGAACACAATCGTAAGGTTTTATGTCGTATACCAGACGATAGCTCTCTTAAAAAACAGCGTAAAATTTTCGTTCCAACGCGGAAAAATCCATTTTAGCAAATGAGAGGTTGAGTTTGTTGGTCAGTCCGATCGCTCCAGAAATCGTGTTTCAAATTTAAAATGTAGTGGCCCAAAACTACTAAACCAAATCGGTTTTTTGACAATGTAGGACATGTGGGGTGTTACAGTAGAAGTATTTTTCAGCGCTGAGTCGATTGCGACCGCTCCCAAATCTATATGATTCATAAACAAGTGAGAAAAATCGATTTTTAATTGAAAAATGCCCACAATAATGCCTAATTAAATTTTATCCATAAATTCTTTGAAAATTTGCATTAATTGCCATGATGCTTGTTTGAGTATTTTCAACATTGAAACATAACTTTCTCCCCTAATTAGCAAAATCTCTGCCTGATTTTCTTTTCACTCTAATTCATGGACACCCTGTATATTAATATACTTAACTATTTAGAAATTTTTTAGCGAAGGTATTTTCACTATTCCTGAATAGGGGACTTGGTTGGCTTCATCACTTCAAATCGCTCAAATGTCTCTTTATTTCACATAATATACATTCATAATATTGCACATTTATCTTTTAATTGTATCAACATCCAACTCTATTTACAAATTTACATAGGCACAGACATAACAAATAATGTGGATGCTCGAATGCCTTTGAACAATCAACTCTTTAGAAAATAAATGAACTTTATTTATCTTGATAACTTACATTAGTGATATATCATCAGGTAACAACTTGAAATAATCTTTCTTCTTATTTCCAAACATGGACCAAGACACCTAGGTACTACCTATATTCAACCAAGTGGTTTCACACCATCCAGAAAGAAAAAATATAAAATCAGAACAGCTATTATTAATAATAACTTCTCAAATAAAATAAAAAAATAATATTAACAGTAAAAATAATAAAATCAAATAATACAAACCTCAACAATTATATTGTTGTGTCCATGCAAGATTTTACTAATTAATCATATAGTAAACATCCAGTTCAATTTAAATTAATCTCTAGTATCAACAAACCAATAATATTGTGAAAGTAATTGCAAAACCAACGATAGATGCAGATTTATTTTAATTTCAAAAATATTTTCTGTTTCATATTGGTACAGAGCCTTACCTAGTATTAGGAAAGTAAGAAAAGTTTTTTTGTTTTATTTTATTTTTTAAATTTATTTACTTCAAAACACTTCTCTATGGGTTACAACGATATATAAATCCTATTTACAATTCAGTTTAATGTACAACGTGCAGTTATTCACGTATTTGAAGCCTCTTAGGTTCGAAGTCACAATACATACACCGTTGAGATCGGGTTCAAGTTGAATCTCCATATCATTAATAATTGGGAATAACAGGTAAAAAAAATCAATAAATAAATAAAATAAAATATAATAAATAAATACCTATAAGAGGTTTTGAGACAGTTTTCTAAAAGTAAGTACTCGGGTAGCTCACAGAACAAGATACAAAATATATTAAATTTATATAAGTAACATATATTTGTTTTTTATGACCGATTTTGAATATAAATGTACTCTGAAATTGATTGCATTTAGTCGTATTCTTCGTGCGTTCTTCCGGCATAATTTAGTTATAATAGAAACCAACCTTGACAAGAATAATATCTGGCTGTATTATCTCAGTGGTATTAGTTTTACCGTTGTTCATCTGATTTCACACAAAAAGGTAAATGTAGCGTGTCGATGATAGTATTTCTCTATATCTTCAGATCATTATGTGATTTTATTTCTCATTAGATACAAAGGATCAGTTGGAAGCTCCAACTGAGTTTAGACGTATTTTATTCGACATGGCGGTAACTAAAGATTTTAACGGTTGCGCTGCTCAGTCGACATTCTGCGGAATCTACAAACATCCAATTTCATCAGCGAAAATAACGAGACGTTCCAAACCCGACGCGAGCACCTCCCACTCCAACATGTTCCACCCTTCAAAGCAACCGCTCAGCGTTGCCAACCTCCGTAAATATCCGTAACTGCAGGGAATTATTGTCAAATGTACAAACAAATAGTGAATTGAACTTGAACGCCAGTATTTTAAAGCTATTTTTCGTATCTTTCAGATTTACGTAATACATAAGGATCATGATTTTAAAAGTTTCAGTCAAGCAGCATGAACTTCCGAATTAATTCTAATTGATATTCATTTATGAAGGTATACCGTAACTCATGACTTTTTCAGCATGCAATTTAAAAGTTCAAATTAAATACTTTCATGAAGCTAATCTGCCTGGTAATGTTCAAATTTCCAGGGTGACAAACTCTTTTTAATTAATGTTTTAATCTTAAAATAAAATGAAAATTAATAATAAAACACTGCGGAATTTGCATGGCTATTTTTTACGAGAGCTTTCCAAAAGTGGGTATCAGACCAGTAATACGGCTTTGTAATTCATTTGCACGATGACGTCGCGGCCCTCACCTGTCTGAAGGAACCTTCAGCTCTCTTGCATTACTACTTGCGTGATCTTATCACCCGTTTATTGGCCAAACTAAACAGTATTTTGAGCTGCAAATTAGTAGTAGATGGTTTTCAAGCTGAATCCGAATCTAGGGTCAAAAGTGTGAAATTCCAACACATGAAAGTTCCCCATTAAATTATAAAAGAAAATTTGTTTAACGAATTTTTTGCCATTTCTCGAGTTCATAAATTTTGAAATTAGAGCAACATTTTACGTTAACATTTTTAACTAAAAATTTATTGCTATCTTCAACCTTTTGATTCATTGTATCTGAACACATATTTCAAATGAAGTAGGGAAAATAAAATTGATGCAAAATGACAAATTAATAGAACAATAAAGCTTTTATTTTACTATGTAGGAGGAACAATAAATTACCACCACTCATTTTCTATGTGACTTAGAGACTGACTTAGAAGAGAGAGTGACTTAGAAATGAGTAAAGTAAAATCTCAGTAAACGAGTAATGAAACTCAAGAAATTTTCCTAAACATAAAAAATTCATTGTTTGGCGAATTAACTTTGTCCGAACCATGCCAAGATTCTATGTGCCGGCGAAGATTGAATTTCCTCTTCGTTTGGTATGTGCAATGGTAACAAAATAGCATGTAGAAACGGAGGAACATACATGTGGAGGAACATATAATAAAAGTACCTACTTAATTTAAACTACATTTATAACATACAATTAAAAGTACATATCAACTAAACACGCATGTCGAAGTACTGTAACTGTAATCTAAATAGAACCTAAACAATAAGAAGTGATAAGACGGGTCAGCTGTTCGGTTGTTACCCAGCGGGGAACAAACGGAGGGGAAAAGGCAGTAGGGTGGGAGGTGCTCGCGTCGGGTTTGGAACGTCTCGTGCGAAAATATGAACACCGCTTGGGGTCAGATGTACAGTTCTCCGAATAAACTGACCATAACCACACTAACTGACTGTGTGTGCTTTTTAACTGACTGTTTAATCACAGAACTCCGTTAAAACGACAAATCGCTGTTTAATGATGTACAGTCTCTTATCTGCTCTTATCATCTTTGCTGCTTACTGAAACAACTGTTTAAACAGTCAATCGGCTGTTTAACCAATCCGAGGAGCATTGCGCATGCGCACTGGCCTTCATAACCTAGGCGTTGAGAAAGGTAACGAATTTGTTATACTGTTGCCGTCTAGTGAGAATTGCTCATAATAGTTTCCTACCCATAGAAAAATTAATAACAGTAGAAGAGTGGCGAACTTGATAAACAGTGAAAAATCGTTATTGCTACGGATAGTAAACAGCTACAGCTTCGTTATTGAGAACAAAAGACCAGATGACGTTAATAACAGAAAGAAGAACAACGAAAATCTGCTTAGGAGTTCAACGCTCTACTTATAAAACAGGCAAGAGATGGAGAAACCATCAAGAGAAAATACGAGAACATGAAAAGAAACAAGTTATATCTCTGTGTGTGTAGACTGCTGTAGAAATGATTTCGTGAATTTTCGATTTATCACGACAGGTTGGTGTTCAATCTAAATAAAATGAATACAAAGAAATCATCATCTTTAGAAAATATCCTCGGCGAGCTAATCCATTTTCAGAAAAAAAAAAGAAAAAAAAAAAAAATTATGTAAACTTCAGATGAATTTTGCCCCTCAGCTGGTTCAACAGAAATATCAATACAACTTGGCTGTTTAAACGATGATCGGGTATTTAAACGGCCAAGAATGAGTGTTTAACTTAAACACGCGATCAACCTTAATCACAAGTTCTGAACAGGGGCCTATTTCATAAAGCAACTAGTGACAAGTTACAAGCAGATTCTATGTACGGGTCATTCCATGTCAAATCAACACACTTTAAATTTAAATTTTACCTCATTTATCAAATAAATAATAATTTACCTCAATTAATTTTACAGATTAATCAAAATTTACATAATATTGTACATATTGATGATCACATCGTTAGTACTGCACCAATTGTGTTACATTTAATCGTATACCTAATCATCATCATAAATATGTACAATATTATGTAAATTTTGATTAATCTGTTTGTACCAGAATTATTACATAACTATTTAAGTAGACAACTTTCATACCTTTTTCAAATTTATTGTTATAGAAATGTTCAAGATCATTGTTTTACTAATTAGTAGGCTTTGTTTAACTTAGTTTAAATTGTATAAAATTAAAGTAAGCAACCTAAATAACTTAATTTTTATTGGAGTATATCTAAGGTTATTGGTTTTGTTTTAATAAAATAGTATTTTGAATTAATATTTCTGATATTTTTTTACCTTTATACATAGTATTCCTTTATATATTTAATTAAATAGCTCACCTCTTTGGTAAAAGTACGTAATATGTTTATTATTTAGTCAAAACCGGGCTATTAGTGGAAAACTAGTGTCAGGAATATTTTTTTTTAACAATGAACCCATCATCATCCCATATTTATATTTTGTCACATTGTTTACAACAGTCCTAAGTATTTATAGGAATATTTTGAAAATTTTCAATTATGTACTTTTTGGAAAAAAATTAAATAAAATTTTTATTTGTATTTTGACAAAATTTTTGTTATTAGAACCTATGTCCTGTTGTATATCACTGGAAAGAGCATTAAAAAAGCTGCAAAATGATACCTCTCCCAGCTCTCTAGCTCAATTAGGACAGTTCCTAGAGCGAATAGTATAAAATCCGTTCATGGTTTTTTGGCGAGATTTTGTAAGTTTTACATAGCCATATTTAAGAAACGGTTTGAGATAAAAATTTAAAATTTGGTATTTTTCTTAGTCTCAACACCTACTATGAGTATACCAAATTTGAGCAAAATCTAATGTGGTGAGGTAAATTGGGTGTGTTGAATTGACATGGTCATTACCCGTACAAGTTGTAAAAAATGAGTGCGCAAGCGTTTCATAAAGGTACAAGTGTAGACTTGTAATGCAATGTGAACATTAACAAGTGTACAGGCGAATTTGGACAAGTTAGAAGTGCTTCCCCATCATTTTGAACAAGTCACTGTTTTACAATTGTAAAAAAAAGGCCGATTTTTAGCCTACGTCCATTCACCTGTCAACTCGTTATTTCCCAGCATTGTGAGTTGACAATTTTTCGGTGTTTAATGTGTGGGAATCATCTTCTGCTAAAGAATACAGACAAGAAGAAGCATTCAGCGCAGAAGACGCCAATGCTTTTTTCGGCCGCAAATAAACGCTCATTTCGTGGGCATGTTTGAGTTTATCGAGAGATTTAGGACGTCTTCCGAGACCCTTGAAAGATTCAAATGGTGCGTGACCCTGTGCAATTTTTCCTGATCGGGTATTGAGGATCTCCCCATCGAGTTGAAGATCAACTCGAAGTTACAGATGATATTCCTAACCCAGCAGCGTTAAGACTTGATGAACTAATTAATCATTTTCGCTGAATGAAGGAGAAAAATCCGATCATGCCAGCATCAGAATAGCTGGCCATACACGGACGTTCTTTCCTCTCGAAAATCATGGCTCGTAATCATTTCATCTTGAAAATCACGTGTGTGAGTGGGCGCTGAGACGCGCCATGAAAAAACGGGGAGTTATTTTGCACACGATTCGTGGAATGATCTTTTTGAGAATCATCTGCGTTAGTGGTTGTTGTTCGTGAGAGGAATTGGGAGGGGATTTGATGATGAAATGGAAGTGTTGTGCAGACGATTCGTGGAATGATCATTCCAAGAATCATCTGCGTTAGTGGATGTCCGTACTGGAGGGGAAATGAGAGGGGATTTACCCCGAGCCCGCGCCAGTAGTTCACTGCTTCGATAGTTGCTCACGTTGCTTCGATCATCTTGTGTTTCTTGTGTGTCTTGTGTCATACTACTTCGTTATGACGGACATTCGTCATACAACGAAAGAATTCATGACCGAATTCATTTCAATATACCGGGAGCATCCAGCTCTTTGGAAAACAAAGTCCAAAGAGTATGTAAACCGCAATTTAAAGAATGTTGGGTACGATGACATAAGAGCTTACGCTCTCAACACCAGCAAGAAAGAACTCCAACATCAGACTGAAAATCCTCTCGATTTTCCTTCGATCCTGTACGAATTTCAAACATGACAACGCTCCAGGATAAACGCCACGATAAATGAGGGGGTTTCCCCACTAACTAACGCTGTTTCCTCTCAAATGATAACGCGCCAGTCGATCATTTGCCAAATCCTTTCGTCTCAAAAATTTTCAAGAGTTCGGCCCAGTTTTCCCTTCCCGCTCTTTCCTACCACTAATCCCTTCCCGAACCCTCTGCCGTATCCACGCGCCACGATTTACCAAGGGAACAAACTTTTCGCATTTTGTTCACCACACTTTCCCTTCCCGTTCTTTCCTTCCCCGTTTTCCTTCGGCGTTTCCACACTCCGCGATTTTCGAGAGGAAAGAACGTCCGTGTATGGCCAACTAATAAATCAAAATCAAATGCATAATTTCTCCACTTTTCAGTTTATAATTTTTCTCTCTTCCAACACCTTGTCATGTACGATAGACAAACTATCGTGCACTTAACACCGTTTTTATATTATCATTTGCTGACAAAACTTCAATTTCGGCTTTCCGCTTGACGTTGATCATTTCGTTTGCTCCCACACGCCATTTTTCTTTTCTGATACACTTGTAAACTTAGCTTCTACAAGTGTAACTTTTCTTCACTTGTACTCTTTCTTTTGGTGAAACACTTGTCCTAGTTTACCGTGCATTGCAAGTACCTGTACATGTTAACTTGTACACTTGTAACTGGTTGTTTCATGAAATAGGCCCCAGATGTTTAGGAACTGGACAATTGGCCAAATATGATTATTCAGCGGTTTAACGGTCGAATCGCATTTAAACGAGAACTGTGCCCTTAGGCCTTTAGTCTTTGTATTAATTATTTTTCAAAGGATTTCCATCGGCTTTTGTTCACCATTTGTGGACGATGATGACAGCTTCTTGGTACCGATTTCGGTCTGCAAGATCACACCAAGCTATCAATACTCGAGTCATCAATCAATCAAGCCATCAATAACCAAGTGTTTCTACTTTGAACTTTCTGAAAACACTTCCAAAATAAGTTCGTTTAGTTCACATTTCGAAAAGTCTTATAAAAAGTCATTGAAATCAAGGCGAGTCAAAATACAGAAAAACACCATCGGACGAGGTACAAAAACTATACATCATACCTACGTATATAAACACTCTTATTTAATTCTGTTAAAAACTCAGCAATAATATAGTTTTAATTTAAAATAAAACTAAGGTTGATATTTTTTCGCATTTATCGATTGGAAAAATTGTTGATCAAGCCGTTTTGTTCTTGAGCATTTTATAGGTTTTCCTTTCAAAAAGGAAAATATAGGTAATACCCACACTTACGTACAGTATTAAATCTATAGAAATTGTATACTGTTGCTCGGGTAAATACACTTAATCAAGCTTTGACATTTTCGGTGCTGGAAGAAGACAACCCGCAATAGACAAGTACTCATAAATGTGATGTAAAAACCACCGATACAATAACTACGAATAATATGAAATAAGACGCATTTGGAAATATCAAGTTCCCTTTCTATTAAGATAAACAATTTTCCTTCTCAAAAATTCAACAGTTTACAGGTCCTTCCTTCATCTAGAATATTCTCATCAACTTGTTTTGATGTGTTATTCATTTCAAGGTTTCTTGTAAGATACAACGTTCGGGAATTCGTGGTAAATAAAGGGTGGAAAAGTGATGAGAATCATGGGGAGAGTTAATGATCTAAATTTTGATCCACCAATTGAGCCTAATAATCTCCAAAATTACTATATCGGGGTGGTTGTATTAATTTTTGAGCATCAGCTCCAACAACAGCTTAAACAAGCTACAGAACTCATGTCATGATTATCAATGATTGAAGCTCCTAGTATGAAAACTGGAATCTTAAGGCTCACAAAAATACAGTCTAATAGATGCAGGAATTCAGAACACACTCACTCTTACATAGGTATTTAAGATTTTGAAATTAAAAGCGTCAGTTGAAATTGCTAATATTCTGAATGAATTAAACACTTGTAGCTCAGGGTATGGAGAGTTGGTTTAAATGAAGAAACCAATGTTTTCTATTTGGGAAAATTCTCTATAGCCTGCATGCGACGAGGGGCAAGAATCCAATATATCCTTCAAATGAATGGAGTTTGTGTTTAAAGAGTCCTGAGGCATGTTGCCTTATGGTCTCCCCCAAGATTGGACATCCTGAGAAGATCCTGCAGGGATCCTAAAGGCGCGTGTTCTTGCCATACTATGTGACGGCCCTACAGCCTGCGGCACCTGTCGGCGCCGTCACGAACAGCGCACTGCGACGCTTCGTGCTAGAGCAACACGATCGCTCACCGCCTTGTAATGAGATTCTTTGCGTTGCTTGCTTTGCTTTGCTTGGTTTGACTTCATATCTGCATGGTAGGTTCTATCTCAGTCCCATAAGTAACGATCTTGATATTAATTGTTTAATTCCTGATATACCTGATCCTGATAACTACCCAGACTAATCCCATATAAGTAAACTTCCCCTTGTGGTGCCTTTGTATTAGTATTGAAGAGTTAATAAAAACATAACTGCTTTCCAGTCTAATCGAAATCCCTTAGAATTCTTCTTGGAGCAAATTCAAATGTGGTTCCTTGAATAAATCGTACAACCATCACCTTTAAACCTGTGTACCTATTATTTTCTCCTTGCTCCTTCATATTGGAGTAATATTATAGAGAATCTTGGTGCTTTAATATTGGTGGTTTATTGGTTTCGACCCATGTCACAATTTCCAACTGAGCAGGTTGGTGCCTGATTTTTTGGCATAGCCACACAACTTCCAATGCAGGAGCAAGCAGAACCGTGTAACACTCCTCACTCAGCTTGCTGAGGCAGTAAACCGTTGCCCTCGATAATCCAACCTTAACTAGGGGCAGGCTGTTGTTGCTGCAACAATGACTATGCGCCTGTAGCCAAGGCCCCCCCTCCCCGTCCGCAGTACCATTTATTGGGGATGGCGCCTTACAGCACCACTCCATTAAGGCCAGAATGGTCACAAGTCTGGCACATAGATGTAAACTCTGTATCTACCCCTTACCTCTTTATCTACCCCTCTCGGGGGATGCACACAGCCAAGCATTATGGGAGCAGGAGGGAGGGGACCAATTTATCATTCCCGCCTATGGAGCTCAGCTCCATAGGTTCATAAAGGGAAAACGGAGAACAATAAAGAGAACCACGGGAGACAAAGGGAAAACGAACATTGTCTGGAGAAACTCTGATCAAGGGAGAGTTCGTCCCCAACCATAAAATCAAGCAAAGAGAGACGTGAGGCCAAAAAACTTAGTGGTGGAATTCGCCGACGACCCCTCCATCCTACTTCCCAAACCTCCCTCCTTCTCCTGATTCATCTGATCGATCCATGTGGTCCCAAATGTTTTGACGGACACCATGAAGGGGCCAGGATGGATATTATAAATGGTCAGAAATTGATGTAGGTATGAATGGTTGGAGATGACCTCAAAGCCCCTGCAAACGATAAGGCAAAGACAATTTTCGAATGAAGTTAAGTTAATCATAAGTAAGCATCTCAATCTTTCATATCATACCTACCTCTGTCATATAAATTATAGCCCTGACAAAATAGAGAGTTATTCGAAACATAGTCGTTTCGCTTCATCCTCAAGGAGTGACATGCACACCCCCTCAAAATAAGAGCAGAGAAAGGGGAGGCTTAGGTACTAGTGGAATCTACGAACAACCAAGTTACTCCAAAAATATAGCCCTGACCGAATAAAAAGTTATTCAACACATACATGGGTTATTCTTCATCTCGACCAACTCCCAAGAACTTCTTATTGACTAACTTTACATTAACCACTTCTTGAGTTTGATAGTTCCAAGATTTAACCATTGAAAATGTTTGGGTTTCACGGATCATGAGGACATCCGAAAAAATATTTGCAAAATGAATTTACAATGACTCAATAGTTTATAAGGAAGAACAAAGGCGGTATCCATAAAATTAACGAAATCATTGATGAATCCAAATCTGCTGCAGGTTGCTTCAAACTCAGATAACGTCCGTTTCATAACCATTTCTCAATTCACAAACTGCAATAATTCATATACATCACGTTACTGCAATAACCCATAGGTACCACATTACCACTAAATCACATCAGAGTCCCTTGGTTCGCCTATTAGTGTCGAGCAAGGAGGGCGATCACCAAAGCGACCGCAGCCACAGAAGACCCACCGGGAGGGGGCGCTCTGTTGTAACTATTGAGAAAATGAGTAAGTGGGGGTAATTCTGGGGCGTTGCACTGGAGCAATGGCGGCTGAAAAGCAGTGGGCCGCTTCTTGGGTTCGCCTTTCTTAGCAGACTCAGAGTGGCCCAAGTACAGGAGTGTGTTCCCTTGAGAGTCAACTTCCACGCGGACCAGCTCGTACTCTGTCGTCGGGATGACGATCCCTAGAGGTGGGCAGCCTTTGGATGGGGTCAGGTCCCGTTTAACTCCAAGCTGGAACACAGCAATCAATACAAATTCATTTACATATATATCCTCTTATTCTAACATGATTGTGTAGCTTAGGAACCTAGTTGAAATACTCGTACATGGGACTGTAGTATTATGAAAGAGAGTGATTAGAGGATGAGTAGGGACTTATACTCGTATGGGATCAAAGTGAAGAACAGGATTAGATTAATGTTGTAAGATGATAACTTCATTTAAGCCTTTCACTAAATTCATGAAGTTTGACCTTTTTATTTTTTATTGATGGTTTTCTTTCCCAAAAGCTTTCCTACTAGAAGGTCTCTCTACGTCTAGTGATATTGAAGCAAAATTACGTTTCGTGGTCACGAGCGTTTATTGTGAAATATTTCACTAAAATGTCTCTAACTAATTTCCTGCACTATGTTCAGTGGCCAACTTGAAAATATTCTGTTGTGGGGAAACACAGCCAAAAAAGCCTGCCAAGTTGGGTTTGGCACATTTACCCATTTATTTACAATACTGGCAAGCCCAATTCAAGAAGTTTATAATATAGCATAAGGATGAAAAAACAGATCTCATATGCATCAGAAATAGACAATAATTGTAAGTGAACAAGTAAATGTAAAGGTTGCGATATAAATTAATTAATAGATGTCCCTGTTCTACTATGTTTGAAAACATTTTTCGAGTTGAAGGAATGGAATGATGAAAAATATGCTTGGAAGGTCAAAAGGCAATGAATGCCTGTGCCTAAAGAAAAGCTCAACTACCATTTTACTCAGGCCATCAAGAACAGTTAGGGATCTAAGAAACAACCCTCTACAAGCTAATTTATTTTCTAACATAACTGTAACATTCACCCTACTGATTCGAGTTTTTTCCTTATGTTTAGGTAGCTTCTAATTATGCTATTTGTTTCAGTCAAAATGATTATTGCAACTCCAAAGATAGGTATAGAACGCGCTTTTTGAAGCCAAGATGGAAATTACATGGGTGATATTAGTAAACAAGGTCTTCCTTATATCTTACTGAACTACATAGTAGTAGTAGTAGAAAAAGGGCAGTATGGTCTCGGTTTACCCTTCGTGCCCTTCAAAAGGGCTGAAATTTGAGATTTGATTAGAGGATGCCCTTTTTTATCTGTGTGTAGAAAAAAATTGGCCCTGTCCGACAATTAGGGTAGGCGTGACAGGGCTTTGAAAAGTGTGGTTATCACACTATGGCAAATTGAGGTGGGGAAGAGAGGTAGACAGGGACTGGGTGAGTGAGTGGTTGGATGGAGGACGATTAGAAAAGTGTTAGCTCAAAATTTGGAGGCGCTGGCCGATTAGGTACCGTTGAGGTGTAGGGGGTAAAATAGGTAATTTTGTAAAAATTGGTAGTTAAGAGCGGACGAGTAGGGGAAATGTTCGAGGAGGACAAATTTAGAGTTCACCTCGAAATTTAGAGGAGGGAGGAGGGGTAAGTAAAGGTGAAATGAAGCCCTTTAATTTAGAGAGAAAGATGGCGCTACAACTTGGTAAGTACACGAATATCTGAACGAGCAGAAACAGAGACGCCAGGATACAAGTCCTGAAATTCAAACAAAATGGTCGCCTTGAAAGGCCCTCCAAAACGCCTGGGGAAATAAATGTGTCGGTACGACGCCTTCTGGGTCTTTGACCCCTCCAAAATGGTTCTTGAGTTGGTAAGTTCCATAGTAAATGTCCTTCTTTATCTATAACATTTAAATTTGGTGGCGGTCCAACAATTAGGGAAGGCTCGAGAAAGCTTTGATGTTAAGAGGAGGGGTTCAATTTGAAGGGCCTAGATACGGAAAGATGAGTAGGTAAAATGATAGAGGAGGTTGAGATTACATATTGCGACCCGAATTCGGGGAGGATGGTGCCATAGGTGTGGTTGGGAAGGGGGAGGAAATTGAATTTAGCCCTAAAAATCATAGTTACACTAAGAACCAACTGTAGGTACATAAAAATCGTACCATTCAATAGCCAATGGATAAGGATGGTAAATCAGTGACTCTAATGATGATCAAGTAGACTAACCAAGTACTCTTATTTTAGGGGAGAGATAAGAGAGACATTAACTGACATTTCAAGGTAAATCTCTTAGTCGATTGATGGACTTGTGAAAGCCGGAGATCCAAAGAACAATGTTTTGGAAACTAGAATTTAACATAAAAATCGTACCATTCAGTAGCCAACGGATAAGGATGGTAAATCAGTGACTTTAATGATGATCAAGTAGACTAACCAAGTAGGTACTCTTATTTTAGGGGAGAGATAAGAGAGACATTAACTGACATTTCAAGGTAAATCTCTTAGTCGATTGATGGACTTGTGAAAGCCGGAGATCCGAAGAACAATGTTTTGGAAACTAGAATTTAAGACCGAGTTATAAAACCATTAATTGAGAACAATGGGACAGGCACGACAGTTAACCCGTGTAAAAGTCTTAACCATTTGTTGGGTGCTAAGGAGTGGAGTAAGAGAAACAGAGAGGTAGGCCCAACAACTCTGAGCGGGCTAACTTCGAAGAATGAACTTTCCAATCAACATCCAACTTGCCTTGCCGACCGTGAATTGTGATCCTCCTTCGTTTTCCAATGTTCTTGAAAGTAAAGTATTTGTTTACGACTCTCCACACTCAAAGAGGGAAACTTGGAATTAATCAACGTTCGTTTCAATGTAGATCTCCCCAACATCCACTTCTACCGAGCTGATTATTTTGAGGAGACGATATGCAAAGTTGGCTCCTGAAATTCACCATCAGAATCTCGAACTGCTTTAGGATGTCCTGTATTGAAACTGCTGCGAAACAATTGTTCGGTAATGAGTTACTTCACTTAAACTTTGGAGTTTTACCAAGAGCCCGTGTTTTCGAATTACATCAATCTATAGATTTTGTTCATGCTAATACATACAGGGATGCTCTTAGCATAAGACCACATAGTTTATTGCAACCAATAACTAATGTTATTGTACTAGATTCCTGTTTCACACTCCTAAAGCATTTGACGTACCTATTTCAGGAGAATAAAAAAGGTTGGCAACATATTTATATATCCATATAAGTAAAGGTATATAAAATATACCTCTCCCCACCTGGAACCCCCTAATCTATACTCGGCGCTTCGCGCCTCGCCGGATCTTTTCTCTTTTCTACTGCGTAGATAGAAACGAGGATAATTTGCTGTGCAATTCTTAGCCTGAATCAACTTAGTTTTGGAATGTAGCCAGGTACGTAAGGAGAGGGAAATTGGTAGCTTGAAATGTGAACATTTATCACATAAATCAAGCGCTTTCCAATGAGTGGCGAACGATTTTTGTGCGATGAAAACTGCGGAAGTTTCATACCCCTAACAACGGCTGGGTTGTACGTGAAAAACACTGAAATTGTGACACAATCTATAGCAACTACTGAACTACTCGGTTGTACGTGAAAATCATCTTTAATTGGACCCCCCCGGATGTTATTACTTTGAGCCTGACTGCTAAAATGTAAAAAAGTCCAGTCATGCAGCATGACCCCATGAGCGAATTTTTGAAGAAATCTTCGACATTTCAGTCGCTTTTGATCGTGTAGAGAAATTTTAGTTTATGATTTTGATGGACAAACATGGAATCAAATTATTGAATAATTAGGAGGTACTCATACTTTATTATTATTAAACTAATCTTGTAGATTTAAAGACAAATGTAGGTAAAT
The DNA here is from genome assembly GCA_030762985.1 of Adelphocoris suturalis. NCBI lineage: Eukaryota > Metazoa > Arthropoda > Insecta > Hemiptera > Miridae > Adelphocoris > Adelphocoris suturalis. Next base: position 4,302,995 of record CM061048.1, on the reverse strand, counting down.
ATTCATAGATTTCGATGAATGTGGTCAGTATTGAAGGCAATTGAAATCTTAACGGTATCCTATCATAACATCATCAAATCTTGACATGAAATAAAATACCGATTTTTACAACTAGCGAGCGGCATTATTTCGATTTTTGACTGATTTTTCAACTTTGAAATTTTTGAAAACTTGATACATATTCTTATAGGAAATTTTACGCTGATTCCGAATATACCACATGTTAGTATGCTGAAAAAATTATTTCGCACAACAAATCGCAAAAAACAGGCTATTTTGAAATTTTTGACTACATTTTTGAAAATTTCAACCCGAAGATGTAATCCGATCATGCTGGCCAACGAACTTGAACTTTCGTTTTGTGTCCTTAACATTTTAAAATTTGTTTGAAGTTTCTAGCACAATTCTACGGACAGTTATCGTCTGGAATGACACATACATATATACATACATACATACATACATATATACATACATACATACATACATACATACATAAAAAAATGCGTTAAACTTCAGAATATGATTCAGAATAGCCTGAAACGGATTTCTGCATAAATTTTTTTCAAAAATTCACATTCTACAAATTTTGAGGAGAGAGCAATAGCTTAATTTTCTTCAAAAATTCGCTAAAACATGGAATCATGTTCTAGCTCCTCGCTCTCACTTTATTATAGAAATGATCACGACAATTGAGCTCTTGTGAGATGATGATCTCCTAATAGAAACTCGCGAGTAAACATTCACTTTATTATAGAAAGAGGCTAAAGAGGCTACATACGAAATTACAGCTTCCTATAGTGTAAAGTAGGTATAGAAATTACCTATTAAAATGATTTAACCACCGCTTCACAAATCAAACCGTTCTCGCAATATTCGGATCACCTGCTATGAATCACATAATCGAAACACCAGCTCAATGAAATCATCATAAATTAACAAGCGTTTGCAATCATGTTCACAATATCAATAATTGAGAATGATCACCTGTGTGTAAACAATTATTCATATAACCATGCTCATAACTCAGCTTGTTGGCCACGCACTTCGCAGTAGTTAATATAGTATGGTTGGATAAATCGAGAGCTTTCGAACGAATGGTCAACGGATTTTGTGGGATGAAAAACGACGAAGTATCATTTCGGTAGCCGACTCGGTTGTAAGCGGAAATCATCACAATTATTGGCGCTACTTTCATCTCACTTTATAGTCTCACTTTTCGGCGGGGGATCCATCGCTAAAACATGATTCCATGTTAAAATTATTGGGGGTCGGCCTAAGAATTGCATAGCAATTAATATTATAGGTGTCTATGGTGTTGGAACAGTGGCTTAAGGCGAGGAAAATGTATCTATTTGGTGAATATTCCAAGCTCACTTAAAAAGAGACAAGTGTAATCAAGATTTTAGTGTTTACTGGTTTCCAGCTGCTTCTGACGTCTAAGCTCCTAGGAACTATCTATAGATTTTAAAATACTTGTGCTTGAGTTTGAAGAGGTCATCAATCTGGAACAAAGAGGTCTGAAATTTCGCTTCACAACCTAGGTGGCTTTCATACCTTTCAGAGGTGTTCCGAGCATTTGCTTTGTTTGATGACGGAGTTTCATCAGAAAAAAATAAAATAAAATACACTGCCAAAGAAATGGCACATGAGCTTCCTCGTGACCTTCACAGTACGTCACCATTAAATTCCAGAAAACTAGAAACGACCGGTTCTGGCATCAGGGAATTGATAAGGTGGGAAATTGGTGAGAAAATGTGACCGAAATCCGTTGACAATTAAATCCCACAAAAACTAGAAACGACCGGTTCTGGCATCATGGAATTAATAAAGTGGGAAATAAGTGGGAAAATCTGACCGAAATCCGTTCACAATTGCCTGAGTTATGACCGAAACAAGAAAATTTTGTTTGCGCCTGCGCAGAGGCTACCGTTGATTCGATCATGACGGAACTGATAGGGGACCATGTAGAGCTATACCCGCACAATCCCTAAAAATTTGAAGAAAATCGCATCAAAATTGTGGAAATTACGGCTGTTGCAAGGACCGTAACAAGAATATTTCGTTCACGCATGCGCAGAGCGTACCGCTAATGCAATTATGATGATTGTCTTATGGGGCCTCAACGGATCTCACCCACATCATCCCTGAAAATCTGACCGAAATCCGTTACAAGGAGTATGACCGTCACAAGGAATTCACGTTAGCGCCTGCGCAGAAGCTACCATTGATTCGATCATGATGAAGTTGATAGGGGACCATCTAGAGCTTAACCCGCACGATCCCTGAAAATTGGGTTAAAATCGGATCAGAATTGTGGAAGTTATGGCTGTTAGAAGGAAATGTGGACGGACAGACGGACAGACAGACAGACAGAAACGGGACCAAATTTGTTCAGGAGGCTCTAAAACGCAAAATGCGAGTGGAAATTTTGATTTTGGAGCAAAAAAAAATTTTTCATTTCGAAAGTGAAAACAAAGCTTCCGCTGCCTTGCAGTCTCGGAAGCAATATGGTGAACACCTTGCAAGGAATACATGGTAAAGAAAACCTCTCCACAAGCGAATTACTTTTGGTCTCGAATTCTCAGGAAACCGCCAAAAACTTAGTACAATAATGAAGAATATAAGCGGAAAAAAAAGAAAAAAAATCGTGTCATTGATGAGAGTCGTAAATGATGTTGTAAAAAAGGGAAGTCGCATTGACTGAAGAATTCACAAAGTTGAACAAAAATGATGAAGTACAAAAGCAATACCTCTTGTCCGTAATAAAGGCATTAAGAAAAATTGTCCAAACACTAAGAATTCCACCCTGATGAAATGTGACACTTGAACGCAAAAACATTTGTATTTCCATTTTCTTGTTTTCTATTCATCAACACGATTCTCCGTTATTTTACGTCGAATTGGATCGGAAAACCAATGAAATTATACCACACTGGTGAGACTTATTTGTTCTTAATCCTACAGACACTCTAATTACCTAATTTATTAACATCAAGAATAACTGATCATTTTTTTTGGTTCTGAAAAGAACTGTAGACTTGGGCAATTATACCCCAGCTATTTCAAGCCAGACTGTTGGTGCTAGGTTCACTTCCTTGGGAGTCCAGCTTTTTGAGGGTTCTTCCATTACATGGAGGATAATCAGTTGGTATTCTTCAGCTGTATTTAAACCCTATTTGGAGCTCCACTTCATCAGGATTTAGTGAATTCACAGTTACGCCAATTTTACTAAGCCAAAAACTGAATATTAAGTTACCTGCCACACTCCGGGTGCTCCACATTTTTTATCTTTCTGAAGGCTAGCGACAAGCGCTTTGTCATGGAGAGTCAGGAAGCCTTTGTCGACCATAAAATCAAAATCTGACGCTCCAGGAATTCTGTTGGCTGGGATTTTGGCAGCTGAGTAGTGCCCCTGAGCAGCAGCCACCAACGTGGCTGTGGAACACTTGGAGTCGGAAAAGAATCTGAATTCAGCATCCCAAGATCGCCCTGGACAAAACATAAAACACAAATGGTGATCAGACGACGAAAAATATTGATATTGTGATGGCAGAGCTAATGAAATAAACTTGATATTCCATTTCAATAAAACGCAGCAAATATTTTGATAAAACTTTATCATTCGAGTATTAGATGCCCCGCCTCGATGGTTGACATCCAATCCAACAAATCTACAATCAATTTGAAATATTATTTCCTACCACTTGCAATAATGGATCACATCCGTTGAGTGTATTTTGATTTCACTCTTCGATAATTATGAAATACTTTCACATTTTCATTTCAACGTCGAAATGATTGTCGATCAAAAGAGTCCCAAATGATTTATATAAATTAATTGTAAATAAATCTAACGGGAAAACTGGAGTTCTATGTCAGTGTTAGAAATATTAATACGGGTTGATAATACAGTAACACAACAATGGTTAGGGGATTTAAAGTTTTATTCTTGAAGATTAAGTCTTAAAAGTGCAATAAATGAACCAAATTTGAATGGGGAACTCTTTCCGTTCGCTCTCCGTCGCTTTTCTTGCGGAATACTCGGATGAAGCAAAGGAATTTGGCTCAAAAACCACATGTTGACGTAAGATGTGCCAAAAACATCTTCCAATAATTGAATTTTGGGGAAAATTTCCGTAAATTCCACTAATTGTTTGGAAAAACAAGAGGCGAACTGTAATGGTTTCTTCTTAACAAATTTCCGTAGAAAATGAAGCTATTGCAAAAGGTAAAGAAATATAAAGTTAAATTTTTCCAAAATTTTTTTTAATGGAATCCGTTTAGAAAAAAAAAAAAAAAAATACATATACATATACATATATATATATATATATATATATATATATATATATATATATATATATATATATATATATATATGTGTGTGTGTGTGTGTGTATGTGCGTGTGCGTGCGTGTGCGCGCGCGAACGGATGCGTGTGCGTGTGCCTGTGAGTGTGATTGTGCGTATGCGTGTGTGTGTTATTCCAGACCATAACTCTCCTTAGGATTGAGATAAAAAGCCGTTCTTTAACCAAAATAGCAAACATTCCAAAAGAAAGAATAAGACCGTAGGGCAAAACTTTAGTGTTGGTCAAAATGATGCCGATGTTACTGGCACATCCCCGGCCAATGTATGATTTTTGAGCCAAATGTCATAAAGTATGGACCAATAGTTTCGGAGAAATGATTGTTAACCATGTAGTCTCCTTGGTCGAATGCAAAGCTCAATATTGCAAATGATAAACTCTATAAACTCAACATTCTTACCTTGGCTCTCTTAATTCTAAACCAACGGGTACCTTTTATGTGCTAGAATTTTTAATTTTTGATCTAAGAATCGAATTCGCCCTTGAATCTCAGAAACTCCAAATGGTCGTGATAAAATACTGGTGGAAAGAAACCCAATTGACGTCATAGGTAGGTAACGCGAAGCCCCCCCCCCCCCGCCCACCCTCCCACTGAGGATTCGCGGTGAGGTCATTCCCCTATTACTTCATTCTGCTTTCTTCCATACCAATATTATTGTTATCCAATACTCTGTTATCCAATAAATCTCAATAAAGCATTGTTCTTGAAAGCTCTCAGTAAGATCTTTCAGCTGATGGAATAATATAAAAAGTCCAGTCATGCAGCATGACCCCATGAGCGAATTTTTAAAGAGTAAACTCATCAGTTGTGATTACTTTTTTTTTTTTTTTTTTTTTTTTTTTTTTTTTTTTTTTTTAAACAAGCACCTACTACCTACGTTTTAAACAGCATGGTTCTATGATTGGTTATACAGGGATACTTCCATAAGAGTAGTTCAATCTGAATTTGGACAATGTTTCATGCAAATATTAACGATTTTTACAACTAGCGAACGGCATTATTTCGATTTTTGACTGATTTTTCAACTTTGAAATTTTTGAAGACTTGATACATATTCTTATAGGAAATTTTATGCTGATTCCGAATATACCACATGTTAGTATGCTGAAAAAATTATTTCGCACAACAAATCGCAAAAAAACAGGATATTTTGTAATTTTTGACTACATTTTTGAAAATTTCAACCCGAAGATGTAATCCGATCATGCCGGCCAACGAAATAGAACTTTTGTTTTGTGTCCTTAACATTTTAAAATTTGTTTGAAGTTTCTAGCACAATTCTACGGACAGTTATCGTCTGGAATGACACATACATATATATTCATACATATATACATACATATATACACACATACATATATACATACATACATACAGAATAGCCTGAAACGGATTTCTAAATACATTTTTTTCAAAAATTCACATTCTACAAATTTTGAGGCGAGAGCAATAGCTTAATTTTCTTCAAAAATTCGCTAAAATGTGCAATTGCTCATTATTGACAACCCCCTTACACATAATATGGGGTAACAATTAATTTTTACGGATGAGGGTTGGTTACCTGTAACTTTAAGCCGTCTTCGAAGGAAGAGACCCATGGGTCTGGTCTCGCACCTGGTCGACACCCATTCGCCGCTCATGAGAGCGGGCAGTCTTGCGGCAAATGGCAGGCTAGGCGGCACTTTGGGTGAAGATCGCTCCAGAGCTAAGCAAACTTCGCAGTCCACGTTCTGAAACAAAAATTAAACGAACCGTTAACGCACTCATGAGTTGATAATTTATAATTATGAGGTTTGATGCCGTTGCATTATGTTGTGGAGGTTACAGTTTTTATAACGAGTTAACCTCCTATAACGATTTGGCTCAAAGATATCTTTCAAACATTGGATTTATTCATTCACTTATTTGAAAAATAACACGGGCATAGCCCAGAACAGATTGATGTAAGAAAATAACTGAGATAATATAAATTACAAAATCAAATAATACACAGATAATAGGTAGTTACTAAACATCAAACAAATAGACAATAAACAATCGACAGATAAATGTACAGAGGGGGAAAAAAAATTAGCCCTAAGCACTAAATTTCGACAGAACATGTTACCAAGCTAATAAGACTATTATATACGGGAAAAACGGCAGGCATTCATTTTGTGTTCGTATGAATACGTGGTCACTCTGGTGCACGCAACAACGAAATAGTGGATTAACTAGCAAGAAGAGCAGCCTAATAGGTCACTCAAGACCAAACAACGATTCCAACAGCTGATTACTACCCGAAAATCTAAGACCGTACCTTAACTGAATGGCAGCAGATATACAGGGTGCGGCAGAGAGGACGGATGGTTTTAAAAAAATCATAAAATAGTTAATTTTTACTCAAAAACAAATTTATTGATGCAATTAGGTTCGCAAGGAAATAGCATTTGGGACAGTCAAATGTGAAAAATCACATCAGGCATGTGGTGGCCGAAATTGTTGATGCAGTGCTGGAGGCGTTCTTGGAAGTTTGCGTAGACTCTCTCCAACATAAAGCTACGTCGAAATGATCACTTCTTTTTCCCTGAATTACGATGGCGACGTGTTCCAACCCGACATGTGTGGTTCCAGCAGGATAGGGCGACCGCCCACACAGCCAGAGCATCAATGGACGATATTCGCCCTCTTTTCCCTGGTCGCCTTATTTCCAGGTTCAGCGACGTTCATTGGCCTCCTCAGTCCCCAAATTTATCCATATGCGATTTTTTTTTCATGGGGACTCCTCAAGGCTTAGAGTATACGAGAACAAGCCCCGAACTCTGGACAAATTGAAGGGCGTAATTCGCTTGGAAGTCGCCCAAGTTGAGAGAGTATGTTGGAGATAACTCCCAAGAACGCCTCCAGCACTGCATCAACAGTTTTGGTCACCACATGCCTGATGTGATTTTTCACACTTAACTGCCTCAAATGCTATTTCCTAGCGAACCTGATTGCATAAATAAATTTGTTTTTGAGTAAAAATTAACTATTTTATGATTTTTTTAAAACCGTCCGTCTTCTCTGCCGCACCCTGTATATCAATAACAAAGACCAACCATTGGTCCCTTCAAGGCCCTGGTTCAACCAAAAAGCAGTATCGAAACCTTTCTGTCGTAAAGAATAAGGACAAACCACGGGGTAAGCGACCACTACCTACACAGATTTGGCCTGCAAGATGACCCTTAATGTAACCGCTGCGGCCATCCTTGCGGCACTATTGAACATTTTTTTATGGTGTCCCTTATACTTTAGTGAAAGAGACGAAATGTGTAGGCAGAGAGCATCCGAAGTAGAACACCCAATTAATTATATGTACCTTTTGTCAACCCGCAATATAAACACATACAAAGCAATGTATGAATATGTAGAAAACTGTAATGTTTACATTTGATTAATTTACATATTATAATCATGTACCTTATGGCTGTATAACATGATGTTAATGGAAAAAAAATAAAAAATGAAAAATAAATAAATAAAATAAATAAATAAATAAAATAAAATAAAACATTTTTCTTGGGAGAACAGGAAAGAATTCAGGTCACTCAGCTGATTAGAAAAGAGCCCACCATTTCAATTGTCTCTTAATGTCCCATAGAGTCTCCCTATCAAATGTCAATTTCCATGTTTCTTTCCAGTCTAATAGCTGTTGCTATCATGTATACAAAATTAACTGAGAAGGATCACTTGTATGTAAACAATTATTCAGACCTCAGCTCATACCTCAGATTGTTGGCCAGCCACGCACTGCGCAATGGTTAACATTATACGGTTAAGGCCTGTTTTCCTAGCGACAGGTTTTTTGAGCAGCAGGAACCGCATTAGCCTGAAAAACGTCGGCAGGAGCGCGAAATATATATTACGCTGTGTAAAAGTATTTTCCTAGCGCCTTGTTCTATCTGTTCAGTTGGATTTGAATTGTGTTGAAGGTACCACGTGTTTGTGTGGTACCACATTTTAGTGACCTTAAGACACTAAACATTTACCTACAGCTGAAATGGAGAACATGATGAGAAAGAGAAATATACCTAATGCATTGATAATTAAAGAAATAATAGATGGTGACGAAGAACAATAGTTCATATTAACAAAATATGCCAAAGTAAGGAAACGTGTGATTGTATATTCAAGTGTATTTTCAAACCGCAGAAATGTTCAGCAGTTTAATCAAGACAGCAGTCTAGCAGCAAGCGCGGCAGTATGTTCAGCGGTTTCATCTCCTTGACGATGAAGAAAAATTCCAAAGATACTTTAGGCTGCCCAGAGAAAGATTTGGGATGTCCTTGGAAATCGAAAATTGGAGCAACACAAACACCGGAATCCAAGGCAATCGCGCCAGCGTACTGCGCAGTCGACTCCTCCTCGAGCAGTCGCAACACGTTCTGCGCTGACGTGATGCGTTCTCTAGGAAAACACCCAAACTAAATTCAAGGGAATCAACGGCGCAAAAAACCTGTTGCTAGGAAAACAGGCCTTTAGGTAAATTGAGAGCTTTCCAACCACTGGCGAACCATTTTTGTACGATGATAAATGCCTAAGATATAGTTTCGTAGCAACGATCTGGTCGTAAGCGATAATCATCAGAGAATAAGAGTGTAACGCTATAAATATAATTTATTATGTTATGATGACAAAAACATGTTCCATGTTAAAAGTTATGGAGAACGTGTAGGTAATGTTCTATATCTATAAATATCAAATTATTTTTGTATGTCCTTTTTTTACTTTTCTAAATCCTTGCACTACCGGGACGATGATAGACTACCGGAACCTTCCCCAAACCTACTCTTTATCGTCAAACTGGCCGCCCTTCGCAACGGGTAAATACGAGGGGAAAGCTATTAACTTTACTAAGTACAAAAAAGTGGTACGCGTTGATATGGCAACTACTTAGAGATGAAGTGAACCCGTACCAATCTCAACCAAAGTGGGGGGAGCTATAGTAGGAACTAGAGTAAAAAGTAGTTGAATGCTCAAGATTCAAGATTCTTTATTTGGCACAACAAGAAAATATACAAAAGGAAATATACTCGTCAATGAATATATAAATTTAAAAACATTGAAAAAACTTAACCAATACATTATACACGTGTGCCCACAGTGGCTTAAATTCAAAGGATTTGTGTCCCTCTGTGGAGTCGCATGTTTTAGAGCATTGTTGAATAGGTATAGCATTTTTCAGTCAAATGAAACCTTCTTTCTATTAAATGAAACTTCGTACCGACCAAATGAAACCTTGCTTGAATTGGAGCATCACGAGAAGCCGTTGTGCAACAGATAAACAAAGGTGCTTGGCCGCTATGGAATTATGTTTACGAAGACAGTTTTCTAGTTATTATTTTGTTTACTGTCCTTACGCCGTGTCCTACGGCGTTGAACGCTTCGGTTTGATTTTCAAAACATTTTGATTTTTGCCTTCGCCACCTCGCGTCAAACTCGCGAATTTCACTAACTACATATTAATTTTTGTTTATGGTTATCAACGTCCAGTTCTATGGGCTCAACGCCTCGAAGGGTACTCAAATTGTATAATTTGATGGGACAAAGCGGTGTAGTGGGAACAAATATGGCAAGTACTTGAGTGTAATATAATACAATAATACATAGGTATGATTGGAGTAGTGATATGGCCATTTTTCAGAATGTAGCCAAAGGTTTCCACAGAGATTCTAGAATAGGACTGGCCATGTTCTTTACTATCTGGAAATGATGAAATGTCCTAACTAATACTAGATGGAATCGACCTCGTTCACCTCTGCTTGTCAGCAGTTTCATTCAGGAGCATACCAACATATCACAGATGTATACAAACCCAATTCCGCCTCAATTCTTCATCAGTTATAAAGCATGACTCTGCCGACCCATGCATCATTACACACACACAATTTTTTTTTTTTTTTTTACAAAACTCCCCTCAAAAGCGAAGGAGGCACACCATTAATTTGAATAATAAACAAATAAATCAATTAAAAAAAGTGGGGAGGACGCCCAGGTTTACCCGACGCCGGCTCTAGGGATAAGGGATGTTGCAGGATGAGGAGGAAGAATGGGATGAAAGGAAGTGCCCCTATAAAATGACCACCAGTTTAAGTAAGAACCCCTCAGGACGCGGGTGGTGATACCACGGAGCACTCCTGCTGAGACACACACACACACACAAACATTTTTCTTGTACATGTACAAATTATTATAAGTTTATGTATGGCTGTATAAGCAATTAATGCCAAATAAAAGGGGGGGGGGGGGACTGTAGATAGTATTTACCGGCACTCTAACAAAATTGATTATAAATAGAAATTTATGTGCGGTAGGTGCACTGTGATTCACATCATAGCTTATAATCAGCTGAGCTACATTAATGCTACATTAATGCTATATTAATTCAAATATTTAGCTAACGAGCTGTATTAATGCTAATAATCAATAATAATAATATTAGATATTTCCACGTGACGCCCGATGATTTCAATCGCGTAGCACCACCTCATGGATGAATTTCCATACTAAAATTTTAACACAAAATCAGCTGATCTACATGTTCCAAACACCTGCACTAAACAGAGTTGGCGTCGATTCATCACTTATTCCCACACCAGAAATTTGACCTATGTTAGGTATGTAAGGTGTCACACTTAAGAAGGAAGGATGTGGTTCACAGAGCAAGTTACTTTTTTTTAGTGTGTGTGTGTCACATTTTGTTAACTCTTCTCAGGGTACGATTCCTGCTAACACAATTTTCTCGATTCTTATTCCGTTTGGTCCCAATTTTATTCTGGTTGTGCAACAAAGTTCCGAATTTTTTTGTTTCATGACGGAAAGGAGAACATGGGTTCGTTACTTTCTGAATGAAAGAATGTAATTGCAAATGGACGAAGAACCGAAATGGAAATGATGGTCCACGCATGATACTGCGGGATGAGACTTCTGGCCATCCATGAAGGGCAGTGGGGTTTTCCTATCAGCTGGGTCAACCCATTGTGGGGGTTATCAGGTGAGCTCGCGGCTGGTGCGGTTAAATGCTCATTGATTCGGCTCCTCCAATACGGCGAGTCCTTTGAAACCTCAGGGAAATGGGAATCTCGGCTCTCCAAGCCCGTTCGATTGGTTCCCAGTGTATTGTTATACCGGGTTGAGGTTATAGTTCTTCAAGGAGCGTGAACCTACCGTTCATTCCTAGAGGCTGGTATCCTATTATGTTAGAAGAGCTCCAAGACAAGGCAATTTACAGCGTAAAATAGTTCCTGGGGGGGGGGGTTAATCCTTCCTGATTAAACAATCAAGTATTGAAAGAATGCATGTATGACACAGTCTACTGCATTAATCGATGCTCCTCCACTACATTCCAGTTCTCTCGAGTAAAGAGGGACTAATCTGCCTCAACCAAGACCGCCAAGTTTATGTATTTACTTATACACGTGTATAACGCCCAATAACATGATATAAAAATAAATATGGCCGCAAGCTCGATTTCCTTGTCCAAAAAATAAATAGCACAAAACTTTGAGGGAGAAAATAATATAAAAATATACCTAACTCAGAGTCTCTCGATTCACATCGGGGAAGATAATTGGCTCAACTCGGTATGGCTATTTGATTAATAGTATACAAACATATTTAAAACCAACCCTGCACTCATACCAGGAGCTTCTGAAGTCTACTCAACTTTAGGGAATGCACATCGACACCATCCTCATAACTTACACGATTTAGAAATCTTTGCGCCCTATGAAGAGGATTGTTCGATAAGTAGTTCGCGGTTGTCGTGGGAACATAGAATGGCAGTCTGTTTCGAGTGCAATGCAGGGGGGCATGAAAATTAATTTGTCGAAGGAGCTAGGAGCAATCAATAAAACTGTGAATGAGTTTAAAAAGAAAAATACCATCTGAGGCACGACAGCGACTCTCAAGAGACAAACCTTCAATGTCTGGTCACAGTCAAACTGGGGATGCCCTTCTTTTGTGCGACATATCGTAAGAACCTTCGCTACATGCTCTCGATTCGATCAACTGCATTCGCGTAGAAGAGGGCCATAATATGGATCCATAATCAAGAATCGAGTGAACAACTGCGGTGTACAAAGCAGCCAGTGTCCCGACATCCTTAAAATCTTTTGTGTGGCATTTCATGAATACATATCATCAATGTGGTCGCTAAACGTCAAGCGAATGTCGAACACCACACCCAAATCCCTGATGATCGATACCCAAGCAACAACGTGGCCGTCTATGTTATAGTGCACAGGCTCGTTGCACTTACTTCACTCAAAAGACAAGTCCGGAACACGGCAAATCACTATCATGTCGCTCCGTGGGAAGAATCCTCCATAGAAATGCAGTTCAGATATGAAATTATTCGCCGCTATCAAGCAAAACATTGATTCACGATTCAACGTGTTTCCCCTGTATAACAATACGAGACGTTGAAAACGTTCTTAATGCATACATAAATACTCCAACGGTAATTAAAAGCCCTGTCAAACAGAACGAGGCTGAGGACTAGACGGGGAGGGGGGTCAAATATAACGCGATACTGACGGTGAACCAGTGTGAATTCCCGAACGGTCATCATGTCCAGCAAAATGAATAGCACATCTGTCAGCTCATGTTATAGTAATGTACCTCGATTTCAATGAGCTCCACTCACAATACTTTCTTTATTATTTCTCAATTCAAAAGAAAATTGGCTTTAACTAACTCCCTAAAACAACTGTTTGTCACTGCTGCATAATGATGATGGAGAACCTCCCTTTAACTATAGCATTTTCAAATTGATTTCGTCCTTTTATCAAATTTTCGTAGAAAATAAAGCTATTGCAATGGTTTCAAAAAATTTAAAATAAAAATTTTCGAAGATTTTCTTAATTGAATCCGTTTTGACACATTCTGAAACGAATCCTAGAGTTTAACATTTTTCATATATACGTATATTTATTTACTAAGACATATATATTATAGATTAAGGGTGCCCGGAATGATTGTCGAATTATCTCGGTTGCGTACCTATAGCTGACAATGGTTCCATTCGACGCAAAATTCAATTTTCTTCAAGTTTACTGTTGGGTAAAAATTATTAAATTTGACTCTAGGATGAAATGTAAGTCTCATTTATTGCCTTTCATACTGGAAAAGTCCATAAATTCTTTTACCTATTTAAAGTTATTAGAGGTTTTATGTCAGCAAAATACGTAAGGAGTATCTGTTATGGATTAGTGTACTCAATTATTTTTTCCAATGGCATTTTTGTATGGGGATGTACCCCAGGGTCTAACTAGAGACATTTACAGGTTGCTCAAAATGCAATAATTAAAATTATTTTGAATAAAGCTAGGATTTATGCAACTAACGCGTTATACAATGACTTCAAAGTGTATAAAGTCCGACAGATTTTTCTATTGTTCTCATCAAATTTAGGTTATAAGACTGGAATCGACAGCAGAATACCATAGTTGTGTATTTAATACTAGGAATCATAGCAGTATAAGGCTTCCTTAATTCAATACTAAAATGCTAAGGAGGAACTCTTATTATTGTAGGATTATTCATTTATGATATTGATCTTGGTGATGATATTGATATTGATCTTGGCCATGATATTGATCTTGATCATTTTTCTGGCGTCTCCCAATTTAAAAAATTCTTGTGTGAAACTTTAATTACTTTTTTTCCTCAGTGCTATTATGTTGTGATGATTTTCTGGCTCAATATTTCTTTTTCATTTTTCATGTTTCTTTCTTTTGTGGCGTGATTAATTTGAATTTGGTCGGGACATTTCGTCTTTTTTCATTTTTTCTCCTTCGATTACTGTTTTATTTACTTTTTTATTTACTATTAAATGAAATACTTGGACTACGGCATTGGGCTCCACCGTTATGCACAAGTTGTCAACATTTTATAGCGGTGGGCGCTGATGTTGCGGAGATTATTTTTCGGAAATTGTATTTAGTTTTACGTACGTTTAGTTTGGTTTTTTGGTTTGGTTTGGTACGTTTGGTTTGGTTTTTCGGAAATTGTATTTAGTTTTACGTAAGCTGGATTTCTTTTACCACTGTTTTTTGCTATTCTACATTTAAAACTTTATGTCTTTGCATTAATGTGCCAATAATGAACTTGAACTTGAATTAGATAAAGACACCTACAGAAGGAAAAATTAACGCTATTATTAATTACAACCGGACTTTACTAGTCCCCCTGATCTATATTTAAATAGTTTACCAACTGGAAATTTATGAAATAAAATAAAACACGTGGGTACCAACGCTTCACTAGTCCATCCAGAAGGACAATAGCTACATTAAACTCGATTTCGTGAAGTCAGAATCCCCATGGAATTAAGTTTCATGTGTTCTGAATATAATTCTAGCGGTCATTAATGGAATTTAGCGATGGACTCACTAATTAAAAGATTTCACTACTCGCGCATGATGCCACTCTAAAAGTTCTAGCTCGTAGGGAGAGCGAACGGTTTAACGTACAGCGTTACGGATGGTTTCATTCGATTCTGTGGGACAATGTCTATCAATGGCAACCTAAAAATCATTACCGTTACTTAAAAAGTTGTTGAGATCTCGATTTTTGAGTATTTCAGCTTTTAAAGGCTACCCCTTACGGTTGAATTAAATATATGCCGAGCTTTTAGAATCAACAACTAGACCCCGATTGTTATTAATCTCTATTATTTATAAGAATGAAACTCCGTTTGTCTGTCTGTTTATTTGTTTGTCTGTCTGTCGTGTCTATGCACGGCCAAACGGCTGAGTGGGCCGGATCTACGAGTGGGGGGATCTTCTTGGGATTTTCCAAAAGTGGGAGCGAGCGAATTTAAAATTGTTTAATCCCACCCGAACCATGGGCCGTAGGGCGGGAGGGGGGTCGAAGTAAGAATTAATGTGCGCTTTTTGGACTTCCCCGCTTCCCCTACCCCTCTAAACGGCCGTTGACAATTCCGGAAAAATACGGGTTTCGTAGGTTTTCCTACGAGGAAGACGACGGCGCGATCGGATCGCGAAAAAAGTATCGGGAAATGCGTTAAAAAAATGCGAGAGTACGGACCCGTTTTCTCGAAAAGTCCGCCGAAAAACTTGGTTTTTTCCGATTAAAATATACCCCATAAAGGTACGTTTTTCGGAACGGTTTTCGCGGGCGAAATACAGCTTTGGGTCCGCCGAATCTGAATCCGAAATCGGATATCGAAAAAAGTGACGTTAAGTCGGTCAAATCGCGAGCGGAAGCGAGAAGAAGCGTTTAACATCAGAAATTAATTTTGCCGTGTTCGCGAGAAGGCTGTACGAAGTCAGGGGTTGGATGAGGCGGGGCTTGCACCTGACGAAAACGGGTTGCGAGCAGGTACACGCACTTACGTCTTGAAGGGTATACAGGTATACCTTGCGAGCGAAGCGAGAGCCATGTCAACAGAATAAATTCGGATTTTTTCCTACAAATATACAGCAATACCTTGCGAGCGAAGCGAGCAACATCCCCGAATAAACTTTTTGTGGTTCCACGTATTTTCATAAGATTTAATTTGTTTGTAAGAATTTCCAACAGAAAAAAACGTCTGCCAAGTTGGGTGGGCAGTATAACTTCCTCAAGCGAGCAACATCCCCTACATGCCACACTTTGCGAGCGAAGCGAGCAATATTCCCTACATGCCACACTTTGCGAGCGAAGCGAGCAATTGAATGGGGGGTCCGGGGGGCTTGCCCCCCGGCTGGACGTGGAGGCGAGCGTAGCGAGCCGGAGCGGCTAGTAACTCATGTTTCATAACCATGGAGACAGTTCTGGATGGTTTTTTTTAATCCGATACATGTGAACCAAACATTTTGAGGGACCGGGGGGGGGGGGGGGGGCGAAATTTTTGTCTTGGTCAATAGCGAAGATTTACTACCTATTGCATACAGTAAACCGAAATCCGACTGTCTGCCGTCCGCTGTGCGCCATCAAGAACTTTTATCCGAAACTTTATGAAACATGGGTTATAAATCACATTTGGCGTTAAGTTCGTCCTAGAATCTCGTCATCAATTTCACACTTGCGCATACAATACTGGAAGCCTAATGTTGAATGATCCGTAGAAAAACTTGTTTACTTAACCCCATTTCTTTGATGTTAACATTTTCTTCGGAGCACAACCATCGCATCAAACGATTCTTAACCGTCCTAGTTAGATATCTGACGTTGGGAAAATCACACAGTCTTACGTTTTCTGCTCCTTTTATTTTCGGCCAAATTTACGTATAAACGTCGACGATAAAATTAAACTCTGATGTAGAACTGTAGGCGACTACTATTGTGTAAGAGTTTAACCCTCTAATGATAACATAATTTTGTTCGTTGTTTGGAGGAACATCTGCATGAGAGGCATATCTGTAAAAATTATTAGAATTTAACATAAGAATCAATATTTTGTTTAGTATTTACCTAATAACATCATGAGGAAAAGAAAGAATGAAGGAAAAATCACCTATTTTGAACCCTAGTGCGCAATAAATGATTCAAAGGAAAATCTGCCTGATGGACAAGCTAGTATTTGCTATTGAAAAGTGTAGGTAAAATATTTGCAAGTTCTAGGTAAACGTTAGTTACGTGGAGATCAGAATTCCATTTACGAAATTCGACCAATATCTACAAAGCCTGAATCCCCACTGAGGCTGTCACTGAGGTTGGGGACGCCAGACTACAAAAGTTGAAACTATATCTGTCTGTCGAGTAGATTTTCCTACTAGAGGAATTTAATATCTTAGTTTCCTTTCGGAAATAGCCTACGTCCACTATAACTTAGTTATAAGTTGATGCACCACAGACTAAATTTATTTATTACGGACCAGTGATCTACGTAGATGGGCTGTTTAATAGAAATATTAAACCTCTGAGTGAGAATTTCCAAATTGATTTCATTGTAGAGCAAGATAGGAAGCCAGTATTGTGAATGTGGAAGAGCTATGGAAGCGGGATCGTAAACAATAGTTTACACTAGGCACTTCTATTCACGTTCATGCACTCGTTATTCCTCTTAAAACATTTTAATACGTTGATATCCCCTGGCTGGCTCTAACGAGGATCTTCCCATTTAACAGAGAATACAGAGGAAGAGTTTAATAAAAAGTTTCTAACGATCTTTAGGATTTATGCTCGCAAATTCAGTTGAGAAGTAACCAGTAGTATGCATGGTAGCAGAGCGTGACGACTTAACTTATAGAAACGCGTTAAACCATACATGAATTTACATGAAACTCTTACAGTTTGTTCACCAATCCCTTTTCATCTGAACCTTCAGACCTTCTGGATATGCGGTAAATATTATCTCATTCAATAGCTTCCAACTTCCTTTTCCTAGTTGTTATGAATGGGACCCGCTCGCAAAAAAAATTACGGACGAGCGGGAAATTTTTCAGTACTAATACCCTCTCTTTTTTTCCCCCAACGGCCTCAATAGGACCAAAAGGGAGATGAAAAGATTAAGACTGGTTAGAAAAGGAGCGGTGGGAGGCTAACGAGGATGAAAAAGAGCTTGAATATTGATTTCAACTTCAATGCTGCAAAACGGCAAAAAGACCTGAGACGGATTGAGAGTGGAAATAACCATCTGTTACTGTGATTATCTCGCTTTGTTAGGAGTGGTCTCTCAGACGGAGGCGTCCGTGCTGCGGATTAAGGGATTCCTTCGGGACAAAGACTATTAATGAAAATAGATCTAGAAGGCGGTGAAGAGAAAAACGGTCAACCGCGCTCATCGAGTTAGCGGCGAAATGAGGATGGAGCTTTTTTCGCTAACCCTAGCGCTGATGAAGACCTAATTTGATTGTCATGCAAATAGTGGCGGCAAACCGGGTCCGGTTAATTCGGGTAACTAGCGAGGAGAGCGCGGTGGGGTTTAAAAACATCTAGGAGCTGAGGAATTTATATTTAGATAATATAAGATGGCGGAAGTACTTCTGAACAGGGATCACTCAACGAGTACAACGTTTTAGCGTTGAACTATCAGTCAGAAAAATGTTACGGAATAGCAACACAATGAAATGCTGCAAATTATTACACAGCGGTTTGAGTATTATTTCCAACTTAGACAGTCCTCAAGACTTGTGGATTGAAACATTTTGAAGCAGCAAAATAATGACGTGAGAATGAGATATTTAGTTTGATGATTGGCACGTCACAACCTCACTGGAGATGTTTGGTGTTAACTTTAACAAAACCAGGGTGTAAATTACAAACAATGTATTGTGTGGTAATGAAGCTTCCTTCAAGGGAGTCATCTAGCAGAGGAAATTCCATAATGAGGCCCAAACTGACATAATAAATTAATTTTACATAATAAAAGTATGCAACTGAGCACTCCAACAGCTCGCCGATAAATACACACCAGGAGACATTCCTATGTATTGTGCTACACCCATCATCATCTTCCCTAGAGTTGCTGATTTTTTTTTTTTTTGTCTACGTTATAAATAATCTAGTTGTATATTCTGGCATTCTTGTATTAACAATATATCTGATTTACTAATGAGCAAATCTCTTCGTGCTTTTAATAATATCCGGAAGGTTTATCCAGGTTATTATACTTTCTTTAAGTTTCGAATACTGACATTTATCATTGCCTTAATCTATAACCATTACTGCGGTCTAACTACAAAATGTAATCAAATTTTCATGTAACAACTCACATGAAAATGGTAATTTTAAAGAGGTGTAACGCGTATTAAATAGGTACTTTTAGGCAATAGATATCAACGTAGGTTGCAGGTTTTATTTATAAGTGAAACAACACATTTTCTTCTTTTTATTTCCCCGTTGGGTAAACTTTTAATTTAGTTGGGAATTTAATTATAGGTAGGTAATTCTCCCCTCACTATTTTTGTCTAGCGACGCCTCTGCTGGAACTGATGTCAAGTAGTTTAACTCTGGTTTCAACTTCATGTTTGTGAAGCGCAGAACTTGTCACAATTTCCGTTTTTCGCGGTTTAAAACAATGAAAGCACCACAACTTCCAACACGATCACACCTCCACGTTACACCCACTTTTAAGTTGGCGGTGTGGTACGTAACGATACTTCTCAACAATGACTGCCATTCTACGTCGAGATCTTACCTCTCTAATCAACGGCTTATTGAAGACTGGCAGTATCATCTTTGAGAAAATATGTTTGCGATTTGTTTACAGCGGTTTGTTTCCTGTTTGTTTGAGGCTCGTTCAATCGGCAGATCGACCGGTCGGGTTGATTTGTCTCCTTCAGCCAGGGTCGAGTTGATTCAGAGCCTTTGGAGTCACTACGACCAAGGGGTAGGGAATTGTAAGGGAGGGAGTAAATATATGAAATTCTCTCCCGTTCACCCTAGGAAGTTGAAATTCGGTAGTGAGGCTGTGATCATGGGACATCATGATATGAATAAGCTCAGGGGCTCTTTTCTGATCAGCTGAATGAGCTAAATTATCCCATATTCATCTGTTTACTCTGGGAGTTTAAATTCTCTCTTAAATTTTAAATTGTTTCTCGGACAACAAAATTCAAATGAAATTACTGATTCCATCCTGAGCAGCCTGTACATTCCATCCTTTTCCTACTAGACCACCAAAAATGTGTGATATCTCCCAAAAAGACGCTCCGCGTACAAAAGATGCTAGGCCACAAATTGCAATATATCATCCCATTTGAGCCAAGTCAATAGTCAGATCCCCATCTCTTAGTAACTACAGTGCATTCATTATCTTACTGTTTTCGACTGCGTTTGGGAGTGAGACGCTTCTTCAAATTTCGCCTATCGCACAACTACTCTGGAAGTGTGTCAGTGGATTCAAACACTACACCGAGGCTGAAAATACGAGTATATTCCCAATGGAATAATATTCCATTTCATTAACATATTATACGGGGATGTGAACTCTTTAATGTTACTGTGGATTAGAACAGCGCTTTTCCACTTTAGCTCTGCATTTGTAAGAAGTGTACGTAACACAAATGTAATTGTATGATATCATTTCAAGAGCACGACGCTCAAAATGGAATGTTTTCAGAAAACGGGGCTGAAACAACGTAACATACATCGAACTGGTCCCGTGTTCAAGCTGTAGAGCTCTGCAAAAGTAGGCAATGCAGAGGCCGTGAGTTCTGATCCTCATATATAAATGAAATGAAAATCCGGGAAGTCCGTTTTGAAGGAGATATTTCCCCACCGCATTTGGAGAACAGCAATGATGTTTATAGTGCCATTGGCGAAAATTGTCCAAGACGTACAAGTAATAGATCTATTTAGTTATAAATTTAATAGGAGGCTGTGATTCGACTATTGGCTTGGCCCAAATTGGATGATATCATACATTTTTTGGCTTGGCACCCTTTGTACGTGGAGCTTCTTTATGGGAGGCCATTTAGGAACTCCAGCGCATACATTAGCCATCAACCTATCTCAGTCTTATGGAATTAACTAACGTCGAATTCTAGTTTGAATATGTCGTACGGAAAATAGCTATACTACAAGTTCACTATCTATATCAATAAAAATCAAATTATAATGTTTTGTGTCCTTCATGCGCGACCAAAATTATGAACTGATTTTGATGCTGTTTTTACTTCATGCCTTTTGAACACCAGAGAGAACGATAGGCTATAAGAAATTTTGCAACTCACCCCTTTCAGCTTTAAAATCACAATTTTATTAAAAAACTGCGTTTGCTTCTTACCTCGTTCTAAATGCTTCACTTCAACTACCTATAACTGATTCACTTCGACAACTTCCGAAGCAATAATAACTTTTGGTTTATTATTTTTAATCGATCAAGAAAAAAAAAAAAAAAAAAAAAAAAAAAAAAAAAAAAAAAAAATGCAACACCCCCTGAAAATTTGTTGGTTTACGTTTCAAGATGCGTAGAATCCAAAATCGAATTAAAAAAGAAAATAAAGAAAACTATAAAAGTAAATAGATATTTTACAATTTTGAATTATCGTCTCCCTGAAGAAGCCCCAGTTCCTGAAGAGAAACGTTGGAGTTTAATAAAAAAAAAGAAAAAACAAAAATCGACACTTCGAGACATTACTTTTCACTCTGTTTGGATGTTTGGAAAGTAAACATGGCCTTTACTTTCTACTCTGTTGGGATGTTGGGAAAGTGAAAAAAAAAAAAATCCCGCGCTACTTTCGTTCCACGGTTTCGTCACGTTTTTGCCCAGTTAGCTGATGGCTAAAGCATGTTCCATGCTAAAATCCGTCCGTCCGCCATCGGCCATTTGCCGTCCGCGACTTTTTTCCGAAAATACTAAGTAGAGCAAACTATATTAAGCTTCTGTTAAAAATCACATTTGGGGTCAAGATGGCTCGGCATCAATTTTTATCAACCCAAAAGGATTGTTTTAAGGGGCAGAAAAAAAAAAACAAAAAAAAATAAAAAAAAAAAAAAAAAAAAAAAAAAAAAAAAAAAAAAAAAAAAAAAAACGAGATCTCGAAACTTTTTAAGGAACAGTAATAATTTTTTTGCTTGTCAATGATAAATTTTATCACAAAGAATCGATTAAAACCACCCGCAACGCTGTACGCTGAATAGTTCGCTTTCCCTAAGGGCTTGGACATTAAAAAAACCCCTTAGGGCCCTAACCTGATAGACTTAATACAACTGCATTCCGCCAGAATGCGCTGATTTGCACTTATTCCTCTTCAACATCCACAGCTGACCTTTGAAAAAAAGCACTTTGCCTCCTTCACGTTCGAGCATTAAAAATGCGAGAAAAAAGCTGAAAAAATGCAAGCGAGATACGGAGTTAAGGTTGGACACATGAAATAAGAGAACATGTTCTATGAAGTTTTAACAACTGAGCTACAAGGATTCTGCGAAACGTGTCGCCTTGGGTTCCCAGATTTTTTCGGATCATATAAAGTATATCCTAGCTGCGATCAAGGAAAAGTAAAGTATTTCAATGAAAGTTAAAGTAGGTATACATTAAAGTAAACGTTCTCGACTTACACACTAAAGTATTTTTCAGTCAGCATCCTCACACAGGGTGCTGAGGATCTACCTACGTCTACCTTCAAGTACCGTTGACACAGCTAAAGAAGAAGAGGTTCTAAAAAAACCGAGTCCTCCTTTTGGGAGTCATTTCCAGTTTAAGCAAACAACATCGTATATACGCACCTACTCATTAAAAATAACCAAAATAGCTGAAGGAATCCTCATCACATAGGTATCACATACAGAACAGACACAGGGTATCACATTATCATGACAGATGACATCCAAAATGTAAACAGAATCATTGAACTGTTAGTTGCTGTTGTTGTGGTGTATTAGGTTGAGCGCCAGGCAGGAGATGATGGTCAGCCTTCTCAACTTCTGGAGTATACGACTCTAGGCCAATTTTCGTCCATGCAGGTAGGTAGTTCTGGTGTAGGTAGGTATGGGAACCTTGTCCTTGACTAGTAAGTAGGTGCGGGGACTGAACTTTTCTTCTTCGTTTCAAATATCAAGTATATTGGTCAACTTTAAATTTTTTATAAAGTATACAGTATTTTGAACAAAAATAAAGAAGGATACTTTAAATTAAAGTAGATCTGGCAACCCTAGCTGTCGCCCCAACTTTGTGACAATGGGTGACCAATTTTGAAGAAATTAATATCCGCTGTCCTAGCAGAGTTCTGCTACCACTGGAAATGTATCCAGAAAAAATATTGCCTTATAATTATAACTTTAGCAACAAGGAAAATAAATAGGTAGGCAAATAAAAATATATAAATAAGGGAAAAATAAACTGTACTTTTCGTAAATAACTAAATAATGCAGTGGAAATAAAGTGGAAATAAATAATGGAAAAATCAGAACCTCTGAGAAAAAGGGAAATTAACCTAAAATGGAAATGAAAAGGCACAATGCTGAAAAAGAAAATTAAATTATGCTCAAACCTGGCTGTTTTCAAGGAAGCAAAAATCAGGTGGCGAATATAAAATGGAAATAAACACTTTCACTAAATTTGATGAAAAGGGAAAAGAAAAAGAGCACTAGGCTGAATGAAAATCAAAGATGGAAAAGAAAACGGTGAGTTGGCTTACTAGGCACAAAACGATATACATATCTGGCTTCAGAGACGAGAATGGGATGGGGAGAGAGATTTTCCTTACAGAAGGATCCCTTGAATAGGGAAGGGGTAGGGGTGTGAAAAAATCGATGTTTGAATCGATTAAATCGGTTTTGGGAAAATCGAAAGAATCGATTTTTGGGGAATACCGATTAATAATCGGATTTTATAAGTGGTACTGTTTCAAGCCACATTTTACATTTTATCGTAAATCCTCACGATTTGTTGAAGAAACAAGATGTAAAATTCATGATCGAACGAGATGACGCGAAGTTTATCCAACTCCTTAACTAATGGATAAATACTAGCGGTACAAGGTGTTACAAATTTATCCTTGCTATGAAAATCTTTACCTTCGCATGTCCTACCTACATTTTAAAGCAAGCAGGCTCTTGGCGATATACCTATATTGTGATTATCTAGCTGCATTCTACGAGTTTTCTGCTGGGCGAATGGTGGTTGAAAAAATGTAATAATAATACCGAAAAAAGTAATTGTCTTGATCGGATGGAAAAACCAAAATTTATCTATTAGGTATATTTCTATATTTTTCAAGTTCCAACTGGAAGTTAGATTAATAATTTGCTCTTTCCCAAGTTTTCGAATGGTACAATTTATAAAAATGAATATTAAATTTTTATACCTATTAACATATTTATTAATTTTTTACATTTTCATTTTTGAAGAGTGCCTTTTTATTCACCTTGCCCTATTTGCCTAGTCAGTAGAGATGTTACTGGGCACACCATGGTTCATCCATGGGTATCCCATGAAGTGCTCTTCAGAATTACTTTAAAAAATCTAATTGAGCACTTAGAATTACTTAGATTGAGTTTAATAACATATACATGTTATTAAAGAGGTTAAATGTCATATAATTTTAATCGATTTAAATCGATTTTTGTCTTTAAAAAATCGATTAAATCGAAGTGGAAAAATAGATTTTTTCACACCTCTAGGAAGGGGTCGGACAATATAGCCAACCATACAACATCAAAAACTAATTTAGGCAGCACTTGGTTACAAAGTAGGCAAGGTTTGAAGGAAGTGCATGGAACCTGGAACAGGTGATCCATGACAACTTACCCCACCAAAAGCGTTAGTGTAAAACAGTTAGCTGTGTTAAATCGAAACGGACTGTTTACCTCTCCAAGAAATCGCTTAAAAAATGTTCCGCTCTGTGTTTGAACAATTTCATAGCTACGAAAAAACCCGCGGACACCTCTTGATAAATTTGTTTTCTGCGAATGGTTCTTCCGAGGTGAACTTTTGATCCGTGTCGTTTGCCAACTTTATTTTTCTTGGGCGAGAGAAAAGTAATAAAAAGTCCCTGCCACCGTTTTTTTTACGCCCGCCCCGCCGTCCTTCACCAGTCGGTAAGATCTTGTGCTCCTTTTCCGCCTATACTGATATTGTCGGAGATTTAATTTGATATCGACCTCCTTTCGCCCCTCTCTCACCCTAGGGGTAGGTCTCTTGAAATGAACCCTTGTTGCTCTCAAGCCTCCTCGAGTAACGCGGGGAGGCCCTGGAATGCGGCGGGACAAAACAAAGCGAAGGAATACGCTTCTGCCTTCGCCCCGTCCCTTCCTTGTGTTTCGAGGATTATTGAGACTGAGCTATGTTGGGTTTTCCGCGCAGAAGGACTCCCGGATTATATTCAACATACCGCTCTCACTTGAACTGAGAAGGCTTTTCGCTCGACAAATTTTATCAAAAGATTTTTCCATTCTTTCCATGACGCAACATCGAGCTTTTGTTTGTTCTAAACTTCATTTAGTGCTGGTGGCAATTTTTTTAAATCATCCGTTTCGTAAGATATAGGGTAGGGGAGAGTGGGTTAATATCGCCAAGTCAGGGAATACCGCCACCTCATATAATTGAGGAGCTGACATGGAAAAGCAGTTAAGTCCAAAAATCTAAAGAACATTTTTTTTCGTCGAAGTGCAAGTAAACAGTCACGCCAACGGCCTTAGATCCTCCCGTCCTTGCTAGATCGTACCCTGAATAAATCTGTGACCTTTGCATGGAGAAGAGATTATTTCCAAAAAAAAAATCTGATAAGAGTTCAGAGGGAGTTCCTATGAAATTTGATTTTTGGACTTAACTGCTTTTCCATGTCAGCTCCTCAATTACGAGTATTTAACCATCCAAGTGACAAATATCGCAGCCAAATACCGTCATCTTTGGTATTAGTAATGCCCCAGTCTTGTTGGATTTTTCCAGAGTTTTTTGTGGTAATATTCACCTATTTCTATTGATTCTGACTAATTAAAATATAAATTAATTTTTAAAATATGAATTATAAATTTGATATCGACCTCCTTTCGCCCCCTCTCCCCCATCTCGGGTAGGTCTCTTGAAATGAACCCTTGTTGCTCTCAAGCCTCCTCGAGTAACGCGGGGAGGCCCTGGAATGCGGCGGGACAAAACAAAGCGAAGGAATACGCTTCGCCCCGTCCCTTCCTTGTGTTTCGAGGATTATTGAGACTGAGCTATGTTGGGTTTTCCGCGCAGAAGGACTCCCGGATTATATTCAACATACCGCTCTCACTTGAACTGAGAAGGCTTTTTGCTCGACAAATTTCATCAAAAGATTTTTCCATTATTTCCATGACGCAACATCCAGCGTTTCTTTGTTTTAGACTTCATTAACTGCTAGTGGCAATTTTTTTTAAATCATCCGTTTCGTAATATATAGGGTAAAGGCTCCTATAAGACACCCCCCCAAACACCCACCGTAAACTGAACCTTCACCATTTCAATACGAGAAACTACAGCTGTGATTTCCAACCAGAGCCACTCCATGAATTACAGAGGACGGAGAAGTTCGTGGTACCTATGGATACAATCGAAACTAATACTTTTACACTTCTAACTTCAGTACCTAACACTTTCAATTGGCGAATGTAGGAAATAAGTAAAAAACAATTAATCAAGCCTCCTCGAGCAACGCGGGGAAGCACTGGAATGCGGCGGGACAAAACAAAGCGAAGGAATACGCTTCTGCCTTCGCCTCGTCCCTTCCTTGTGTTTCGAGGATTATTGAGACTGAGCTATGTTGGGTTTTCCGCGCAGAAGGACTCCCGGATTATATTCAACATACCGCTCTCACTTGAACTGAGAAGGCTTTTCGCTCGACAAATTTCATCAAAAGATTTTTCCATTATTTCCATGACGTAACATCGAGCGTTTGTTTGTTTTAGACTTCATTAAGTTCTAGTGGCAATTTTTTTTAAATCATCCGTTTCGTAAAATATAAGGTAGGGGAGAGTGGTGTAATATCGCCAAGTCAGGGAATACCGCCCCCCCCCCCCCCCCCCCCCCCCCCCCCCCCCATATAATTATTTAACCACCTGAGTGGCAAATATTGTAGCCAAATATTGTCATCTTTAGATCAGCAGTAATGTTGGAAAAGTTGGTTTTGGGTCATTAATTTGTTTTCATCAAAGATAAGCGAGTTCACAGTTTTTGAAGCTTGGCGTTCTAGTTGTACTGTTGTCAAATTTGCGTGGTAAGTAACAGTTTTTCATACGTTTATGTAAATTGTTGAGCATGAGGACGTAGAAAAAATCATTTAGCTTGAATTTTCACCCATTACTTCATGATCATGAAAACTATAGATTTTAATGATTTTTTATCTCGTAAAGTTTACTGGGGCAATATCGCCACACCAAATTCTGGGGGTCCCCCAGTCTTGTTGGATTTTTCAAAGTTTTTTGTGGTAATAATCACCTATTTCTATTGATTCTGAGTAATTGAACTATAAATTAATATTTAAAATACGAATAATATTGTGATAGCTTATCTCTATAAGCACCTCTATATTTACCTACTTATCTACTGAATAATTGCCAGTGAATCCAGTGAATAACTGCCTTCCTAAATTAACATAATCGTTGGAAGATTCCAATCTTCATGCTTCTGTTTTGATTTTGACAATGGACGTTAGTCTTGTGAATTTTGCTGCGACCTGAAGAAGAGCACAAATTTTAAAAGCTGGGAAGATGGAATGCTATATAATATTTCTTTTTTTAACGAGTTCCGCGTTGAACGTTGTCAATAATGCAGTTTCTGTGAAGAACCCACATTATTTTACCAGTATTACTTTTGTTCCAATTTTACGTTATTTTATGTGGAAATTGTTGGTCAACCTTTAGTGAATCCTTTTCTTGTCAACTAAGTCCACCCTACTTATATGGTGAGAAGCCACCCAGGAAGAGTTTTGGACATTTAATGAATCGTTATTCCGATGTTCTGATGAAACTGTTCATTTCCTCCTTGTTTTGATATGGCGGTGTTTCCCCAGCTAGCTGGGGTGATACCACACGAGACCTTCTCGAACGATCAAGTTCGTCCCCCACCCCAGCAACTACTTGGAACTGTTCCCTACAAGAAGAACTGTGAGTTCTTCAATTCCGTTCAACCTGTTTCGTTGAGAGCAGTAGTCAATCCCTTAGTAAAAATGCAGATAAGTGGACATGTAGGTCAGAATGAAGTGTATAGTTTGGTGGTCTGGGATGCTCGCAAGCTCGCATCTCAAAAATACATAACATCAAGTAGTCAATCCCTCAATAAAAATGCAGATTAGTTGGATATGTAGATCAGAATGAAGTGTATAGTTTGGTGGTCTGGATAACACGATCACATAACAGTTTAGAAACGTAAATGTGACTTTTCAGTTGTGACTCATGAGCTGCTCCGCGTTGAACGGAATTGAAGAACTCACAGTTCTTCTTGTAGGGAACGGTTCCAAGTAGTTGCCGGGGTGGGGGACAAACTTGATCGTTCGAGAAGGTCTCATTGATACCACCATTTACCTGGATCTCGTAAATTGTTGTTTACTAATATAAAGTTGCTACTCAACCGTCAAAACCGCTGTGATTCCCTACTGGAGATGTTATTTTATAATTTGCTTCAAAATCTGAAGCTCCTGAGTGCAAACCTGTGCTGTGATAGACAAATAAGCTTAAGGTGACGGTATTTCCCCCTAAAGCTTCAATAGGACCCCCCTCCCAAACACCCAGCATAAAACCCCCATCATTTCAATGCCCAACATGATTTCCAACAGTTCTCGACATGGATCACGTCAGCAGTAAGTGAAACAACGTGAAGGTAGCACAAAATTGTATCAGCCAATCAGATGAGCGCTTTTGTTACACGTCTGGCAAAGGAGATATGTTCATCACTCTCTCAATAACTCACTTTAAATTATTATGGGGAAGATGTAGCGAATTGTTTACGAAAACGAAAATTTTACGATCTCTCCTAAACTTTGAAAAATAGAATTTCCCAATACCTTCTTCTTGGTAATTTGTTTAGATCCATTCTAAAACGATTCCTGAATATGTATTTATGTATGGTTGTATATATAAGAACCTAGACTGGAAATCGTTTATAAGTTCCGCCAAGGGATCGTCAAAAATCGGTCGTTATATCCGGCAGTCATTAAAACCGATAGTGTCAAAATTCTCAAGGTCCAAGAATTTTCACTTTTTCGGTGAAATTGCGGGGCCTTGGAACTGTAAGTGTGGACTATGTAACTGTAGGCACGATGCACTATGTTCTGATCATATATCACATTACTAAACCAATAATTATACAACAATTATCTGCGTAGAGGGGCTATCTAACAAAGAAATAATAAACCATTGTGTAATAATTTGCAGCGTTTATCTATTTATTTGGTTCTTGGATTCTACGCATCTTGAAACGTACACGTAAAATTCAGGGAGTGAGTTTTTTTTCTTGATCGATTACAAAGGTTCATAATCGAAAATAATAAATTAATACCCAATAAGGAACTGCTAGTTAAATTCCTTCCCTTGAAAACCCCCTATACTTTGAAATTTAATGATATTCATGCTGGTTCTATGTGAAAGAACTTTATCAGAAATGAGAAAAAAATGCAGGGAGAGTGAGAGAAGGAGGGATAAGTGACAGATGCATCTTCGTTGAATTGTAAAGGTTGCGGATTCGACTGGAAAGGAACCACCTAGAGCTTTGGCTTTGCCTAATGGCTTTACATAGTAGAAGAGCTAGTTGACACACTTGGCCGCATCCACTTTAAACCTAAAACCCCAAAGGGGAGGCGTCGCGATGCCAACCTTCCCACCGAAGGTCCCTGTTCCCTGAAGAAATAAGCTCTCCGGATCACTCTCGGCTCACTGCTCCGAGAGTTCAAGGCGAAATAGTGGAGCAAAGCCTTCAAGGAAGGATGAGAATACAAGACGAAGGACGGCTTTTATATGGGTGAACTAGACGGGAAAGCCTTGAGCCGTCTTATGTATGTACCGGATCCATTAATGTAATGAGGCATGAGGATGAGGAAGTTTTTGATAGATAAATCAGTTATAGGTTACAGTGGGTGATATCAAATGGGTCAAATGTGTAGTCAAGAAAAAAAGGTATACGAAATTGCTCATCAGAGTGGCCCCACTTTGGTATGTTCAATTCGATATCTTATTGGAAATTGAACGCTGAGTAAAATAGGTCCTGCGAGCAAAAACTCTGATAATACTGCAATACCGAGCTTTTTTTTAAATAAGCATTTTTGAATTTTTTTGAATCAATGATAAATTATTTGATACAAACTAAGAAGATTAACTGAAACTTCCCCCAAATAGGAACATCTTTATCATGGATACTAGCGTTCCCCCCGCGCGCGTTGCTGCGCCCAAATTAAATTTGTTTATTGATCGTAATTTTAAACTGTTATTAAGTCAATCGTGGGATCATTAGGGAAAAAACTGGATTCTAGATCCACTCAGCTGATCTGGGATCGGTCAGTTGTGTTCAGAAGTCCCTCAAGGGCCCACATACCAAATCTCAGAATCGTGGGATCATTATGGAAAAAACTGGATTCTAGAGCCACTCAGCCGATCTGGGATCGGTCAGTTGTGTTCAGAAGTCCCTCAAGGGCCCACATACCAAATCTCAGAATCGTGGGATCATTAGGGAAAAAAATGGATTCTAGAGCCACTCAGCTGATCTGGGACCGGTCAGTTGTGTTCAGAAGTCCCTCAAGGGCCCACATACCAAATCTCAGAATCGTGGGATCATTAGGGAAAAAACTGGATTCTAGAGCCACTCAGCTGATCTGGGATCGGTCAGTTGTGTTCAGAAGTCCCTCAAGGGGCTACATACCAAATTTCAGAATCGTGGGATCATTAGGGAAAAAACTGGTTTCTAGAGCCACTCAGCTGATCTGGGATCGGTCAGTTGTGTTCAGAAGTCCCTCAAGGGGCTACATACCAAATCTCAGAATCGTGGGATCATTAGGGAAAAAACTGGATTCTAGAGCCACTCAGCTGATCTGGGATCGGTCAGTTGTGTTCAGAAGTCCCTCAAGGGGCTACATACCAAATCTCAGAATCGTGGGATCATTAGGGAATCTCCGCGTAACGCTCACCGCGTGACGCTCCCCGCGTGACGCTCCCCGCGTGACGCTCCCCGCGTGACGCTCCCCGCGTGTCGCTCCCCGCGTGACGCTGCCCGCGTGACGCTTTTTCATTTATGTGCCATAGTAAAGACATAAAATGTCAAAAAAAATGTAGTAGGCCGTCAAGAAGGTACCAGTACTTTAGCGTTCCCCCCGCGCGCGTTGCTGCGCCCAAATTAAATTTGTTTATTGATCGTAATTTTAAACTGTTATTAAGAGGTGATTGGATGGACGGAAGCTTAGCCTTTGGTTTCTGCCTTTGGTGTCTACCTTTATTAATTATGTTGCTTACAGACTCCGAAACATAAACATAAACAATAAATTTCTAAAACCTGACACTGCACCCTTTTATGCCCTCTGGGTCAGAGCCCTTTGAACGGATTTTCACCAAACTTTACATGAACAATCCTTGAATCATGCCTAATAATACCTGAAAGTTTCATTACAATCTGTCGAGCGGTTTCGGAGTCTATAGGCAATATACATACATACATCCTCTTTTATAGATATAGATTTATATGTTAAGCGATTCAAACAAAAGAAAAAAAAACCACGTTGCCGTTGGGGGTGTCTAGCCGCCAATGGTTTGTGTTCATGATGGTACATTTATTGTAAAATGAAATCTGGGGGATACCCCCAGACCCCCGGATTGTTAATGTTAGGATCAAGGATCAAACCAATGAAACACAGAATGTGTATTTCGGGGATTCCCCGGAGGGCTGGTGGCATTCTGGTAAGTTCGGCCGAAGTTTATTCCGCGTTCTTGGAATCCAGCGCCTTGGATTGTAGACCTACGTGACGTAGACCCTTCCCGGGGATATTAACGTTTTACAAGGTGGCAACCCTGTGACCAATTGTGGTGTGAACTTATGAGTTCCAAAGACGAATAGAAGCATGGAGGCTCAGGTAAGTCGTTAAACAATCCAACTATCGTCTGTTTTATTTTCAATAAAATGGGAGCAGTAAGTTAACAAAGTCGTTAAGCATGTTAGGCGTGGACCTATGTTTCACAACTCAATGTCCACATATTGCAACGCATTATACTTCTCAGTAACGAAGTCTCCCTTCTTCCTTCGATGATTTTCCATGTGAAGGAAGGCGAAGGAAGTAGGTGGTGGAGCGGACGCGCGGTGGGGGTAGCAGTGGTGGGGTTCGGGGGGGATCTTACGGGACGGACGCCTTCAAACCAAATAACCCTCCGTAAAAACAGATTCTGTGTTAAAAAAAAAAAAAAAAAAAAAAAACCTCCAAGTGGTAGGTATAGACTTGACCATTGAAAACTATAGGAACACCTCAATTGAAAACTTTGCAGGTAATGCCTGTTACAAGGATTTCATATTCGCGCATGCTCAGCAGACATTAATGTACACACACACACACACACATTCATTCACGCACGCACGCACACGCCCCCACACACACACACACATTTTTTTTTTTTTTTTTTTTTTTTTTTTACAAAACTCCCCTCAAAGGCGGAGGGGGCACACCATGAAATTGGAAAATAAACAAATAAAATAAAATAGTGGGGAGGACGCCCAGGTTTACCCGACGCCGGCTCTAGGGATAAGGGAAGTTGCAGGACGAGGAGGAAGAATGGGATGAAAGGAAGTGCCCCTATAGAATGACCACCAGTTCAAGTAAGAACCCCTCAGGACGCGGGTGGTGATACCACGGAGTACTCCTGCAGAGATGCCCAACTCGAGTAACTCCGTGGCGCTTTTCCCGCACCACACCCCGCGCCATGACAAGGTCGCAGCCATGACCTTGATGTTATTAGGTGCCACTCCTTTTAGCTCAGATATCGCCTGTCGCAGATCATTTCTATCATATTTACTTTTCTTAGCCCGCCAGGTCTGCTCCATGTCCACGCTGCCACTGACAACCTGGACATCCAGGATAATGGCAGACCCATCGGGCTTGACAGCAACGATATCCGGCTTCTTGCCCCGGTCACTCGGCATGTGATATAGTCTCTCTCTCTCAACAGCCCAACCGCTGGATGACAGAGCGCCTGCTATCTGCTTGGCAACCGCATCATGACGGAGAATGCAGCCACCGTGAGTACGAGGACACTGCTGCACTACATGATACAGGTTCTCATTTTTACCCCGACAGGCACGGCAAAGGATATCCACTGTCCCGCGACTACTCCTCGAACACCTCACCGAGGTGGCCAATGTGGCCACCCGGACGGCATGAAAATGGCGGTAGTCGCGGGCCCCAATGCCCTCTGAAGCCCATTCCACCCACTGGGAAGAAATGGGGGATTCAGAGCACTGTCGGAGTTCTTTACCATCTACTGACTCATGCAGTGCAGCAGCGAACTCAGCAGATGAGCTGGGTTTTGGAGCAGTTGGTGTTGCTCGATCGCACCACAACAACTGCTGCCGGACAAAGTCCAGGTCAGCAGCAGTGCGGGCGACCTCCCAGCTCGAGCCCCTAAGGGCAAGCAGGCGCTGGCGGCGTAAAGATGGGATGCTGGCAGAAAGAGAGACAATACCGAGCCCACCGGCCTTGACCGGTGCGTGGATGTAAGCACTTGGGACACCAGGTGGAAAGCCTAGCCAAGAGCGCACAGCAGAGCGAACTTCACGATCTAACTCTAGCAGCCTCCCCGCAGTAAGCCTGCCAAAGACTAACCCATAGGTTAGCTTTGGCAGTAAGTACGTGCGAAGGAGGCGCAGCTTCTGCTGTGGCTTCAATGGAGCCTTGGTGACACGAGCTAATGCTCCACCAAGGTCCACACGGCTTGCGGCTATAGTGGCCACACCCATGAAGTCGACCCCAAGGTATCGCCAGACCTCCAACACGGATCGGGCAGGGATGGAAGTTTGTCCTAAGACAAAACACTCCTCATCCACTACCTTCACCTTATGCTGGCGACCCGACGGGACCAAGGAGACCGACCCACACTTAGCTGGGTTGACCACCAAACCACACCTGGCTAGCTGCTCAGCAAATGCGTTGAGGGAGATCTGCAAGCCCTCGCGGGTTTCTGCGAGTAGGATGACATCATCAGCAAAAGCTAATGCACCTACTCGCACCCCAGGGGCGAGATCAAACCCTATTTCAGCTGGCAGCTTACCCAAGGCCGTATCCACGACCAGGTTGAAGAGGAGTGGCGACAGAGGATCCCCCTGGCGTACCCCGCGCCCTATAACAACATCCCCTGACATCTCACCTTGTGCCTCGAGGACCGTCACGCCTTCGTGGTACAGACAGGCAACATACTCGATTAAACGAGCAGGTGCCCCGACACCACGAAGACAATCGGTCAGGGCAAAGTGGCTAACTGTGTCAAAGGCCTTAGCGACGTCCAGAGCGGCAAGATGGAGCTGCCGTTTCTTGATACGGGCCAGCGAAATGACAGTTTGGAGAACTGTAAGATTCTCCGCTGTGCCATCTGCTGGCCGAAATGCTCTCTGGACGTCACCTATGACACCAGCCACTTGGAGGCGAGATGCCAGAACCTTTTGGAAGTGGCGGAAGACCACCGACGAAATAGAAATTGGACGGTAGCCTCCAGGCCCACTTCCCCCTTTCTTTGGGATGAAAATGGTTCGGGCACGGGTCAACGCTTTCGGGGGTCTTCCAGATAGTAGCAACAGGTTGAGGATGAGCAGCTTAACATTCTTTGGAGCTTTATTCCAGCGTCGGGCGGAAATACCATCGGGTCCAGCAGAAGTGGAGTTTTTGACACGGCACTTATGTGCCTCGTCATGAAGCACCGGCGTGCACATGATGCTGCGTAAGGAGTCCCTGGTGGAAGCTGGGGGTACCACTGGCTCACGAGAGTTGTGGCTGGGAGCACTCATAAGTGGCTCCCAGTAATCCAAAAACTCCCGGAGGGGGGGCATTACTTGTTCTTCCCCAGCTCCCTCCAGTACCTCCGCAGCTGCACGAGCCGGATGCTTCCTCCACAATCTCTGGACACGCTGGTATTCCCGCCTCCTCGCTTGCTTAGCTGCTCTGCGACCTCCACGAGGCACCACATTAGGGGGAACTTCTCCCTGGTGCCTCGCCACGGTCGCTTCCTCAACCTGCGGGAAGATCCTCTGCACATAGGCCGCGACCTCGTCCTCCAAGCTATTTGGCCCCTCAACAGCCCGCCTCGCCAGATCCTGCAGGTAGGCACTCTCATAACCAACAATATTGCCTACCTGCTCCCCGAGCCTCAATACTTCAGTCTTCAAGTCTGAAAGAAGACCGGAGGTCACGGGGGAGGATTGCTGAATGGCGGGCTGTTGTCCCACGTCTGCCGGAGATGCGGGAGAGGCCCCACTGCTATTTGCCAGGATTGCATCCTGGACAAGCTGCTTGTAGTGGGGCCTCAGGCGAAGAGATTGAATGGCAGAAAGCGTGCGCATGGGAAAACGGGCTTGCAAGAAAACATTAATATTGCGTACCCCATTACGCACTGCTTCCGCCTCCTCTACTGCCATTCGCCGCAAATCCTCAGAAGCATACCTAGGCCGCTCTCGCTCTATATCAATCGCAGCGTTGGCCTGTACTGGATGCTTCTGCCAGACGTGGGCACTGAGGCCTCGCCTGGAACTGAAGGCTCTCTCGCAATGGGCACACTGGTGGGCATTCGCTGGGGCAGTGGATGAGGAGGAGGGATAGGATGATGAGGAAGAAGAAGAGGGAGAGGAAGACCGACGCCCCTGCCTGGGGCGCCCCCGAGCGCCTCCCCTAGAACCCCGCTGGCCAATGGGCGGGCGGGGGTTATGAGGCTCTCTATTTTTCGATTCCATAACTGGGGAGACGGTAGAAGAAGGGTCGGGAGACCCATTGACATGAGCCTCCCCCCTAAGCGCCAGTGGGTCATTCTGCCACCCTCTGGTAAACCAGAGGGTGCCCGGGTTGCACGACGGGGACGTATGACCATGACTTGGGTAGGGATATGAAGGAGCTCCGAAGAGATAAAAACACCAACAGTTACCCTACCCCAGCAACCCAAAACACACACACACACACACACACACACACACACACACACACACACGCTTACAATTTTACACATATAAATATGTAAAAGCGCAAACTTCAGGAATCGTGTCAGAATGTCTCAAAATGGATTTCAATACAGAAATTATTCAAAATATTTCGATTTTAAAAATGTTCGAGCCATTCAAATAGCTTCAGTTTTTACGAAAACTAAATAAATACAACTATTACTAAAACTAATCATAAATGTTCAACTACCTAGCGGAATACTGTTTAGAAGAGTTTCGCCATCAAAATGGTTCGCAATTAACCATACCTTTGCTCTCAAAGTGCTCAAATTTCAGAGCAGTTAAACATTAATGCAGTTAAAAGTAATGCTATAGATTCGCTCACGAGAATATGCTGCATGAGTGGAGATTTTCTTTGTTGTTTAAAATAATAAGTCATCATCAACCGAATTATACATTTGGTTCCAATCTCGTTATCGACTCTTTTCCAAATATATATATTGGGTTACCCACATAAATCGAACATCGAATTCAACTTACGAAGTTTCGCGCTATTACTTCTGACAGTTCGACTTGACATTTTGTCTCTTGGGCCATCTAAAGGTTCCGGTTCTCTCGAAAAACCCTGTCAAGGGAAGTGATATGGGAGAAACTCGGTCTTGTTAAGAGTACCAACTCTTTCTTCTTGTGAAGGTCATGTGGGAGGCAGGAAGCAAGGAAAAATTCATAGCTTTCCCTCTGGCCATTTTGTCAGAGCTCCTACGCCACTTGACCTCTCCCTACGGCAAAGGGGTTGACTGTAATTCAACCCCTCTATGATTCTCAAGACAAACGTTCTTGTTATCCGCCCTCCCACTCAATAGCAGTGATTTCATATCGCTAACCAACGTTGTATTAGATTCCGAGAATGTCCAGTGAAAGGTTTTGTTCCACTCTAGTCTTACATTTTATTTCAATTTACAGTCGCTTACATTACCATAGCGTTTTATAATCGACTTCATGGTAAATCATTAGAACCACGACAAAAACAGGAGTTTCTAGAACCTGAACGGAATGTAACGTAGACAAAGCGCTCCTGAACTGGTGCAACCAATCCGCAATCTGCAATCAATTTCCGCAGCTAAAATATGGATTAGTTGGATAAATAGATCAGCATAATTTGTGTAGTTTGGTGGTCTGGATTCTCGCAAGCTCGCATCTCAAAAATACATAACATCGAGTAGTGAATCACTTAGTAAAAATTCAGATTAGTTGGACATATAGAACAGAATGTTTTATAATGTTTGGTGGTCATCCCGCATGGAATCGCAAGTGTGGCGTTACATTCCATTCAGGTTCTCGGCACTGATGACAAAACACTGTATAAACATGTATTCAGTCCGCAAAATAGTCTGACATTTTCATGCCCCCATTTGGAGCAATGAAAATATTCAGGAGTGGAAATTGTCGACAAAACATTAATCATGTAGGTATATATTATGTTTTCGGGCAACTGAACGACGAATTCGTGATTCTATGTAATAACATTAGTTCACGTTGCGACTCAATTTTTCATATATTTACAAGAATCAGTGGTTCCCAACTGGTGGGTCGCGTAACAGATAGTAGCTGGGTCGCAACGTCCTTAAGAACAAGAAGAAGAGAAAACATCTGCCAAGTTGGGTGGGCAGTATATCTTACTCACATATGGTAACATGGGCTAATAGAATTAGTTGAAGAACTAAGGACGAGTTGAAATGATTGATGTCCACTTTATCAGAAATTAACGTTTACGCATGCGCACAGACAACTATTACTCCAACGGCACTGAAATGTATAGGGGAACGTCTAGAAGCTTATCGACACAATCCTTGATAATTTCATAAATTTAAAGGGAGGCTGAAGGGAGAATACTGAAGACGACTGAGAGGTCATTGATCAGCTGATTGAGCTCGAAAGCCATTTTGTCTCCTATTCAACGCATGAAGCATCTATTTCACGCGGAGCTCCTTACAAGAAAATGCGCTATCATATGCTCACTTCGTGAGCACTGATCTACTTGTATTTATTTTAATTAAGATTTATTATGTTAATTACCGTTTCACTGAAATATTCAAAACATCAGACTTTTCTAATGGGAAAAAAACATAATAGTAAGGAAAAGACGATATAGAGATACTAAGAAAGAAAGAGAGCGAGAAAGAGGGAGATTTGAAACCCTAACCAGATCTGTCATTTTCCAAATCAAATTGTACCTTTCCCAATCATTTTTCAAATTGGATTATAAAACGCTTGTATACGAGTCTGCAACACATTGGAACATTTTATGTCCTTAGTTACAGACTCGTATGTGTTGCAGATATTTATGCAAGCTCTAAGAGCAACTCAGCTGATCCGGACCCTGGGCATCGTCAGTAAATGTCCTAAAGAGGATACATACGAAATTACAGCTTCCTAGAGGGTAAAGCATAGAAATTAGCTTTAAGAGCCACTCATCTGACCGGACTCTGGACATCGTCAAGTAAATGTCCTAAAGAGGCTACATACGAAATTACAGCTTCCTAGAGTGTAAAGTATAGAAATTACCTATTAGAATGATTTAACCATCGCTTCACAAATCAAATCGTTCTCGCAATATTCGGATCACCTGCTATGAATCAAATCATCGGTGGCAATCATGTTAACAATATCAATTATTGAGAATGATCACCTGAGTGTGTACACAATTATTCAAATAACCTTGCTCATAACTCAGCTTGTTGGCCACGCACTTCGCAGTAGTTAGCATAATATGGAAAAACGACGAAGTACCATTTCCTTAGCAACGACTCGGTTGTAAGCGGAAATCATCAAAATAATTTCGTGAGCAATTTTCCGTGACTTTTTTTAGTTTATGTGCCATAGCAAAGACATAAAATGTCAAAAACTGTATAAGCATGTATTCAGTCCGCAAAATAGTCTGACATTTTCATGCCCCCATTTGGAGCAATGAAAATATTCAGGAGTGGAAATTGTCGACAAAACATTAATCATGTAGGTATATATTATGTTTTCGGGCAACTGAACGACGAACTCGTGATTCAATGTAATAACATTAATTCACGTTGCAACTCACTTTTTCATATATTTACAAGAATCAGTGGTTCCCAACTGGTGGGTCGCGTAGCAGATAGTAGCTGAGTCTCAATGTCCTTAAGAAGAAGAAGAAGAGAAAACATCTGCCAAGTTGGGTGGGCAGTATATTTCCTCACATATTGTAACATGGGCTTATAGAATTAGTTGATTAACTAAGTACGAGTTGAAATGATTGATGTCCACTTTATCAGAAATTAACGTTTACGCATGCGCACAGACAACTATTACTCCAACGGCACTGAAATGTATAGGGGAACGTCTAGAAGCTTATCGACACAATCCTTGATAATTTCATAAATTTAAAGGGAGGCTGAAGGGAGAATACTGAAGACGACTGAGAGGTCATTGATCAGCTGATTGAGTTCCAAAGCCATTTTGTCTCCTATACAACGCTGGAAGCTTCTATTTCACGCGCAGCTCTTTACAAGAAAATGCGCTATCATATGCTCACTTCGTGGGAAATAAACAATAATGAGAAAAAAACCAAAATAGTAAGGAAAAGACGATATAGAGATACTAAGAAAGAAAGAGAGCGAGAAAGAGGGAGATTTGAAACCCTAACCAGATCTGTCATTTTCCAAATCAAATTGTACCTTTCCCAATCATTTTTCAAATTGGATTATAAAACGCTTGTATACGAGTCTGCAACACATTGGAACATTTTATGTCCTTAGTTACAGACTCGTATGTGTTGCAGATATTTATGCAAGCTCTAAGAGCAACTCAGCTGATCCGGACCCTGGGCATCGTCAAGTAAATGTCCTAAAGAGGCTACATACGAAATTACAGCTTCCTAGAGTGTAAAGTATAGAAATTAGCTTTAAAAGCCACTCATCTGATCCGGACCCTGGACATCGTCAAGTAAATGTCCTAAAGAGGCTACATACGAAATTACAGCTTCCTAGAGTGTAAAGTATAGAAATTACCTATTAGAATGATTTAACCATCGCTTCACAAATCAAATCGTTCTCGCAATATTCGGATCACCTGCTATGAATCAAATCATCGAAACACCAGCTAAATGAAATCATCAGAAATTATCAAGCGGTTGTGATCATGTTCACTATATCAATTATTGAGAATGATCACCTGTGTCTACAGAATTATTCAAAACGGAAGTTAGTGAAAAACGTTGTCTATTTCCACGAAAAATAAAAGAGTTACACTGTTAAATCGATTTCGACGGTTGAGCCATCATCAGTAACAAACAATAACTTATTAAGTTATCAATAATTATAAGTTATTGTTTGTTACTGATGATGGCATAACCGTCGAAATCGATTTAACAGTGTAACTCTTTTATTTTTCGTGGAAATAGACAACGTTTTTCACTAACTTCCGTTTTGAAATGGGTTTCCACAACTTCGACGCGGGTGATTTAGTTCGTAAAATTATTCAAATAACCATGCTCATAACTCAGCTTGTTGCCCACGCACTTAGTAGGAGTTAACATGATATGGTTGGATAAATCGAGAGCTTTCGAACGATTGGTCAACGAATTTTGTAGGATGAAGTACCATTTCCCTAGCAACGACTCGGTTGTAAGCAGAAATCATCAGAAAACCAACCGTAACGCTTTTTTTAACGCTTTTATTTAACGCTTTTTGTTAACGCTTTTTTCGTTCATGTGCCAAAGTAAAGACATAAAATGTCAAAAACGGTCCATTAGTCTCGGAGTTTTGTCTGAGTCGGCCAATTTTAGATTTGCGCTTCCGCTATTTATAGAATACTACTCCACCGACCGCGATATAATTCATAGGGGATTTTTCTGGTATCTACACCCATCGATTCCTCGCGTTTGAATGAAATCGGACGAATATATGACAAGACATCGACTTTACAATAAATTAACGTTTGCGCGTGCGCACATACCACTATTTATGTGACAGCAATGGAAGTTATAGAAGAACATCTAGAAACTATCTCGCACAATCCCTGAAAATTTCGTCACAATCGTTCCAATGGACTCGGAGTTTTGCCGGTGTCAATCGATATTAGTTTCGCGCATGCGAAATGGTTATTACACTACCAATTGCGATATAATTTATAGGGGATTTTTCTAGAACAGATACCTACCCAATAACCTGCCGAGTTCGAACAAAATCGGATCAACAGTTGATGAGAAATTGACGTTATGAGAAAATCACGTTTGCGCATGCGCACGGGTTACTGTTCATTCAACGGCATTGAAAATAATAGAGGGCCGTCTAGAGGCTAACCCGCACGATTCTGGAGAATTTCACGATGCGCCATGTTCTGATCATACATTACATAGGGGGTGTAATAATTATTGACCAATTATCTGCGTAGAAGGGCTGTCTAACACATAAAATAATAAACCATTGTGTAATAATTTGCATCGTTTTCTGATTCTTTTCTTATTTTGTTCAACTATGAATTTGGTCTAGTTTCGGAGGGTAATTAGATTTAATTATGGGAGGGGGTGAATGGAGGGGGTAATAGAAGTAAATCAACTATTATGTGCTGTTTCAACTATTCTTGTCATATTTTCGAAATCTTTATTTATTATTATTTTTTTATTCAATTATGAATTTGGTCTAGTTTTGGAAAATATATCAGGAGTTTCAGATTTCATTCTGGAAGTTTTATGATGGAAATTTACTGTCAGTGGAGGGGGTACCTATTTCATGATGAAATTATCTTTTAGTTTTTTCTCTTATATTTCAACTCTCACCAAAACGATAAACAATCCATTCATAGGGACATCTTTGTAATTCATGCATTACATACCAATATTTTTGAATTCTACGCATGTTGAAACGTCAACCAACAAATTTTGAGCCCCCCCCCCCCCCCTCCGCCCCTTCCCCCCCCTTATTGAGGGGTATATTTCTCTTCTCCATCGATTTCAATGGTTCATTATTGAAACTAATAAATCAAAACAGAAATGTTGCGATAGCTTTGATAGAAATCAGACCAACTAAACTCATTCAGCCGTATAAGGTGTTTTTGGGTTTATAATCTACAGTTATCGTTTTTACCCAGCACTCCCAAATAGGTAGTCCATTTCAAATTTCAGATTTTTGTACTGACTCTGACATAAATTAACGTTAAAAAGTTTGTACCGTGCAAGCAAGAAATTTACAGAAAATATCATAACGTAATGGATGGAAAGCTAAATGATTTTTCTACGTCGTCATGCTCAACAATTTACATGAACGTATGAAACACACACGAACTTGGGAAAGTGAAGAGTCACTACGAGAGACCCCCGTAAACCACAATATAGCTGTATCTTGTAAGAAAGAGCTCCGATCAGATCCCGTCGCATTCTGTTGAAAACAATCGATAATAATCAGAAACGCTTGCATACGAGTCTGCAACACATTGGGACATTTTATGTCTCTAGTTGCAGACTCGTATGTGTTTCAGACTCGTATGCAAGCTCTCCGGACTCAGCTGATCCGGACCCTGGGCATCGTCAAGTAAATGTCCTAAAGAGGCTATTAACTATTAACATGATTTAACCACCGCTTCACAAATCAAACCGTTCTCGCAATATTCGGCTCACCTGCTATGAATCAAATCATCGAAACACCAGCTCAATTAAATTATCAGAAATTAACAAGCGGTTGCAATCATGTTCACAGTATCAATTATTGAGAATGATCACCTGTGTGTAAACAATTATTCATATAACCATGCTCATAACTCAGCTTGTTGGCCACGCACTTCGCAGTAGTTAACATCATATGGTTGGATAAATCGAGAGCTTTCGAACGAATGGTCAACGAATTTTGTGGGATGAAAAACGACGAAGTACCATTTCCCTAGCAACGACTCGGTTGTGAGCGGAAATCATCAGAAAACCAACTGTAACGCTTTTTGCGATACATAACGATTTTTTCGTTTATGAGCCAAAGTAAAGAAATAAAATGTCAAAACAAGCGTTACAAATTTGTAGTGTTGATTGGCAAGTAGGTAAGCAATGAGGGCTGCAT
The DNA here is from genome assembly GCA_030762985.1 of Adelphocoris suturalis. Classification (NCBI taxonomy): domain Eukaryota; kingdom Metazoa; phylum Arthropoda; class Insecta; order Hemiptera; family Miridae; genus Adelphocoris; species Adelphocoris suturalis. Next base: position 4,260,072 of record CM061048.1, on the reverse strand, counting down.
CGGCTATTTCGCAGCCTTTTCGCTTTCCGTAGCGGAATGTTCTCAGAATTTCAGTCTTGACAAATCAACACATACAAGTTTATTTTAGCAGGAAATGTGTTTACACTCCATTCAATGTCCACTCTTACGCGTACGCAGGTCAGTTTATAACACCGTTTCTCTCGAGAAGGAAACCCTTTTAATCCAAACAAATGTTTTGCATAACGTTCACGAATCCATTCCTCGAATAATATTTACTCAACAACCGATAAAATACTTTTTGAATATATTGACATGAATATAAATCACATTAAAATCACGTTGAAAAAACAACCGTAGGGCGGAACGGAATCGGCGAATCAAACCGAATTGCTTCCCCTCGATATTTCTCGTGGAAATAATATTGTTACCATTTCATTTATTATTCTTTTAATTCTACGGTACGTTTGATCTAAGTATAGGTATACTTTTTTTTATTCGCTTTATTATTTTGAATAATGAATCTCTGTATTTGACCAAGAAAATTAAAGTGTTTCAAACAGAGTTCACAAACATAAAATAAAGTGGAATGTTTTAGTTTATTGTTTTTATTAATGAACCTTATTGTAATACTTCAAGAAACAATAGTCAACCATACAAAATTTGATGGTTTACATATCAAAACGAAACGGATAAGGTTTACGTAGATGATGTGAGTAGGAAGGGATAAGAGACGACTCTATGCCAACGTTTCAAAAAATGTATTTCCTATCTTCAGGGCATTAGATCAAAGGGGAGCGTTGATCATTAGTATTATCAACCCTCCAAAATTTGATGGTTTACATATCAAAACTAAACGGAGAAGGTTTACATAGATGATGTGAGTAGGTAGGGATAAGATACGACTCTATGCCCAGGGGCGGCCGGTGAGGGGGGGCATCGGGACATTACCCCAGTACTTTCGGGAAAATAGTCACAAACTAGAATGAAGCCTTTACAAACAACTCATCGTTTCAAATTAGAACAGAAAAGGCTTTAGCTCCATGCTGTGGCTTGAAGGTGGATGCTAGAAGGAATAGGTTTATGCCAAGGATCCATCTACCAGCGAAAAAGTACGTAGATTGCTATAATATCTCAAAAACGTTGTAACTCAGCTTGGAACTGTTTAACACATTACTTCAGGCCGAGTCGAAGGACAAGTCCCTACAAGTTTTTCTCCAGCTGATTTCTGCAGCACAGGTCGTGGAGTTTCGCATTTTCTACAACGTAGAGCCGCATTACATTTTATAATCCTGAATATTTTTGCGAGATAGTCCTACTACGGATTCAATTTCAACGCAGGAAATTATCGCGTAAACAACTTGAGTGGTCTTCACCATCCGCACCCTGCGCTCGCCCTGTTTCTGGCGTTTTGGAATTAACTTGGGACGATTAGACTTCCGGACTGCCGCCTGTCTATCAAGAAATGAAGTTCTCGCCGCCCGCAGTTTCAACATCCCGATACCACAGTATCATTAATTTCTGTGGCCATAGATAGTAGATAGTATTCTAAAACCGATTCCCACTTGGAATTTACATTAATATACGTATTTTTATAAGTTAACTCGCACGCATTCTCATTTCACTTGCCTAAAACATTTAGCAGTAATTATTCAACCACATTGTCTGAGGACCTTTGAGAACTTTATTTAATATTTCATTTCAGCGCACTAGGTGTAGCTATAGCATTTCTCTTTCTTTTCAAACATCGATTTTCAGCTTGGAAGGTGTAATTGACTAGCGCTCATAGTGCCGACCCGCATCTGCATAGGGTTTGAAGGTTTTTTCGCAGATAACATATAAACACAGCTGTGAGTATGGGGTTGAAATATTTGCCGCAGGATGCACCTGTGTGCTGTCGTGGTTACATTGGACTTGATGATATTTATGATCATTCTGTAGGTATATTTTTCTAGCAGTATGTACTGATGAAATATCAGTACATCAGGACTGCCATAATATAATATTATGATAGTATACGCAATGTGCGAAGCTTGCGGGCAGAGCTGTCCCCTTTAACTCCATCCTTTAGATAACTAATTTTGTTTCTATTTGACTTGAGATTATGAACTTTGGAACAGGCCTCTTCTCAGTGTGGTAGAGTATAATTTCAACATGAGGAACCACAGTAATCAGCAGAGTTCTGAAGCTAATTTGGTTCCAATTCGACTCATGATGCTGAGCTTTGGGGCATCACTGGGTACAACAGAAGGAATCATTTTAATCTGCAGAGTGGGCTCTATTGCGTATTTGACTCCTATTCAACTTGAAATGCTGAATTTTTAACGGGGCTTATCTGGGCGTGGTAGAGTATAATGGCAACACGATGTAGAAAAAATAGAATATAATATTTTATTTACATATTTTTTTTACATCAATATTACAATGTGCCACTATAATCAGTACAGCTGCTGTATCTAATAATGATCTAATTGCCTTTTTGGGTGTGGTAGAACATAATCACAGCTTGAGGGGTCACTCTAATCAGCTGAATCCTAGAACGGAGCATCTTAGGTTGTTATCTTTATATATAATTCCGAACGGTCTTTGAAATTGTGAAGAACTTCGCGGTCCGATCTTAGTGTTAGACTGCTCATTCGAATCAGCACGGCCCCAAGTTTGTTGCAAAAGTGTCGCCGTTCGTCCCTATACCCGCCTTGATCGTATTCTAGGCGGTCCTTATCAACGAGAGTTGTTCATTAGGCTGTGGCGGTAACAGCAGTTGCATCAATTCACGGTAAGTAAGAAACGTAGTGTAGTTACTAACATCTAGGAGAGTTATTTCTGAACGAAGAAATTGAAACTGAAGAACATCGCCTTAGCTTTGCACCAGGTCACATAACGTCGCAAATAGGTAGGACTTATATCGTTACTATAATGTGCTGAGTTCTACTACTATATTAGGGCTTTCCAAGCCCTAACAGGCCTCTAGTAGGTTATAATATTGGGCACGTATCATTTTCTTGTGTCTAAAAATGTGCTTACTCAATTTAGAAATCAAAATACGCACACTGGTATGTATATCTACTGATTTACATTTAGGTCTTGGAAGAGTGAACGAAGTGAGCGGGCATAGCTAGTAAGTAATACAGCAGAGTGGGTATGTAAATTGGCATTTGCAATACCCGTTACATTAAATGCTTGCCTATTTTGAGATGTTTTGCGTGTGACGCCACTCTTTGAAGTTTTATACGTGGAGTGTAAGCAGCAAACCCCCAGCGTAAACAAGTACGCAGAAGAAAAAAATCAGAGGCAATTGAAGTGTTCTTCTAAATGCTCCTGGGAATCCGGGAAACTCTCGGGGAAGTAATTAATTCGTCTAGAAGACTTTTTAGGTTTCCATTCGGCGGGAATCCTGTGAAGTTGGCTCTTGACCTAAGTGTCTTCACCATTAGTGAATCGCAATAAAAGGCTAACTCAATTTCCTCTGTCTGCACTACTTTCCTGACCCCCTCTTAACTTTAATTCCAGCGCACTTTCAATGATTACAATATAATTTTATCTTTTTAGATGAAAGGAAAAATGAAGATGCCGAGTCATAATTGCTGGTTAAAATCGAGGGGAAGGGATCCCGCCGGAATGAAAGCATTGTTAAACTCCCTCCAGCAATCCTCGAGGGAGTGAGAAATGAATTATTTTACTAACTTTTTTAGAAACACTAAGTTTGAAGATCAGCAAAAGCAGGGATCCACATTAAATTTGTATTCCTCCTGAATAAATAAAAACTGTTTTTATTTATGAGCGTTGAAATTTGAATGATGATACGGCTTTATAGTATACACCTGATTTTAAATTTTAGATTTTTGATTTAGATTTTTTGGAAGCAGAGTGCGCAGTGGAAGCGTGCTGGGCCCATAACCCAGAGGTCCGTGGATCGGAACCACGCTCTGCTACCATGTAACGACGATTAGTGGTAACGCTTTGCTACCATGTAACGATTATTGTAGCTGAGAATTCGGCACGCGACGTTCTAGAGAAAAGCTCTGGCTACAATATATCGAATATAGACAGCTAAAAAGTTCAACTGTCCAAGCAGAGTTCTGCTACCACCGGACCTGGGTCCGGCAAAATGCAGCCTGATGGGCCTTACAACAAGGTATATAAAAAAGTAGAAAAATAAAAATAGAGAAGAAAGGGAAAAATAAACTGTACTAGTTGAATAAAGGCAAAAGGCAAATGCGCAGTGGAAATCAAAAGGAAAAATCAGAACCTCAATAAAACAAAGGGAAATTAACCTAAAATGAAAAATGAGGAAAAAAACAAAGCTGAAAAGGGAAATTAAATTAAATTAACTTACGATCAACCTGGTACTTGACCTCGTGGCAAAACTCAGGTGTCTAATACACAATAAACAAACACTTTCACTAACTGAGTGAAAAATTAAAAAGAAAAGTAGCACGTGGCTGAATTGAAATCAAAAGAAAGATGGTGAGATGGCTGACTAGGCACAAAACGCAAAAATGAATAATTAATTGATTGACTTCAGAAAAGAACAGGTAGCGAATGATAATGAGTTACATCCTACAGATGGATCCCTTGAAGAGGGAATGGGTTGCGACAGTCTAACCAACTGTAGGAATGTAAAAGTAATTTAGGTGGCACTGGTATTCGAGAAGGCAAGTATTGGGGAAAGCGCATGGAGCCTGGAACAGGTGATCGATGACAGGTTATTACGTCATTTCATCCCCCCCTCCCCAACCTAAATTTTTGAGTATTGAGAGGTGGGGTAGGTAGCTAGTGGTGGGGATACCTATTGTAAATGGTCCCAGAGTCAATTGATAAATAATTCTTTTAAAAAATAGAGAATTTGTCCATATAATAATATATGTATTATATAACATTGAAACTTTGGAATTTGATTGACGAAAGTTTAATAAAATCTTCTAACCCCCCCCCCCCCCCCCCCCCCCCCCCCCCTCAAATAATAATCATATAAAATAAAAGTGTAATTATATATGTAGGTCCAATATTGCGGCCTGTATCGCATCACAAACGTACAGATAGACAGACATACACACAAGTATGAACAGATCATGTCAATGTTCAGCCTCTCTCGGTTCGGTATGTTTTCTCGTATAAATATATGTAAAAGCTGACGCTGCCTCTTATGCCCACCTCGAATGGCCAGTCATAGCCCAGATCGCTGCGAATGCCAAACATGATAAATATGTCAGAGCTTCAGAGGACATACGAGGCTCATTCACCCCCACTTGTCTGTGCCTGTGACGAGTCACTATGCACAGAGAATTTGACCTGAAACAAATGGCATCAATGTTCGAAGTGAAGTGGTCAAAGCCGTATTCTCTTGTCACTGCCTGAACGAAAGTGAAAGTGCAATTTGCCATCATTCACGCAGTAACGTCTTGAATCAGAGGCAATAGACGGGACATACGATGTTTGACCTTGGAGGATGATGCAGCCCTACAACATGGGGACAACCAATGATGCACCACAAACAAATACACTAAAACCACAACGCAAAAGAAGACTTGATTCCTGAAAAGATCTATCAAAACTCGATCTACCTATACACCTGAATAAACTCTTTCGTATTATTAGGAGAAAAAAAGTGTATACTTTTTTCGTGAAAAGGTAAATCAACTACGAGAAAGTGAATTTATTGAAACTTTTTGTTTATGGTAGTATCGAACATTAAGACGGTCAAATTGGCTCTCTTTTATACATTTCGAGAGGTACCTACTTATTTTCACCGTCTCTGCCCTTTGGGTGCCGACAAAGGGGCTGATTGCACAGAAGAGCTCTTCGGTCTTTCACTGTGGGTATTGATTGAATGAAAACTCCTTTGTGACCCCGGTGTAATGTAATATAAAAAGTGAGACGTAAGATTTCCTGTTAGTCGGAGTGTCTGGGCTCAATGATCAAACTGATGTTAAACTATTCCAACTTCTCAGTCACCGGAGAAAGCTGTTATTGAAGCGTAGGTGCGGGTCCTCAATGAATAAAACAAGGGCTCCGGTCGTTTAAGTTTTTATTGCTTTACTTCGGATCGGCGGTTCGGGTTCAAGAAAGACGACACGGACGGAAAAGAGTTGAACATGAGCTCCTGCAGGTCGATAACAGAGACTTTTTGGTACAGTTCGGGTGACGTAGCAGCCGGTACCGTATGGAGAAAAATGCAGACTGCGCATGCGTGACGTACAGTGCGATATATAACTTTACTTATTTATAACCCAGTTTACCTACTCGTTGTTATTTCAGTTTTCAGTCAATCCGTTTTAATCACTTTTGTTTTATCCGTCTTTCCTGTATCCTGTAATTTTGATTATGGATGAACTCGAATTGTTCGTTCGCCTTTTCAATGAAGGTGTCGTTGATGAAAACGAGATGGATGAAGCAATGGACCGGTATTTGGAGTTGTATGCTACTCGAAGGACCCCACAGTTGAGAAGTGATAGATACGGTCACTTTGATTTGAACATGTGGACAGATGAAGAAATTTTCAATATGTTTAGATTCCGAAGGCCTGATTTGCCTATATTGAGAATTGCTCTGGAAATACCAGAAGTGGTACTTCCAGGAGGGTACCGGATATGTGGCCTAAAATCCCTTTGTGTTATGCTGAGGAGATTGGCTTACCCAAACAGGTTAACCGATGTTGAACCTATATTTGTTATGTCGGGACAACAGTCAACAATCAAAACTTTTCCACAGAGTAAAGTAAGTAGGTAGGAGATACAGAATACAGTTAAGGTTTGGTTTCTTGACTGCTTTGTTCAAAATAAGATTTGTTGGGGTCTTGAGGTTCAGTCATTAATGACTATTGTCATTAATCACTAATGACTGAACCTCAAGACCCCAACAAATCTTATACAAAATACAGTAAGGAGACACAGAATACAATTGGTAGGAGTAAACGTTCCGTTTGAATAACCAACAATTCCAACTACTCATCAATGGTGAAGTCACATTAAACGTGACTTCAACAGCCGGTATTCTTGAAGCAATTCGTCATGGAAGTGTTAGCATCCAGGTGCTCCCCTCAGCTCAATGACCACGGTTTCCTAGTCGTCGAGCACCAAAAAGTCTCTATGTGTTCAAATGTCGGTCGGCTTGTGCGATTCAAAGCGTTTCAACCCGCGAGCGTTTCAGAGTTGGTGAACCAGGAGAGATAGGCCATTACGAGGTGGGCAACTTTCTGTATTCCTTCGTCAACCACCAACTACCCCCACCCCTCACCCCTTCCCACCCCATCGTCCATCTCCTCGTTTACTTTTTAAACTGCGCCAGACTACATTAGGGGGCTATGAGGCGGAAATGTAAGCTATAGGACTTTGGTCCTTCCTACCGGAGAAAAAAACCGAGGTTCAGGCCTAAAAAATGATTCTGCACATTATTGCTCTACGGACGAACTAACTTTACCGCATTTTAACTAGCTTAATAGCATTATAACAATTCCCGTAATTTTTTGGAGCTATAAAACCGACTTCCAAGTTGTTGATTTCAAGTTGACCGGTTTTGAAATTCGAACGGAAAATGTAATGGAAATATAACTCACGATGCATGATTTTTAAAAGATATTATACTCCGAGAGATATGAGAATGGGACCGAGAATTCCCCTTTCTTTTTACCTGTAGCGAGGACAGGCGGCGTGGTGACCTCTTCTTGGTCACTTTTCATGAGTGCCAACTTAAGAAGGAAATTTTCCCAATTAAGCTGGGCCTTAATTGGGAAAAATCTCAGTCTGCATCTGGTAGAGATGGGCCGTTCCCATGCAAATCCGGAACTGTTCCAAGGGTTGCAGTTCCCTCACCGGAACGGTTCCGAATAAGGGTTCCAGTTCTCTTACCGAAACGGTTCCGAATTAGGGTTCCACAGTTCTTACGTTCACTCCCTCAGGAAACACAGTTCAGTATCAAACTGGTTTCAGGGAATTATACGAATTCCACCGAAACGAATTTAGCACAAACGATTCATAATTATGCACACATAGTACCTACAAAGAAAACTAGAAAACAAAGAAAAATAATGATAGTTATACCGAGAAGAATAAAGAAATCGCGGAGATAAAAAAATGTTAGATGTAATTAGAAATTTGGGCAAAAAACATATTGAGACGAACGCTCACGTGTTCTGATAGCCAGTGACAATAATCCAAGTAATTATACTAATTTTGCCGATTATGTTTCTCGAAGTGGACTTATTAGACCATCTCATAATGTAGTAGGAATATGCAAATTCATGTACACTCTTACTGTCTTAGTAACTACCAATATGAATTGCGAAAGGTACCATTGAAACCTATCTAAGCAACTGATCTTATTAAAGCTCTTGAGATAGACCTCCTGGGGTCGTGACACATACAAATTCAGTCAAACGTCCTGAAAATAATGTATTTATTATAAAATTAATATCAAACTAATTACTCAATTTTTTTAACATTTTGAGAAAAAATTGCTGCACGACATGCATAGTTTTTTCCTTGATCCGATATTCAGTCGGTAATTTAAAGCTTTGCGCTGATTTTTCCCCAATTTCGACTTGCTCACTGGGTTTTGCACCCCTTGAAATATATTGTACTGTCAACCAACACCTTTTCGATAAAAATCCCATCCCTAAAACCTTTAAATGTAATGCGTACTATGTATCATGTATGCTAATAATAAAATTAAATAAAATGGTAAGCGCTCAAGTTTTGTGTTTGGATGAAGTAATTACAGTTTCCTATGAATTTTCAAGCATTTTAATTTCTACCTTGATGGGGAAAAACAAAAGATCATGGATATGTCTAGTACCTACTGCTTACCAGTTGGTACCTACTACTCAATTCTATACCAACCATGTAGTGCCTTCTTTTCACAAGATTATTCCATTATGGTAACAAAACAATATTAGTTTATAACTTAGAGTAATAAATCAGCATTTCTTGTCACTACAATGGCTTAGAGGTCATGAGATGTTGTAATAAAATGAGAGCATTCCGAAAAGTGGCGAACGATTTCCCTACAATGAAAACTATGGGAGTTACTCTTCCCTAGTAACTCATTGGTTGTACGTGAAAAATCAATAGAAATTCTACCTAGCCTTCACTTTTCGAGTTAATAATAATCTAAAGTGTCGGGTCGTCACAAATTTTGGTGTCGTTACGCATAATTTTAGAATGACCCCCAGTTCAAAAACATATCCATGTTAAAAATCGTAATTTTTCAACGACGCAAGTAAATACTCTTACAATAAATCGAATAAGGCTTTATTTGTGAAAGATAGCAAGGTTATATAAAAAAAATACACGGTTCATTTCCGTCAAGGAAGAGACAGTTTGAACGTGCCCTTTGACAATTTACGCATCGCCAGTAGCCGGAGTCAACTAAGGGAAGACTTTGATCTGACGAAATCTCGTTGCCTTTCAGGGATTTGACATTTGACGGGAAAAAGTGGAGCCTGGGAAGCGAGGATCCGCCCTTGATTGGGTCAAAAGCAGAGCAGGAAGACGTTGGGGAGGAGGAAGAAGTAACTGCGCTAATAGTGCGATGTTAGGGCCAAGATAGGGCGCCATTCACGCTGAACAATAGATCCTGATGGCCTATAGAAGGCGATAGACAGGGATGGCTCCGAATTGAATCCGCTTGTTGGCAGTTAAGTAAACGCTCGGGAGCAGTTCCCTATTCAAGTGGAGATCAATATGACGGGCCAAGATCCGAGAATGGAACTAATTCCGCCCAATATAAACCTGCGATATTCAAGGCGACGGCTGGTGTCAACAAATCACGAGGATGCTTTGTCGATTAAATTCTAAGCATGGATGGATAGCAAGAAAACAACTAAGAACACACTCAGACAACCTCAATTATTCCAAAATATACCTAGTTCACTATTAATTTCAGTTTTGTATCCCTTCGAGGTCACTCTGGGGTCAAAATTGACCCCACCGAATATATTTTGTATGATTTTTAGGCTTTACATTTTTTTTTTTTTTTTTTTTTTTTTTTTTCATTTGTTTGTAAATTTGGTTAGCAGCATTGGCTAGGCAAGGAAGTGATAACATCTGGCAGTATACGTTGTGACCTCGAGCCAGAGGGTTTTGAATCTCTTGTGGGACACTTTTGACTCCAGTGTGTCTTCTGCGTTCCTAATTTTGATCTGTTGGGGTAGCCATTGACCCCAGTGTGTATTTTGGATTTCCTCACAAGGTAAGTCAGATAATATCATAATTCACTTAATTTTCTCATAGAAAATAAGTGTTTTTATAATCTGGTAGTCAGTAGGTATTTCTTTTTCTCGACCACTCCTACTAGGTGACTCAGGTGAAGATTCTCAACTGGGTAAATGTGTCTAGTTGATGGGCTACCATAGGTCAGGGTTCATTTTGGTTCAAAAACTGGGTTGGGTTTTGCATTTTATCTACTCAGATGGGTTTTTCCTGACTAAGGTTGTAACTAACTCTCCTGTTTTAGGAATGCTTGGAGACCCTGAAGAGCCAGCTTCCTCGAGACCTGCTGAACAAGTTGTACGTGGGCGATGCTACATTCGCCCAAGATCTAACTATGAGACGACGAGTCAGTCGTGAACCGAGTGCAACCGTCTCGTGTGTGAAGTGCACAGTCATACCACAACGTCGTGTGAAAAATGCAATTACTAATAACAAATAGTAATACTACCTACCTAATGATTCCGTCGTGTTTTTAAAAACAACTTTTAAAAATACATTCATATTTCGTTTTTTATGTGTGCCTATTGCTTAAATATAATCCTGCAATTACCTTTAATTATTTTGTCATAAAAAATTGATAAGATGAGATGATAAAAAATTGAATGTGGAATAAAAACAGTGTATCAGTTTAGGTTAGAAAAAAGGAAGAGATGTGAAAAATGGGGTAAGTTCAAGGTATCGTGAAAACTTTACTATTTAACTTACAAAGTTACAGTTTTTTCTGACTGTTCGACAGATAGTCAGCTTTGATAATTTGTTTTTGATTATCGTCTATCTTAAGAACTGAATTCATATGCCCAAAATTTTGATTTTTGAAAATTTTACTAAGAATGGTTTCAAAAAACCACGGATAAAATATTCAATTCTAACTTAATGTATTCTATTTCTTGTTTCTATGCGTAGGTAGGTTAATTTTGATTTTTTTCAAATAGTTAGTTATTGGAAAACTATCTATAGAGTAAAATATATAAATTAAAACACATTTGGGGTCAATTTTGACCCCAGAGTGTCTACCGTGTCACAAAAAAATGGTGTGACCTAGGAGGGGTATTAAGCCCTGCATGGCAAAGCAAGTTCGGGTTAATTAATGATTTATTTTGTTTTGCTTACGTGAATACCAAACTTGTGGAAGCACCGGGAACCTCCAAAATCTCAACTTTCTCTCGAATGTTACGTTTTAGACCTGCCTGAACAATTTCGAGTTCGTATCAATCCGTCTGTCTGTGCGTGTGATGTTGATTCTTGACACGAGCAAAGCTGTACTATTTTATAGTACGTTTTTAATGAATTGAGAATTGAGTTCCCTATGAACAGTGGCCTCTACGCGTGCGCAAATATGAAATCCCTGTTAAAAATCATAACTAGGAACAATAAAAATGACAGCTGTCACCCAATTACGAGTGAATTGAAATCTTCAGCAGCCGTGTGGGTTAGATGAAAAATATCTCAGGGAAAATCAATTAAAAACAAGAAAATAATAAAAACTTGTGAAAACTGAATTGTCTCACTCACTTAATTTTTAGGCACAGTTGGATATGTATTTTTCCTATTTTTTAATGTATAAAATATTGAAAATTCGGAAGTCTGAAAAAGCATTAATTGACAGTAGAGTACGGACTGGGGTGTAATGGCTGTGGTTGTTATTATATATGATATACTGATGTAATATATTTTCGTCTAGTTGGGCGTCTAGATCTGACATATTCCCACTAAACCATACGATGATTTGTTTTCAGTTGGCAAAAAAGAAAAAAAAATGTTAGAAACGTTAGAACTAAGAGCTGAAACTTGCGGTTTCAGCCGCTAAGAGTTTTTGAGAGGATGCGAATCAACGTGAATAGCTTGCCAACTGCTCACAAAATAAAATCCAACAATCCAAAGGTAACATTACCGAATGAATAAGCCAACAATCTTTACATCCAATTGGAAAGATGGCAGAGAAAGCTCAAGAAGAGTTCAATAAGTAGGTATTTATTTTAGTTTTAAGATTTACATAAATCATTATGAAAACATCCCAAATCCTTGATATTTTCCCTTCTTAACCCTACTGAAGTGAGGCTTTGAGTTAAAATGCACAAAAACTGTTTCTCACAAACATCTAAAAACTGCAAATGGCAGGCAGACTTTTGGTTTATTATTTCAAATAATAAGCCTATGTGATCGTATAGCAAACAATTTTTATAACCCCCCCTCAAACTTTGTCACTTTACGTTTCAAGGTGCGTAGAATTCAAATTTGAAATGTCCGTCCGCCGTTCGCCGTCCGGGCTGTTCTTTCGCACATAGACTCCACTTGGAGTCTAGTTGGTCCTAACTTCTCGCCAGCTCGATCGCTCCACTCTCATGGGTGCTATGAGCCAAAAATAGGTGAAAAAGTGTCTTTTTGTATATTTCAAGTTGTATAGAAATTGGAGATTTATGAGTGAAAAGAAAATGTTAGCTATTAATTTTATGGAAAAAAAGTATTCTAAATGATACTCTTCTATTCAAAAAGAGATTTTGGATTTTAGGCTATTTTTTGCAATGTTATAGATTTTTTAAAACAAAATTTAATGAAGTTCAAGTTTTTAGCATAATTTCGTACATAAATTTTTGAATGTTCTATTTCATAGTTGATGAACTTTATTTGACCAATCTTATGCTAAAAAATATCAATTCAACAATTCTTAGCCATTTTCAGTGATTTTGTCAGCACATTTTTTGAAATTTGACCAATTAGATGATATCAATATACAGTATAGGTAACACTTTTATGTGTTGGAAATATGACTTGGTAATAAATTGTTTTGTTTATCAACTATATTAAAAAGCGTAAAATTGTGAGATTCCGCTGCTGTAATGGATTGAACCCATTTGTGAGGTCCGAAGCTCCGAGTTCCGATACTAAATATACTATAAGCGGCGTTTAATAATCATGGACCAGAGATCTACGTAGAAGGGCTGTCTAATACATAAATTATAAACCTTTGTGTAATAATTTGCAGCGTTTTTTTTTTTTTTAAATTCGATTATTGGATTCTACTAATTTTGAAATGTAAACTAACAAATTTTGAGGGGGGGAGGGGGTTAAATTTTTTTGGTCCGATTACAAAGGTATTATTGAAAATAAAAATTAAAAAATATGTATTTCTGTCGTCAAGTGGTGGGCGTACCTACATGACCTGAAAACTAAGAACCAAATCTCTCACGACGAATTCAGGGAAACACCTTCTAACGATGAAAACGGAATTTGTTGAAAATATTGTCTAGTTCTACGAAATAGACGGTTATTATGCTTGAGAGGATCCTACATTGTCATAGAGGTTTTTTAAAAATAATATTTACTGAAAAACGTGAAATTGGAGGGTCTTGCGCTGTGAAGGATCGAACCTTTTTGCGAGGCGCAAAGCGTCGAGTTTAGATTATATTATACTAGTGACATTTAAACTGCAGTTGAGGTAGGTATAAGTGTAGTGTGGCATGGAGAAGGGGAGATGTCAGCTTAGTGCTGTTCTTTGAAATTTATTCCCAGCCGTTCCACGTAGCTACACTTTATAATATCCATAGGACTCAGGACATCTAGTACAAGTACAGAGAACATGTTCTATAATCCTAACCTTGGAAAAATTGTTATTGATGAGGGTGGAGGGAATATGAAACAAGCGCTCACAACCTGGAAACTAAATCCCTCAGTAATCTCCCGTAAAATTCCAACGATTCGGTTTTCCTGCTATGAAAACCAAGGGAGTTACACTTCGCTAGTAACGCATTGGTTGTACGTGAAAATCAATAGGAATAGAAAACCTGTGTATGAGGAAAAATATGCGGGAAAGAACTCGTTTTCGGCCCATTTTCGGCTCATAGCATTGATGCATCTGAAGCGATCGGACAGGCTAGATTTTAGGACCAACTAGACCCCAAGTGGAATCCATGTGGGAAAGGGCGTATTTTTCTCATCAAGTTAAAGGCCTTTTATGGCCTGGACGGCGGACGGAAATTGCAGTTTTGGATTGTAAGCACCTTGAAACGTAATGTGACAAATTTTGAGAGAAAATAATTTTATCATTTAATAATAGAGAGTTCCTAGTAGATCCGTAAAACACAATACGTCGTGCGGTATCGGCAATCCGGCGCCGTAACTCTGACGCAATGAGTTACGGTGACGCATCCTTCTGTACAGATACGTTAACGGATCGCAATCTGGAAAAAACGTAATTGCCTTAAGTAACCTCCTTCCATGTACTCAAATAATCTCCTAGGGATAATTTCCTCCTTCCATGGATGTAGCGTTAAAACTAGATCCGTTAAGAACTTGACGTGACTTTAATGTGCGGTAATGCTTCTCGTTACCTCACACCATATTAAGACCGACGGATCTACTAGGAACTCTAATGATTAACAGGACGTTTCCATTTGTTTTCGTCACGTCACGAGCGTCACGTCACGGTGGGGTTTTCTATTGATTTTCACGGACAACCAATGCGTTACTAGGGAAGTGTAACTCCCTTAGTTTTCATAGCAGGAAAATCGTTAGCCACTTTTGGAATGCTCTCATTTTATAAAATCATCTTGATCCCGAAGCCTCTGTAGTGTCAAGGAAAGCTGATTTATTACGCTAAGTTATAAACTAATATTGCTAAGTAACCATAATGAACTAATAATGTGTAAAATTAATCATTATTAAATGATCTGACTGTGAAACCGTAGGTCTACCGTCCGTTTTTTTTTCTATACGATTACAAAGGCTTATTATTGGAAATAATAAACAAAAATGGGGATACTCACTTAGTGTTTACACTCTTTCGGAAACGTAAAGGTATGCACAATTTCAAGTTTTTAGTAGAGTGGATAATGGTGTACCTAAGTGAGGTGGGGAGGGGGAAGGCATGGCGGGACTTCGACTTTTCACCCGAATTAAGCACAAGTTGCACGATTGCTCCAAAACTTTGAGAGATGGAAAAAAAGTAGAAAAAGAAAAAAAAGTCCAGTAATGCAGCATCACCCCATGAGCGAATTTTCGAAGAAATCTTCGACATTTCAGTCGCTATTGATCGTGTTGAGAAATTTTAGTTTATGATTTTGATAGACAAACATGGAATCAATTTATTAACACATGCACAGAGTAAACTCATCAGTTGTGATTACATTTTTTTTTTTTTTTAAGCACCTACTACCTACGTTTTAAACAGCATGGTTCTAGGATTGGTTATACAGGGATACTTCCAAAAGAGTAGTTCAATCTGAATTTGGACAATGTTTCATGCAAATATTACCGATTTTTACAACTAGCGAACGGCATTATTTCGATTTTTGACTGATTTTTCAACTTTGAAATTTTTGAAAACTTGATACATATTCTTATAGGAAATTTTACGCTGATTCCGAATATACCACATGTTAGTATGCTGAAAAAATTATTTCGCACAACAAATCGCAAAAAACAGGCTATTTTGACATTTTTGACTACATTTTTGAAAATTTCAACCCGAAGATGTATTCCGATCAATATATATATATATATATATATATATATATATAAGTAGTAAGTGGGTTACTTGAGGACACTTTCACTTGAGCTCTGATGTTTTTACTTTCGACTTCAATCTCTGTTAAAACTGATTTTGTGATAAACCCTGTTAAAACTAATTTTGTGTTAAATCCTGTTGAAAATGCTTTTCTGTTAGACCCCTGATAAAATTTTTCAACACAAAACATCAGAACATATTTTTTAACACAAAACATCAGAACCAGTGACTTTTTCTTTTTGGGCGGTAAGTTAAAAGAATATTTTTCCCCCATTAGAAACTTTAGTGAAACTCTAAAAAATTACAGTAGGTTTCAATTTTTAATGACGGGTATCATTAAAAATTGTATAATTATAGGCTCATTTTGTAAACTCGATACTATGCATTTTGTTACCACTTTTAAGTGCCACTTTACCTTTATAAATCAATTTATATTTGCCTTTCACTAGAGTTTCCAAATCACCCTCTTGGTTAAACCTATTTTTTAAAAAATGACTCGGTAGCAATATGTTCTTGAAGCCACCCTCCAAGTCTACCGCTATAGTTTCACCAAAATTAGTGTCCACCTTTTCCGCTTTAAGGATCACATAAGGTTTGTTACGTTTCAAATCATTAAACGTACTAAATTTAGCTTGACTCCTAGCGTTGATTCTATCCAAAAAGTTATCGGCCATCTTTTATTATAAAACCCCATTCCTTTAACTCATCGTTTCAATTTTAAAAGTTGCCACCAAAACATCAGAACCAGTGACTTTTTCATTTAACGACTTGAATCCCTGTTAATGTCCTCAAGTAACCCACTTACTACTGATTTTTATATAAAGAGTTTCTTAAATGTTTACGTTTAATATCCCCAAGGTAAAGTATCAATAATATCGGTTTCTTTGTTTTTAATTATATTTCGTTTATCATACAGAAATTTAAACTCTTTTTCCACTTCTTTGTTTACTAATGTTTTATCTTTTACATTTCGCGTAATCATGTTATATTTAAGCTTAACGTTGTTTATTTCTTTCGTTAAAACTTTATTCATAGCTTCTCTATTTAATGATTTACCGTTTTGATAATTCAAAGTAAATCCTTTAACTTTCATAGTTTCTTTTCCTTGATTGGTTATATAAGCGTAACTCTTGGGGCCCGTACTAATCCATTCTACAATGTGATTATTTTTTCCCAATTCATCAGTCCACTCACCCAACATACAGCCAGTTTTTACAGAATTTTTCCCATCATCAATGTAAACAATACTATCTGTATCATAATAAACAACATTCTTTCCTATTTTATCAAGCATATCATATAATCTTAATCTTGCATTGGAAGTGGTAAAAGCAGCTACAAAAACGTTAGTTGAAAAACTATCTTCGATGTATTGATTCAAAAATTTATAAGATATTTGCACGATATTGTCATTCAGAAATTGGCATGAACCAATTTCTAGTCTGTCATCTAAAAGTATATCGTACCATCTTGTTATATCAACAACATATTCAGATTGTGACATGTTCAATCTTTGCCCAAACTTTCCCCACAAAGAATTCAAACAAATCTTTGCTACTGCTCTTCGTCCAGGATTTGGTTTAATACTTTCTTTTTCTAAATCTATATCGAGACTTTCTTTAACGCTTTTTATATATTCTTCAATAGTTTCAAAGTCGCTTTCCCACGGGCTAGTCTCTAGTTTTATTTTCATAAATGTTTTTACATATTCTTTGAACAATTCATTACTTTTTTCTTTGAAATGCCATACTTCGTAAATTTCTTGAATCTTATAACCTTTTTCAATAGCTTTATTTACTTCATCTGTAGTCCAAGTATCAACCAGAGCTCTTTCATTTTCATCGTGTGAACAAGTATTACATTTATCTACAAAACATTTTTCGCATAAAATAAATAGAAGTTTATCTCTTTTGATCGGTAGAACTGGGTGATATAATTTTTTAGGAGGTAATATTTTACATTTGATTAATCCGTACCAATTTTCATCATATTTCTCAGGTTTATGAATTTTTGTTGGATGACCTAAGGGATAATAATCGAAATATTGAACTGTTGGATACAAACTACAAACATCGATATATCTTAATTTTTTATTTACGACTTTCAATTTACTAGCATTGGTTCTGCCACCAAAAAATGCGTCTCTAGGATTTAATGGTTCCACTATTACGTTTCCACTACTTTTTACTGCTGCTTTACCCTCTTTCGATTTAATCCAGTTACATTCCCACATTTCTACTAATTGGTATCCAGCGTCAATGATTTGTTTACTCCTTTCCTTCGTTTTTTCATACAAGTCTCCCATAGATAGATGATTTACATTATTGGGAGTATTTTCATGAAAACATGTAGGACAGCCGTGCCAAAAACACCCGTGATACTGATAAACCGTGTTAGTAATTTGATCAAAACCATCAACTTTGGCACCACAAACAGTTACTTCCCCTCCATTCAATGCGTGCTGTACATTTTTAAAAGTATTCAGCCAAGTGATAGATCCTTTGCTAAACATTTCCTTTCTGTCCTCTTTGATACTTGCTATCGTATTTTCCTGTAAATATAAGGACCGAAAAATGGCCATGCAAACACTCGCTATAGTTAAATATTGGAAAGGATCGATATTAGCTATGTCTAAAAATTGCTTCCTAAATTCAATACAGCCCCTTCGCAAAATATCGACATCTGATTCACAATATTCTAATATTTCTTTCTGAAAGTCGAATATATAATTTTCCTTTACTTTTTCAGCGTGCCATTTCAAAAATGCTTTTCTTACTTCGGGTTTCATTGAATCAGCCCCATAAAATTTAGTATCAGGAATTGGACCAACGTAATTTTGATTATCTCGAGTATTGAAATAATGGGGGAAATATCCTTTTTTTAGTTCTGTTAATCCGAACGTTTTTGGAAAAGCAGATAACGGAGATGCAACGAAGTTAGAACTATCGATTATTCTTATTATTCCTTTAATTTCTAATAACATTAGTTTAGTTCCATTATAAATAGTGTAAGGTTTCAGAGTATTTTCGACGCAGTATTTCAGAATGAATTGAGAATCATATCCTTTTGCATAATGTGCTATGGCAGTGTACCCTTTGTGTTTACTTGAAATCAACCACTCGCAAAATTCCTCATTAGTTTTGAATACGAATTTAGTACCATCGTGGTAGTGAGCTATAACAAGATTTGCTTCATGGGTTCCTGTTTCCTGCATTGCTTCATAATCAAATGTTATGTATTTTTCGGTGTAAGTACATTTTTCTGCTGTGATATCAGAACGATTATTACAAGTACAAGGTACTGTACAATACCCACCGTTTGATCGTCTTGCTAACATAAAACATTCATGACCACCTATATCGTCGAATATTTCTTGACAGTTTCGACATTTTCCAGAACCACATCTATGTTCGTCGGTTCTTTTGCAAATTTTCCCGCAGTTTAAACATTTATAGATTATTTTACAAACTTCTTTATGATTTTTAAAGCAATTATCATTATAACAATAACGGTTACAATCGTTACAGAATATTTTATTTTTATCTTTTTCATCGTGTTGTATTTGTTTACAGAGTGTACAGACATCTTTATTTCTAGTCTTTTTGCATTCATGTTTCTCTTTATTATTATAGGGAGTATCACAATTTTTACAGTAATATGAGGAGGCGTAAAAGGCTGCTACACTATTAATAACATCAAAATGATTCCCATCTTTATAAAGATAAATTATAGTATCTTTCTTTTCTCCTTCGTAAATAACGGTATTGAAATTTTCGGCGCAGATAACTTTAACTTGAATGTCTAATAATTCTTCAACAACTTTGATATCTTGCAATGTGAAACCTTCCTCGGTGTATGAACCCATTTTTTCACACAGCTTTTTTGCAAGTGTCGTTTGGAGTGCCCTTCCCTTCCGAATATAAACTAGTTCGTTTCCAGTAAACTGTCTACCCATGATTTTATTAGTATGATAAGTTAACGCGGTAATTATGGCTCTTGGACAACACAGATTATCGGAATTTTTTATTTGAGTAATACATTGTTTCGTATGTTTATTTTTGGCTAAGTTCAAAATTTTAGTCTTTTTTGCTCCTCTCGGTAAATTGATGATTTTAATGTGAAACGTAGTATTTGTTATGTCAACGTGTTCGTTTGAACTAATAATGTTGCTTACGTGTTGGGTAAATTCTTTAGCTTGTATACGAGAAAAAACGTTTGATTTACTACTTAAATCTTTCGATATATCATGGTGAAAATGAGGGTTTTGGGCAACGATCATAATTTTATCCCCGGTTTGGAAATTAGATTTTTCTTTAGCCAAATTTAACATAGCAAATACAGCTTTTTCGACTTGTATGATATTAGATAATTTTATACAATAATCGATTTCTGTAGTTTTAAATTTTTTAATGTATCGAGATTTAGTTTCTATAATAGTAAAAGGAGATTTTCGTTTTTCTTTGTTTTCATTAACCAAGTCATCGTCGAAATTGAACATTTTTCCTGTTTTTACTTTAAATGCATGCCCTTGTGGGTGCATTAGATGTTCGATGATATTGATTTTTTTATTCGGTTTTTTAATTTTAATATGTTTTTCTTTAGCTATTTCGCGTAGTTTTTTAACAGTTAGCTTTTCTAGATCACTTTTCTTAAAGTATACATTTTTAATATCATTTAAAGCTGTAATAAGATTATTTTTCTTCATTTTATAACCACCTTTTAAATTGTAATCTTTCGCTTCATTTCTCAAATCTTTAACTCTGAATCCTTTCTCAACGGCTCTTTGTTGAGGTTTAAGAGTTTGGTTAGGGTCGTTTTTTAGATGGAATGGTGTTTTTAAATGACGAGCCCAGTTTTTATATGTGATTTTTCGATCACATTTTTCACAGATTTTATCTGCATATCGTTTTTTAATAGTATCTTGCATTTTTATTATAGTAGGGGTTCTTTTAACTAACCCTTCATTTTTTTTCGTATCGTTCATTTTTATAATAGAAAAAACTTTTTTAATGGAAAATTTCCATTAAAACAATATTTACTGTTTAAAACAATATTTACTGTTTAAAATATTCTGTGCATTCAAAACAAATATTACCATTTTGTACTCTAACACCACAATTTTTGCAAACGTTAATATTTTTGAAAGGAGTAAAATTTAGAATGTTTTCAGTTAGTTTATTTTTTCCATTGAGAAAGTTACATTTCACAGTTGGTAAATCTAAAAACTGATGGTACTTCCTCACAAAATAATCAGTCAGTTCTCCAGATTCAGACACTTCCCTCCACTCAGTCTTGGAAAGACAATTTCCATCTTCAAGTTCTCTTAACGATTTAAAGTGTTCCATTTTATATTATAGAAAAAAACTTTTTTTCCTATAATAAATAAAGAGATATGGGTTTAAACGACGAAGCATTATATTTATGTGAAAAACATGGAGGTTTCTGGAAGTTGGTAAAGACACCTAAATTTCAATTTTATGATAAAAACCTTGACGCACTAGATGCTATTTTATATGAATTGAATGAGTATAGATTTTGTAAACGGTTGAACAGAGAACGCTTCTTAGGTGTCAATGGTAAACCACCACTCCATACAAAGGAGCAAGTTTTGGCATACCTTAATGAAAATAAGATTAAGGTTCCTAAAAATGCTACTGAACGTCAAATTAGAAAAATGGTTTATAATGATGTTAAAGACAAACTGAAGGATCAGTTTGAGGATCAGTTATCGCGCCCCTTCCACTGATACTTCGACGTACTGCCACCAACGATTGATAAAAGCTCAGAATGCTGGGGGGAAGGAGATTTTATTTTTTAATGAGCAGTGTTCATTAAAAAATTACTTAGTTTTGTATTCCCACCCTAAAGAGTCGAATATAGCTTTACAAATTCTGTCTGTTTCATTTTTACGATCAAGAGATTTTAATGTAAGAAAATCTCCTTCGTCTATTTTATGATTATGTCTCAATAATAGTCTATATAAAATAAACTGCAAATTTATAAAATTTTTTCTTTCAGAATTTGAAAAAATTTCAGAGTATTTTTTAGATATTTTTTTGAAATCGTCGACTAGAATGTTTTCCAGATGTCTTATATCGTTTAGTTTTTGTCCAGTTAAATTTGCGTGTATAAGTACATAATCGTTATAATGTTTAGTATATCCCAATTCTTTTAGTAAATAAATAATGTGAGATTTTTTTACGTTAGCAAATTTCTCACACCGAGATTTATTCGGATCGTCTGTAATTATTCTATGAACTATCAATGCGTGTTCGAGGTCTGAATAAATTGTGGGATTTATAAAAGTATTTTGTTTTCCTTGATATTGTTTAATACATTTTTTAAAGTAACTAATACGATCATAATTATATTTTTTTACTGCGACATTATAAGATCTATTATTAAAATACATCTTTTCTATAACTTCTGAAAAACATACTTTACAAATTAAAATATCGTTTTCCTTTATAAAATCCTCGTCGTTTTCACAATTTTCGCAGAAATTTCTACTGTAATTTAAATTTAGTTTGTTACACGTTTTATCAGTAATGTTTAACTTTACAAAAATATTATACGGAATACAAGTTTTTACGACGTTTAAATAGTTATTTAATATTTTACATTTGTCTTTTTCCTTTTTGCGTATAGGCGTTTGTAAAATGGATAAAAATTTTTTTATCAAAGTAGCAGTTCTTTTTTTATACAACAAGAATATATGTTCACTAAATTGTAATTCGTCGATGATTGCCAAATCTTTTTTTACGTCGTTGTATATCCTACCGCCTAGTTTAGTGTAATCTATGGAGCTTAATATATTTTTTCTGTTTTTTGAATAGTTGTACATATCGATGTTCTTACGTAAAAACATTGATATAAAATTATCTACGTCAATTAAATTCATTTATCTTTAATTTTATATCGATGTTCTTTTAACTAACCCTCCAAATGAATAAGTCACTGAGTCTGATGTTTTTATTAACGTTAAAAAAATGTTCTAGGACGAATCGGCCCCAAATTACTCAATTTTTGAAAACTCTTAAAGGTGGCGTCCGAATCGCCGCCCTCTTTAACGTTAAAGTCGAATACAAGTCGAGAACATTTAAAGAAGAGTTTTTAAAATTCTTAAAGAGGGGGAGCAAATCGCTCCCCCTCTTTAACGTTAAAGTCGAATACAAGTCGAGAACATTTAAAGAAGAGTTTTTAAAACTCTTAAAGAGGGGAGGCGATTCGCCTCCCCTCTTTAACGTTAAAGTCGAATACAAGTCGAGAACATTTAAAGAAGAGTTTTAAAAACTCTTAAAGGTGGGGGACGAATCGATTTTTAACAGTAAATACCCGTACCCTTTAACGTCCTATTAAAGTCGAATACAAGTCAATTGACTAAAAAAGCCGCGGCTTTTTCATTTCATACGGAATTCCGACTGCGGCTTTTTCATTTCATACGAAATTTTGCGGCTGGAATTCAAGCCGCAAATTTTGATCTCGGTTAACAATTGTTTGGTTCTTTCGAGCCTGAACCAATAAGTTTTTTCTAGAATTCTGTTTTTTGTAGTTCTTGAGCATAGAAAGATCCTTCAATCTCTTTGTCGTTTAAATCTTTTATTTTGTAAGTAATTGGATTTGTTGGTAGAATTCCAGAAACCACAAAAATTTCTCTAGTCCATTTAGCATCATATTTATTCCCAAATGTTTTCTTAAATCTTGTTATTCGAACTCGATCTCCAAGAGAAAACTTTACTTTTTGTGAGGCTTTTTGGTTCCTAAACAATCTAACTAACACTTCATCTTCGTTATTTTTATTAACTTGTACAGGTATCATACCAATCGATCTATGGAAATCTTTAAAATTGTATTCATGAATCAAATCCTCTAGAATATCGATCCATTTCTTATTATTTCGTACTTCAAAATGGATTTTCATTTTTTCGTTTAAAGTTCTATTAAATCTTTCTATGATTGCCGATTTTTCTTCATTCTGTGTATGATACATTTTTATTTGGTGACTTTTCAGAAATTCTTTAAACATTTTATTTTCAAACTCTAAACCTTTGTCAGTGTGCAGTAAATTAGGAGCATTATGATTTTGTGATTTGGCCTTTTCTATGATTTTCTCAAAAGCTTTTGTTACGTTTTTTCCATCCTTTTTCTTCAAGGGTAAGGCCCATGCAAATTTTGAAAATGTATCGATAACATTAAGCATATAACCGTATCCATCATTCTCTTTTTCATAATTTTTCATGATTATCAAATCAGCAGCCCACAAATCATCAATACCTTTAGTAAATATTGTCCTTTTTTGAAATTTATTTCTTATCGGCTTGTGTAATTCTTTAGCGAGAGATAATTTTTCATCAACATTCAGATCTTCTACTACAGTTGGTTCTTCAGAATTTTCTCTCTCGGGGGAAGTGATAAACTTACTCTTATTAGTTTTACATTTTGTACATTTTGCAGCCACTCTCCATCTCCCGTTTACCGTTTGTATTTTTTCTGCATCAATATTATTGGTTCTCTTCTTACACTTGTGACAGTAAATAGGATCAGTTAAATCATTATCCATTTTTATTATAGGAAAAAAGGTTTTTTTAATGTGTCCGGTACCTTGCCTTCTATAGCCCAATCAAAAATGGCACGAATTGGTGCTTTTTCTCCGTTAGGATCTTGAATGAATTTGCTCTTATGAGTTCTGCATTTAACACATTTAGCTGAAATTCTCCACCTTCCGTTCACAGTTTGTACAATTTTCACGTTTATATTTTTCGTTTTTTTCTTACACTTACAGCAATAAATTTCGTTGTACATTATTTATTTTATTATAGGAAAAAAGTTTTTTTATGAGATATTTCTCATAAAAAAGAAACTCCTCACTCACTCTTCAATCAAATGCAAATAAACTGTAACATTTTCAAATTTCAGCTCATCTCCATTTTCATTTCTACATGATAGTTTAATTTCTTTAATTTCTCTAATTCCTTTTTGTAGAGAACTGTAGAGAATTTTCTTATTCGTTTCCATATAAGTAGTATTTGGGAGAATCGTTTTCTCTATCAAAGATACATGGAGTAATTTATGTTCACTATGAAGATCGGAATGCTCATCATGATTAGCAAAACTATAATCAATAATATTACAATACCATTCAATTAACGAAATAGGCTTGATTAACTTTGGATTGTCTTCAGAATAGTAGTCCTTATTAACATCAAAATAATCCCCAGGTATTTTACATTGTTCAAAATCAAATAGGTAACAGAAATTTCCGAGACGTAAAAATTCAATTACAACGGGAGATTTAAGAAAAAATCTATTACGATTTGTAGCGTAGTCTACTTTAAAAACCAAATTTTCAGGTTTTATTTTTTTTAATGCGTCAATTTGTGATTTATAAAGTGTTTTATTCTCCTCAAATTTCTTCATGAGTTCAGTTATATAATTTTTTATTTTTAAATATAATTCTCTTTTAAACGTCTCAACAGTAAATGTGCCATCTAACACATGCTCGGTATGATACCATCCATCTATAATAAACATTTTTAATGATATCAATACATTTTTTACTTGAAATGAAAGAGAAGGTGAAGTAAATAATAACTTTACTAATCCGAGTTTATAATTTTTATTGGGATTTAGAACAATTTTTTGAGTAAAAGTTATTTTTAGATCTTTGTGCTTATCAGAAATTTTTATTAGAGTCATGCTTTTATTATAGGAAAAAAAGTTTTTTCGTATAATAAAGATGAGTAAATACGAATACGAGATTGACCCAATACCGTTTGATAAAAAAGAGGTTAGGAAAGGAATTTTACCATTACCTTTAAGATTATTAATAGTAGGAACTTCTGGATGTGGAAAAACGACTCTACTTTACAATTTAATCACAAAACCTTGGGGTATTCCTTTCCATAATCTTTACATTTTTTCAAAGTCCCTAGATCAAAATGTGTATAGAGTTTTGAGAGAAACTTATGATAAAATTGCTATAAAAGATGGAGTAGAAATAGCACAGTTCTTTAGTAATTGTGGTGAGCTTATACCCTTAGATGATTGTAAAGAAAATAGTTTAATAATTTTTGATGATTGTGTAAACATTCAACAGCAAAGAGAAATCAAAGATTATTTTGTGAGAGGTCGCCATAAGAAAATTTCCTGTGTTTATTTAACACAATCTTGGTCAAAAGTTGATCGGCAACTTATTAGAAACAATATTAATTTCTTGTGTGTATTTCGTCAAAGTCCGAGATATATGAATGATATTTTTAATGAGTATGTTGGAACTGATTTAACTTATGAACAATTCAAAGAATTATGCAATTCTTGTTGGGATGAGGACTTTGGTTTTCTAACGATTGACATAACAAAGAAACGCAATGACGGACGCTACCTAAAGAAATTTAAAGAAAACGCATTGGGAAACGCTTAAAGAAAACGCATGTGGAAACGCTCAAAAACGTAAAAATAGTGTTCCTAAGCGTTTGAGCGTTTGAGCGTTTGAGCGTTTGATTTTTTAAAAACTTTTTTTCCTATAATAAAAACATGACAACAAAAAATACTTTATTACAAGCGCTTAGACAGAAATTCAAAGACGCGCAACTTGAAGTTATGAAGGAAAAACAAGCCAAACTTAGAGAAATCAAAAAGATTGATCAACCCCCTGAAGATGAACAAATATTTTTCACACAACCAAAACGTAAACCCATGACTGTAGCTGAAGCTGATGAAGGAATCAAACTTAAAAAATATTTACAAAAAATAGCGAGACAAGAAAGGATTAACCAAGCGACTGATAAAGAAACAAAAGAAAAGGCTTTTGAGCCTATAACTTCACGATTAGATAAGGTAGAAAAAGCAGTGAAACAAACTGATGAAGATCTTGGTAAAAAATTAGAGCTCATTCCTGCAATAAAAACATTTAACCCCTTGGCTATCAGTTCACCTAAAAAAGTTTCTTTTCAAGATGTTGATGGCGAGGTTCAAGGTATTGATAATGATACTGAAGATACATTAAATCAAAGCTTTTCAAGTGACAATGCAGATAGGGATGATGAAATGGAATCAATATTACAAAAAAGTGCTAAATTACCAAGCTCTTCTGTAGGTCCTTTAGGTATTGGACCAATTGCAGAATTATATATTCTTCATCCCGATAGACAATTTGGAATATACCCTTTAAAAAATCATATCTTTATTGGAAATAAACAGATACGGGTAAATGGTAATGATATTGAAATAGAAAAAATTAAATATTCCGGTACTAAAGGTTTATGGAAGCTCTTAACAAAGCCCATAGATTCTGATATTCCATCCAAAGATGAATACACTAATGAAGACTTTAAAGCTTATGAAAAAATCCTCATTCAAACAAATAGCATGTTTCAAAATAATAATCCTGAATCTAAACAACCAAAATCAAGTGTTAGTAAAAAATGGAAAGAAATCATAAAACCAATCTGGGAGTATAGTAAAAAGAAAAAGATCGGTACCGGGTTGATTAAATATAATGAAAATCCCGTAGAATTTAAATATATAGATAATTTGAATCAAATTCAACAAAGACTATACTATTTGCATGCGCAAGAGCAGGCAGGAAATAATAATTTTCACAATGAAAAATTGGGGGTTATAAATTTAATCAAAGATCAACTGGAGAAATACATTGATAATCCCAAGGGAACTGAATACTTGATTAAAATTATTAATAATTTACCCAAAAATATGATAAAAAACGGTTCTGGTATTTTCAATACTTTGTTGAACAAACTAGATGGTTTCGTACCTGAAATGCATCTCCCAGGCGGTTATCAATATTGTGGACCGTTTACTAAATTGGATAAGAGATTAAATAGAGGTGATGAAGGTATAAATAGTCTCGATAAAGCTTGTAAACAACACGACATTTTTTACAAGGATCATGAAAAAACAAGTGATAGACATATTGCTGATAAACAACTAGAAACAGAAGCTTATAAAATTATGAAAAGTTCAACAAATATCGGTGAAAAATTGGGAGCTGCTACTGTGGTAGGTGGTATGAAAATCAAAAGACACTTTGGGATGGGTGTATACTAGGTATTATGATTAATTTTTTTATAGAATTTCGATTCTATAAAAAAAAAACTTTTTTTCCTATAATAAAATGATTACGCAACAAATAAATTTGTCTGAACTACAAATGAAAAAAATAAGAGCCGCTTATAAAAAACGTGCTCCAGTAAAAGTACGACTAGCTTTTGAAGATATTAGTGGAAAAGGAAATCATAAAATCCTGTTAAATGAAACTCAGAAAAAAAAGCTAGATAAAAGTATCAAAAACAAAAAAGGGGTTGATTTGGAAATGAATTACGATCAGTTGCAAATAAATCATTCAGGGGGATTTTTACCCTTACTTTTTGCAGGAATTGGCGCTCTTGGGGCATTATTGGGTGGTGGAGCTGCAGTAGCTTCTAGCGTTATTGATTCTAAGCATAAATCTGCTGAAGAAGCAGAAATCAAACGCCATAACTTGGAAATGGAGAGATTAGCACAAAACGCAAAAAGTTTAAGTATCGGTTCTGGATTGAAGAAGAAAAAAACTATTTCAAAACCTAAAAAGAAACCTACCAAATCAAAAAACTAAATAGCTTCCAACCTCTTACCAATTTTGATATTGAAAGATTATCGAAAGAAATGAAAATTAAAAATTTCAAAGGAGTTTTCATGAAGGATGATTTACCAGAGAAAGTGAACCACACGGAATGTGGAATTATAAATCTAGAAAATTCTGATGAGGCTGGAAGCCACTGGACTGCATTTTATAAAAATAACAATTTAAAATATTATTTTGATTCGTATGGTAATGCACCACCACCAAGAGAACTTGTTCAATATTTAGGTTCAGAAAATTTATTTTATAATGAGGAGCAAATCCAAAACCAATATGATCCTCCTATCTGTGGACATTTATGTTTATTAATTTTGAAAAAGCTATCAGAAGGACACGATTTTAAAAATAGTATGAGAACTTTGAGGAAAAATCTTAATTTATTTTATTAAGTCTCGATTCTATAAAAAACTTTTTTTCCTATTATAAAATGATGTACACAAATAATGAAACACCTTCAGCCCCTGAAGAATTTACTCCAATAACTCATCCTAGATTATATCCAAAAATAATTTTTCCCGAGTTTAATGAGAACAATTATAGAATCAATCGAATTATCACTCAATACAAATTTTTAGAAGATGAAGAGAAAATGAGAAATGGTTTGAGAAAAAAATATGGGAAACTATCCAGTACTCTTTACGGTACTGAATTTTTATTCGCCCTCTCAGAACTCGGACTGGCCGGAGCCTCTATATCATTACCAATAATAATTCCATGCAGTGTTCCAATTTCTGTAGGATTGACAACCTTATCATTAATATTGAGGACTTCGAGCGGATTTTTCAATAAAAAAATTACTAAACACTCTGAAATTGAGCTTTTGGCAAAAGCTAAATTAAATTCGATTGAAGAAAAGTTTACAAAAGCAATTAAAGACGGTAAAATATCCGATGAAGAGTTCAATGATATTGAACAAGAAATAAAAAATTATGTAATTATGAAAAATAATATTTTAAATGAATATAATAAGAATAAAAAAGAAGTTAAAAGTGTGGATCCTTTCAAACTATCACTTTTGAAACATGGGGAAGTTTTCAGAACTAGATTTTAAATAGGTTTTAAGTCAGTTTTTATAGGGATTCCCTATAAAAATTATTCCACTCGATATTTTTATAGAATTTCGATTCTATAAAAAAAACTTTTTTTCCTATAATAAATAAGTATGAATGAAATTAAAGCAATTTACTCGAAATACGATTCTGAAATCATAAGGATTCAGTATAGTAACTATAGTCCCGAATCCAAAGTTGAATTGAACACTGAGAATAATAGAACGGTTTTCAAATTACCACTGGAAGATGATTTTATAGGTAGTAATATTCAATATTACATTTCTGTTAAATACGTTCCTAAAGATGCCACAAAAAACTATGGAGTTAATGATGGAATAATGATGGTTGATAATTTTGTTGCCCACTTATTTTCCAAAATTGAAGTAAAAAAGCATGATACGGTTATTGATGAAATTGATAATCCTGGAATTGCAAGTACAGTTCTAGGACTAGCTTCTTTCTCTGGACCTCAAAATTACAATGCAAAAGTTGTCAGAAGTGGTTTTAATTCGAGAGTTTCGGGAGGGGGAAAATTTAGTGCAACTGGGGATTTAGGTGATTTAGGTCTTGGTTTTTTCAAAAAGAGCTACCCAATTTACAAGGGAGGATTTGAAATTGTGTTCTACAGAAATTATAACGATGATGTACTCTTTCGTTACAAGGATCCTTCCGTTCCAACTTCTACTGAAGGTGTGGAAGGAAAAGTATTAATCGAAAATTTTTACCTTAGGGTTCCCATAATTAAGTTTGAAAGTCTATCAAAAACACAATTAATAGCCGAACTTAGTACCACTCCTTACTTATTCCGTTTTAAAAAGCTACAATGTATTGAAGAGAAAGTTCTTGCTGGAAAAAACTGGACTTACAACATTACAAATATTTATAGAAATGTACAGAATCCGATCTGGGGGTTTGTAGTTTTTCAGACAGGTAGAAAACAGAACCAAAAGAAAAATAACTCACGGTTTGATCATTTGAATGTTAAAAATATTAGTTTTGAAGTAGGAGGGCAAATTTATCCTCAACAAAATTTGAATTTAGATTTTGAATCAAACGATTTTTATATAGCTCACACCATGTACGAAGATTTCAAAAGAATAATATGTCAAGACTCATCTATTCCATACTTTGATCTTCAGTTTTTCAAAGAGAGCTACCCAATTTATAGTGTAAACTTGACCAGACAACCACAAACTATTTCTGGTCAAAAAAGTAATATCGTTTTACGTGTAGAGTTTGATAAAAAAGTACCAGAAGATACTACGGGTTATATAATTTTAATGTCGGAAGTAACTCTGAACTATTCTCCTCTAAAATCTATGATAAAAGAGGAATTCTAAAACTTATTTAGGGAATAGGGTGAATAAATATATTTTTATTGAGAAATTCTCAATAAAAACTAAAGCAAAAAAAAAAAAAAAAATAAATATATATATATCCAAGGAACCCCAAGGAATTACAACTCACGAAATTTTAAAATTTTTTATAATAAATATGTACTGTTTGCATTTTTCAGCATGTTTCGATAAGATATTCGTAATTATAATATTTTTAATAACTCTAGTTTTCATCTATATTACAAAGGAAACTGGAATTAAACGTAATATACAGGAAAAGGAAATAACAATAAACGATAATAAACATTTTATTTTACATTGAGTAGTTTTATAAAAGAATAACGAGAGAAAAAGCTGTAAATTCACCGAGCGGTCGTTAGATGGCGGTTGGAGGTTTTTTGTCCTCAACTGGTCGCTTGGTGTAGTGGTTATCGTATCCGCTTCTCATACGTCCTCATACGTCCTTGGAGAGGCTCCCCGGGGAGCCCCTCCAAGGTTAAAAGAAACCTCTACTCCTCATATCAACTCCAAAACTGTTTATATGTTTCTTCATTTATCATTCTTTCAATATCTTTTAAATGGACACAGAATGACTTAAATGGTATATTTAACAGTTTTAAATTTTTGATATTTTTTCACAATTGTTCCAACTTTTCTTTCAAGCAACGATTCCAATCTCCCCCTGTAGTCTTGATATGTTGGAAATACACTTCCAAGTAGAATCCATAAGCAGCTGTTGAATAGAAGAGCTTCGAAGCTTGTTTTTTTATTACTTGATATGATTTTATTAAGTAGTTCTCCACTTCTATAATGTCATTGTGATCAGGAAATATTACCTTTTCCAATTCATGATTAAGTACTAGAAGCTTCAACAAATATTGATGCGTTTGATTTTTTGTTTATTACTTGACAAGTTAAACATTTTATAAAAATCATAGTTTTTACTCACTGGCGTTCTAATTTTTTCTCTAATAATCAACTCTCTAGCATCACTAACACTTTCACAGTTCTTGATCTTTTCAACGAAGTTCATACATTCCTGATGATATGTTTCCAGTTCCACGATTTGATCTTGAAATTCTGCTGTATCACAATACGTAAGCTTCAAAAACTTGAAGGTTGAGCCATCTTGAGAGTTGAATATATACTGGGGAAGCGTACTGAAATGAGGACTGCATTATCTGCGTTCAAACAAGGTCAACCAGTATCAAAGAGTCTGAGATAGAAGTTACATAATTTCCCGTTTAGTTCCCACTGTTAACTCCTAGATAGCATGGGATGGTTCATGTATTCTATCAGTATAGAGTTTACAGAAAGCTGAGTATAATTAATTATACAATTTTTAGTGATACATGTCATTAAAAATTGAAACCTACTGTAATTTTTTAGAGTTTCACTAAAGTTTCTAATGGGAAAAAAATATTCTTTTAACTTACCGCCCCAAAAAGAAAAAGTCACTGGTTCTGATGTTTTGTGTTAAAAAATATGTTCTGATGTTTTGTGTTGAAAAATTTTATCAGGGGTCTAACAGAAAAGCATTTTCAACAGGATTTAACACAAAATTAGTTTTAACAGGGTTTATCACAAAATCAGTTTTAACAGAGATTGAAGTCGAAAGTAAAAACATCAGAGCTCAAGTGAAAGTGTCCTCAAGTAACCCACTTACTACTCATACATACATACATAAAAAAATGCGTTAAACTTCAGAATATGATTCAGAATAGCCTGAAACGGATTTCTGCATAAAAATTTTTCAAAAATTCACATTCTACATATTTTGAGGCGAGAGATATAGCTTAATTTTCTTCAAAAATTCGCTAAAAGAAAAAAAAAAAATAATAATAATAATATGGTAAATAAACATTTACTACCTTTATTTGGTTGGTACGTTGGAATAGTTTCACGATTCACATTCATGGATGAGTAATTAGGTAGGTAGTTGGTTTTTTTTAGAAGAGCGAGTTCATGTTGATTGTTATCATGACAAAAATCTAACCCTTTCTTTTATTTTAAACCTACTCAAATTGTACAACTTGAGTTATTTACAACTCAAAATTGTTAGGTACAACTTCTTCCTCCCCACTAAATACCCTTGAAATTTCAAATATTGAAATCGGATATACCCTAAAAAGAAGGTCCATGCAAAATTCCGAGGTTCTAGAGCAAGTAGTTAGGGCTGTGCACGATATGTCTGTAAGTGATATTTGCGGCAAGAATATTGTAGTAAGATTAGAAGTAAAACAAACGAAACAGAGGGAAGGAAAATGATGAGATGCCTCGCCCAAAATGTTTCAGTTAGGAGAAGAAATGAAAAATCTATTTGCTCAGAAAGAGTTACATTCGTGAAAAAAACCAAGTGAAAAGGGGATTTGTAAGAACTAATTGTTCCTTCAATCGTCCTTTCTTGTTCCAGGTTTCTCTCTTTTTCCCTCCCATTTTTATTTTCCACCGACCTCTAACTTATGACGTTCCTTCTGCCGCTGATGCTTCCATTTACACGGCCAATGGCCTGAAGGGTTTTTCGGTTCTCTGAAAATATTAGATGTGAACGCTTCAAAGGTAATACCAACCCACTACACAGAGGGAAATACTTCTTTTTTCTTTACAAAGATGAAAAAATATGTTTTGTATCGCGAACTCGGATGAAAGTGAGTTTCAAATGGGGAAACAAATACTCTAAAAATAGTTCATTGGAACAATGTTGAAGCACCCACGAATCGTTAATGATAAAATGTTTAGTTTATTATACTCAATAATTTATTATACCATGAAACCGTCCAAGAGAAAGTCTTATTCTTGCCCCCGTAGATTAGAAAACGAAAAGAGTAAATAATAACACCTAATATCAACTATGATAACTACTAGGTCCTTCATCATGAGGTTTGAAAAAATTAAAATCCACTTTCAGCGAATTATCTTAGAAAGTTCCTTTTTATTGCAATGACTCGTACATTCACGCTCAAAATTAAAAATTTCCAAAAAAAACTTTTAACATGGAATCATGTTTTAGCGATGGATCCCCCGCCGAAAAGTGAGACTATAAAGTGAGATGAAAGTAGCGCCAATAATTGTGATGATTTCCGCTTACAACCGAGTCGTTGCTAGGGATATGATACTTCGTCGTTTTTCATCCCACAAAATTCGTTGACCATTCGTTCGAAAGCTCTCGATTTATCCAACCATACTACCTATATTAACTACTGCGAAGTGCGTGGCCAACAAGGTGAGTTATGAGCATGGTTATATGAATAATTGTTTACACACAGGTGATCATTCTCAATTATTGATATTGTGAACATGATTGCAACCGCTTGTTAATTTCTGATGATTTCATTGAGCTGGTGTTTCGATTATGTGATTCATAGCAGGTGATCCGAATATTGCGAGAACGGTTTGATTTGTGAAGCGGTGGTTAAATCATTTTAATAGGTAATTTCTATACTTTACACTATAGGAAGCTGTAATTTCGTATGTAGCCTCTTTAGCCTCTTTCTATAATAAAGTGAATGTTTACTCGCGAGTTTCTATTAGGAGATCATCATCTCACAAGAGCTCAATCGTCGTGATCATTTCTATAATAAAGTGAATGTTTACTCGCGAGTTTCTATTCGGAGATCATCATCTCACAAGAGCTCAATCGTAGTGATCATTTCTATAATAAAGTGAGAGCGAGGAGCTAACGCTTTTGAGAGCGATTGGAGTTTAACGCTTTTAACGAGTGTACCTACCTATATTTATATATACTGAGATAGTAAAACAGTTCTTTCATGAAAAAAAGTCAAGCGTTCCAGAAGAAAATATGAGTTTGTCGAATTTATTTTTGAGCACATTAAATTGCTCAAATATTGAAAATCATGCTGAAAAAAACACTTAAAAATAGCAAACAACGATAACAAACTTGCAGCCAGTAGTACAAAACAGACAGATAGACATACGGATTCATAAACGTTAACACACAGATTTCAGATAAATGCAGGCTGAGGCAAAGTAGAGACTCGCTTCGTTAATGATAATAGTGATAATAATAAGCTATCCCTTGAATCACAAATTTTTATCTACAACACCCCCCAATTGTTTTCATTGATATACAAAAGTTACCACGTCGCAGGAACTCTCCCAATTAGTCCCACACAATTAGCCAGTGTTATGCAACCATCAGGTTAGCTACAACATTTCTGGTCTTTTACGGTTTCTTTGATATCGTCTGGTTTCTTGGAATATTCTAGTATTCTTGAATTCTTGGAATATAACGCCCTAAACAAACTATTCAAGGAAAATGTAAGCGATAATAACTGTTCCTCGGTTTTCAAATACTCCATTTATCTGGTATGCGCCATTTTATATTACGAACTATAAAAATAGTTGTATATGCAATTGTTGTAATAAAATAGTTGGTTATGCAATTGAAGAAAGTTAATTACGAAAATAGAAGTCAAGCGATAATGTTGGAGTTCATTTTCGGTGGTTATATGCTTATTGCATAACAGTTTATTAAAAAAAAGTATAAATAACAATCATGTTAGTGACAGAATGGAACTTACTTGGTGTCGTGGTCCAACAATATTATAATATTCTCATATAGATTTTCCTGAATAAATACGAAACTCAAGTCGGCTTGGCTCCATGTGATCCCAAAACAGCCTGTTGCACGCCAAAGGTCAGGCGTTCACTACTTGCCCCTTCCTCCCGACATTCTCCCTCCATCTCCATGGACACACATTGTGAGCCAAGCTGAGCTGAAAATGATACTCCGTTCAAACTTCAGACTTCACTTTTCACACTACCACACCTTACTTTTTCCTGTCTTCAACAGTGTCCAGTTACACACGGGGATTTATCCTTCAGTACAACGCCAACAGTGTCTCGTCTACGCTAGTGGTAGTAATTTTCTGCACATCCTCTGCTACTTCAACAGTGCCCAGATAACGCTGGAAGTAGCAGTTTCCACGCTAGCTCGGGGGAAGATCACCCTATGCATTCTACAGGCCCACACTCTAGCTCCAAGATCTTCCTTCTCAGTCTACTCCTGAGTTTTGGAGTGCCCTTCTATCCACATTCCTTCTACTTCCACATCCATCCACTTTCCTGATAGCTAGGGCAACGTCTAGATAGGAAAGTTTAAAGATGAATTATTATGCTAGTGTTTCTATTCGAAACGCAATACCTGGTTACTGCTAAGTGCTTTAACTAAGAAACCCAGAACTTCAATAAACAGGTATGCAAAAAAATGCATACCGGTGGATTTTATTTGTTTCGATTACAAGAATTCAACAAAATCTCCCTTGAGAGGGAAAAACATTAAATCATGTTTAATGTTAACAAGCGGTTGCAATCATGTTCACAATATCAATTATTGAGAATGATCACCTGAGTGTACACAATTATTCAAATAACCATGCTCATAACTCAGCTTGTTGGCCACGCACTTCGCAGTAGTTAACATAATATGGTTGGATAAATCGAGAGCTTTCGAACGAATGGT
This sequence comes from Adelphocoris suturalis, assembly GCA_030762985.1. Lineage (NCBI taxonomy): Eukaryota > Metazoa > Arthropoda > Insecta > Hemiptera > Miridae > Adelphocoris > Adelphocoris suturalis. Next base: position 4,223,892 of record CM061048.1, on the reverse strand, counting down.
CAACGAATTTTGTGGGATGAAAAACGACGAAGTACCATTTCCCTAGCAACGACTCGGTTGTAAGCGGAAATCATCAGAAAAATCAATGAAATCAGCTCAGAAAATTAACAAGCGGTTGCAATCATGTTCACAATATCAATAATTGAGAATGATCACCTGTGTGTAAACAATTATTCAAATAACCATGCTCATAACTCAGCTTGTTGGCCACGCACTTCGCAGTAGTTAACATAATATGGTTGGATAAATCGAGAGCTTTCGAACGAATGGTCAACGAATTTTGTGGGATGAAAAACGACGAAGTACCATTTCCCTAGCAACGACTCGGTTGTAAGCGGAAATCATCAGAAAAAAACGTTGCACATTTGCGTGTCGTGTCGGAATTCACAGAATGACCCCCAGCCCTAAAACATTAAACATGTTAATACGCTCTTAGGGACTTCTCGTCAAAATTTCAGAAAAATCGGACCAGAAATGTACCCCTTGTACTTGGTACCTTAGGACTCCACAACCCTCAATCCTTTTTTTGCATCCACAAATTTGAAAAGTTTTTCGGATTACTCTTATCTTAAAACGTAAATCCACAGATTTTAAGAGGTGAGAGAGGGTGAAGGGGAGAGGGGGGGTTTCCTTGGTGAATCGTAAAAGTTTATTTAAAAAAAACGACGAAGTACCATTTCCCTAGCAACGACTCGGTTGTAAGCGGAAATCATCAGAAAAAAACGTTGCACATTTGCGTGTCGTGTCGGAATTCACAGAATGACCCCCAGCCCTAAAACATTAAACATGTTAAAATATTAAACAAAAAGTTAATCTTGAATTCGAAATTAAAAGTTAAATGACCCGTTTATCACTTCATCAGCGGGAAAACAATATACGTACTGATGTACGAAGGTATTTCAAGTGAGAGGGAGAAGATCTTGATGAATCACATCGATTCACTATCTCGCTTTAAGCTGCCATTTGAATTACCATAAGCGAGGAACAACGGTTTTCAAGAGGCCCAAGATTGCACTGAAATTGTTTCCTGAAGAGGAGGCGAAGTTGAATTCATAGGGATATTAAACTGGGAACATGAAGGGACTCAAAGCCAAGAGGAAACCGACCTCAATAACAGAGGCAATTAATGAAACTAAATTACGAGCTCTAAATGACCGAGGCGGCAATCCGGTTCAAAACAGGACCTCCCCTAATGCAGTTGTTGATGGGGAACCGAATAGGGTTGATTAGAATTTGCCAGAGGATTTGAATTCAAACGGGTACTAAGATTCCGTTAGTACTACCGACAGTAATAGATTTATGACTGTAAAATATAACATGTTGGTAGAAAAAATCGTGTATATTTACAGTGAAAAAGACCACTACAAGCAGATTCTTTAAAGAAAACATTAAATGAATTGCAAATTATTTACAGAGTGCCTCGCTTTTGGGTCCAAAAAACTGAAGGGATTTGATTTATCTTTCCGCAGATTATTCTCAAATTCTGTGAACCATGGAAACTTAAATTGAATGGAAATTTAGTGTTCGTGATTAATGTCGAGAAAATTGTTGTCCTCTAAAATCAAGATTTCCAATTGCTTTTTGTGTTTCAGAGGTTGCTGATCGATTTTGGTTCCGTGTCTGTCCGTTTGTCTATCTGTATGTCTGTTTGTCTGTCTGTCTGTGGTAAATCCTTGTCACACCGAAAACGATACCAAGTTTTAATCCGATTCCGATGAAATTTTGATGGATTGATTGTGCGGATTAGCTCCTAAATGGGCTCCTATAATTTTCGATGCCGTCAAATTAACACTAGCCTGTGTGCATGCGCAAATTTGAATTTCTAATAACGTCGATTATTCATCATCTGTCAAATTTCGTTCAAACTCGGTAGGTAGTCGGGTATATGTCCTAGACAAATGCCCTACAAAGGGCATCTCGAATGGTAGAGAAATAACCACTTCGCATGCGCGAAACTATTATCGATTGACACAGTGGAAAATAGATCTGCAGGGATTGTACGGTGTGGCAGTGTATAGCTAATTTAAAAGGAAATTATTATTAGCAATACAAAAATTATTTTTTGGAAATTCTGCAATTTTGGAACTCTCCGGAACAACTTAACATTTCATATGTAAATAATTTTGAAATTAACAAAATAATTAATGGGGTTCCCAACATTTACTCCCAGAAAGGAGGAAATTTTAATCGAACAACATTCGCTTCATCATTGTTGTTTGATGTTGATGCGTGTGGTTGGTTTTCTTCGAGGACTTGATTGTCCGTCATACTTAATTTTGATCAATTCCGATATCAGATTTTAATTTAGATTTAAAACGTCGAAATGTCACCACTTTGTACTGCTAATTTAAAAGGAAATTATTATTAGCAACACAAAAACTATTTTTTGGAAATTCTGCAACTAACTGTTTATTAACTCTCCGTAACAACTTAACATTTCATATGTAAATAATTTTGAAATTAACAAAATAATTAATGGGGTTCCTTACAGCAGCATCCCCTACCTGCCCCCAGTGTATTTCTGATGCACCCATGGACACCAGCATTTGGAACGATGCCTGAAAATTCCCCAACCCCCACCCGGCAGCGCCCTTACCATTTGGATGAAGAAAAGCAACATGTACTGGTCTGCTAGGAAGGAAACGGCTCGGCAGCCTCCTGCCAGCGTGGTATTTAAAAAAAAAAAAAAAAAGTTTCTACACGTTCCCCTATAACTTTTATAGCCGTAACATAAATAGTTGTCAGTGCGCATGCGCTGTTAGTTCAATATAACATCGATTTCTGATCATCTATTGGTCCGATATCGTTCAACCTCGGTTAGTAGATAGGTATATGTTCCAGGAAAATTCTCTCTGGATTATATTGCGGTTGTTGAAGTAATAACTATAGCGTATGTGCAAAACTAAAATTGATCGACACAGACAAAACGACGAGACTAACGGGCCGATATTTATGGAATTTTCAAGGATCGTGCTGTTAAGCTCCCAGCCGTTCCCCTATAAAATTCATTGCCTTTGGATTCCTAGTAGCCTGTGCCAATGCGCAAACATTAATTTCATAAAACGTCGACTAATCAATCATTTCGGTTCGTACTTTGTTATTCAACTAATTCTAAATGTCCAAATACAATATGTGAGGAAGCTATACTGCCCAACCTACTCGGCAGATTTTTTTAACATGGAATCATGTTTTAGCGATGGATCCCCCGCCGAAAAGTGAGACTATAAAGTGAGATGAAAGTAGCGCCGTGTTTCGATTATGTGATTCATAGCAGGTGGTCCGAATATTGCGAGAACGGTTTGATTTGTGAAGCGGTGGTTAAATCATTTTAATAGGTAATTTCTATACTTTACACTATAGGAAGCTGTAATTTCGTATGTAGCCTCTTTAGCCTCTTTCTATAATAAAGTGAATGTTTACTCGCGAGTTTCTATTAGGAGATCATCATATCACAAGAGCTCAATCGTCGTGATCATTTCTATAATAAAGTGAATGTTTACTCGCGAGTTTCTATTAGGAGATCATCATCTCACAAGAGCTCAATCGTCATGATCATTTCTATAATAAAGTGAGAGCGAGGAGCTAAAACATGATTCCATGTTTTTTACATTTTAGCAATCAGGCTCAAAGTAATAACATCCGGGGGGGTCCAGGGGGGCGAAGCCCCCATGGCGGGGTCAAGGGTCGGAGCCCCTTGCGAGGCCCGAAGGGCCGAGTTTCTCCCCTCACTACCAAAGGCTTTGTGTTTATTTTCAATGATAAGAATAGTCAGAATTACCTGCAGAGTTCAACAAGGCAAGAGCGTCGAATGATGAGGGCGCAACGCCTTCATGGGACCACACATTGAGCGAGCTAGTTAGATGTAGAGATTCCAAAGCTAGTGTTGTCTGGCTTACAAATCCCTCCAGCAATCGTTACTAGGTCTGGTGAAGGTCGATTCTGGGTCCCTGCCCTCAATGATATGCCCAATTATAGGGGGCGGCTCTCCGATCTGATTACTTATATCGAATGGTATGCTCTACAACAGAGTCTGCAGCACATTTATTTCAGATCTGAACTTCAATGGTCCTACCCTGGTGCGCTCATCATAACCCTGCCCTAAATCTAGTAGAGGGTTGTGCTAGATGCTAGGCAGAAAATATAGCCAACTTGGCTGGAAGTTCACTTTAACCTGGAACATAGTGGATAACGAATCGACCCCCTGGCAGTCCTAGAGTATCGATGCTTCAGTAGACCCTGATTCAGAGTCCAGACATCATTCGCAGACTAATTACCGCTTGTCTGATCTCTTGGACAGTAGTGTGAAAATATCAAGTTGACACTGTACTCCATGCAGCTGAACGACTCGACCCCCTGGTAGTCCATCAGGGGCATAGAGTATCGATGCTTCAGTAGAGCCTGATTCAGAGACCAGACATCATTCGCAGACTAATTACCGCTTGTCTGATCTCTTACAGACATTAATGTGAAAATATTAAGTTGACACTCTACTCCATGCAGCTGCACAGCTAACAGATAAACATTTAACTCACCACATAGATAATTGGTGAAATTATTACCTGGTATAGTATATGGTGGAAGAGGTCAGTAACAGAAATAACACAGGCTGGCCTCCTTTCTATGAAACTGGAAATAATACTATGAATCAGTGTCCTGACAGGAGGAGCAATATGGTCGGAATTCGGAGCGATTGCGTCTCTGTTGGGGGGGGGGGGGGGGGGGGGCTGGAGCTGAGCTATACAATACAATAACAATACAATAGCAATACAATAAGGGGAAGAGAAACGCCTACTGATGACATAATCAGATGAGGCATTATCCTCCTTTGTCTACTAAGGGACAGGATGATTTAGACCTGACCCTATTACCAATATCCGGGGTCGAATCTCGGGAAAGTATTCAATTGCTGGATGGACATCAGCATAAATATGATAACAATTTTTTTTATGGCGTTATTCGAAATACTACAAAACCATGCTTGTAATGTACGTATGCACTAAATATCCAAATAAACTTGTCAACGCACGGAATCAAAAAATGTTTTTTAACCCTCCGAAATCAAAACTGCCACTTGTTTTTTGAGTCTCAGAGATTGCTGATAAATTCCGGTTCCCTGGATTTTAACGTCGAATACGTTTATGCGGTGACCTTCTTGCCAGAAACTGTCATCCATTAACAACACAAAACAATAACACGTTACAGTGACGCAAAACAATGAAACGTAACAATGACACATACGAGAAGGCTAGAGTTACCTTTCCCTTGTGATCTCAGGAGCCAATTTCTTTGCAGTTCTACCTATGAAGCTAAAATTTAAAAGGGAGGCTAAAAATTTTCTTTTTTGGAAATTCCTTGTCATGCCCAAAACTACAAGTTTTAGTCCGATATTGCTCCAATTCTCAGAGATTGTGCATTTTAGCTTCTAAATGGTTTCTTCGTAATATCATTGCCGCCGGATCAATTGTAGCTTTTAAGCATGCGCAAGCATTCCTTTCTTATGACGCTGATTTCTCATAATCTGTCGGTCCGATCTCTTCCAAACTATGTGGGTTGCAGGATATAGGTATGATCAGTTTGGGAAAAAAACATAAATTCTCTCATCGACCATTCCCATGATATTGAGAGTGGTTGGATTGAGTTTTAAAGTTTCCATCTAGTTTTAGCGTCTAAATCATAGTTATGGTGATGAAATATGGCGTCTCCCCACGTAGAAATTTATATATGCAAAGGACATCGGAGGTCGAGCAAATATTTGAAACGAGCCATATTAGATTTACACAGCTCAAGCTCAAACATAGAAGAGCACTCATACCGAGTTGAGTAAAGTTGACATTTTACTGGTCAGTCTAATCATACGCTCCTTCAAGTGACACCCGCGGTTTCTCCATTGCGGAAAAGGGAGTCTAATTTAATCAGCTGACGTGACGGCCTGCCCCTGCCTTCCCCAACTTAGTTAAACAGTTCGTGTAGCCACTGTAAATTTCCATACGGTGGTGTTTAGGGTCCATTTGCTTTCCAGCCATATACGGAGCTTTTGCTCTAATTAAAACTTTAATTTGTGTCTAAGAGGGACTCCACGACTCGCGGGCTCGAATTTCTCACTTCCAGGTGACTGCGGGAGGCCCCTAGCGTGGGTTTCCAACAGGATCGAGACTTGGTTTCTGCTTGCCCTTGGAAATATATACGGGACGTATCGTTGCTCTCTGGTATAAATATAAGGTACATCGTCCACCACGCGCCACCTACCTAATAGAGAATCCCTAGTAGATCCGTAAAACACAATACGTCGTGCGGTATTGACAATCCGGTGCCGTAACTCTGACGCAATGAGTTACGGTGACGCATCATTCTGTACAGATACGGTAACGGATCGTGATCCAGAAAAAACGTAATAGTATAAAATAACCTTCTTCCATGGACTCAAATAACCTCCTAGGGATAATTTCCTCCTTCCCTGGATTTAGCGTTACAACTAGATCCGTTAAGGACTTGACGTGACTTTAAGGTGCGGTAAATTACCGCATACCGTATTGAGACCGACGGATCTCAAGGGACTTTCTAATGATTCTTACTCAAATCTACACATTCATGTCCGAACTTGTTCATATGTAGAAAGGGCAGCAGTTCTCATCCTATGGTGACCACAGTCGAAATACACCGATAAGTAAAACACGAAAATAAAAAATAATTTATATAAAATTGCCAGTTATGCAGCATCAACATATGAGCAAATTTTCGTGATTTTTTTTTTTTTTTTTTTTTTTTTCCTCCCCTCCTTTTCACCCTCCTGTTCACTTTGTCCGTAAACGTATGTTCTAAGATTTCGTCGGTCCTCTTTAAATAGTTTTAAATGCCACTTCCCAACGTCCGATTTCGATGAAACTTGATATTGGATGAAATCTGTAATACGGCGAGAATAAATATGTATCAGGGGTCACTGAAACATGAGAGGTCATTTATCAGAAGAGTGAACTCCCAATCCATTTTGTCTCCTGTTCGACGCAGGAAGCTAAAATTTGAGAGGGAGGCTCAAGGGAGAATGCTGAAGACGACTGAGAAAAAAACGTCAGCCAAGTTGGGTGGGTAGTATAAATTCTTCAAATATTGAAAAATGGACGTTTAGAGTTAGTTGGAAGAATTGAAATGTTCTTATAACTAAACGTTTCGTGGTTCCACATAATCTTTTTTAGATACCTAGTCCTTATACGCAGATAAATTGCCTATCTTTATTGAACCTAACAAAATTTTCGTGGTTCCACAAAGGTAGTTTTATAATATTTAAATTGTGCCGCCCTCATATTCGAGTACTTTAACCACTGACCTACGATCGCCCGTATGTTAGTAGCGCTTCATTTCTCTGTGTTCTCGCGCCTGGAAACGCGAAGGTGTTTTTTCGAAGTTCTAGCACTTACGGTAAGAGGACGGTTCAATGTACAGCGTTGGGGATGTTGAAATAAATTATTTGGGATTATATTTTTATCATTGACAAGCGAAAAATCATAACTATTACTTTGAAAGTATTCGTGATCTCGATTTTTAATTATGTTAGCCCTTAATTACAACGCTTTGAGGTTGATCAAAATTGGTGCCGATGTTACTGGCACATCCCCGGCCAGTGTTTGATTTTCGAGCCAAATTTCATAAACTTTGGTCAACTAGTTTCAGAGAAAAGCTCTGGACAGCGTACGGCGGACGAACGGTTTTTTTTTTTTTTTTTTTTTTTTAAACTTGATTTTTGAATTCTTCGTATCTCGAAACGTAAACCAACAACGGGGTTAAGATTTTTTATCTTGGTCGATTACAAAGGTTTGTTATTGAAAATAATAGGCCAAAAAAATCTCTTCAAAAATTTGCATCTCCTAAAGTTGGCTGCCCTTGGAGATAAATATATGGGATAAATGCGGCCATAGAGATAGGAAATTAATCAATAACTTAGATTGTCACATAGCTCTGGAGCGAAAATAATGATAACTTGTTAAATAGAAGCAATAAATTGCTGGTAAATATACTTTTAACGCATCAAGTGGAGTCAAAGAACCCAAGGACGAAGGAGTCGTAGACCCCTTTGCCCACCCTAGACCCCGTAAAGAAACATCCTATGAAGACGGCACCAAATTAAACAAAAAAAAAAAACTACCTAGTGGTCGTTTGACGAGCAATTTATTTCTTCAAGTTCTCTCCCCTTTCTCTCTTATATTTCCCATTCCTTGTCGATGGTGTTCTCGCGAGGCTGTTACTATATATATATATATATATATATATATATATATATATATATATATATATATATATATATATATATATATATATATATATATATATATATATATATATATATATATATATATATATATCAACTGTAAGAAAAACAACCTCTTTCAATTAAGAGCCGAATTGGAGATAATATTCTCGTCGTGTTTATTTTTCTTTCTGAATGAGATCTGCGAAGTCGGTGCCTTAAAAGGCTGATTGAATCTCTTGTCATAAATGGAACAGTCTCCATCAGCGTATTCGTATCAGTCCTAATTCTTCTTTTTTTTCTCCTTAGTTATTTGCTTTCTTGCTATTGAAAGTAGGGCAGCCAAAAAAATTCAAAAAGTAAAAAAATTGTGTCCTCCAAAACTAAAATTTCCACTTGGTTTTTGCGTTTCTGACCAATTTTGATTCTGCGCCTGCAAGTCTATTTGCTTGATGTTTGTCTGTCTGTCTGTCTTTGGTAAAGCATTGTCACGCCCAACATTATACCAACTTTTGGTCCGATTTTGATGAGATTTTTAGGAATCGTACTGGTCACTTTTTGATGGTACCCTATAAGTAGCGATGCTGTCGGATCCATAATAAGGTGTGCGTATGAGCGAACGTGAAATTCCTAAAACGTTCTCCCTAGATCTCATGCCAGAAACATTAAGAATTTCAAAGGAAAGAACGAGTTTGTTGGACAGCACTTTTGAGATCAGTAGATTGATCACATTTCAAAAATTGCTGGAAAATTTCCTAAAAATCGTTAAATTTATATACCTAGTGTTATCTAAATATAACTCATAAAACGAATATTAAGTGTGAACTAAAACATTAAAAACATTATTAATTTAAGTTTAAACGAAATCCAATTAGATGATGAAAAATTGAGGTTTCAATAAGTTTACGTTTTCGCTTGCGCACAGACTAATGCGAGTATGCTATTAATCCGGCGGTATGGGTGACCGTCTAGGGGTCAACTTCTTTATCTCTGAAAATTTCATCAAGATCCGACTACTTGGTATAGTGTTGAGCGAGGGAAGGATTTACCATAGACGCATACAGAAAGACAAGACAGACACGGAACCAAAATTGATCAGCAAGCTCTGAAACACAAAATATAAGTGAAAATTTGGATTTTGGAATTCAAAATTTTATCGAATTCCCGCATGAACACAAAGCTTCCCTACTTGATTTAAAAAAAAAAATCGAGATACTTGCTGTCACAGCCTTTATATTTTTGACAAAAATAAACTCAACGTCTCTTTATTTGGACAGTTCAAATGAATAAAAAGGCCTGACGGTCTCCGATTCAGTTTTTTTATTTTTCTCCAAGCGGGACCTAGGTATCGTCAACTATAAATCCTGAGGAGTCTATAGATACTAAATTACAGCTTCATAGAGTAAAAAGGTAGGACATTATCTTTAAGAGTTACTAGTTGATCCGTGGCCTAGGCATTGTCAACTATGAGTCCTGAGGAGTCTAAATACAGAATTACAGGGTGATTCAAAAAGAATGACCCGATTTTAGCTTGTAATATTATTGAGCCTAGTGAGTTACCGGCACTGAAACTGCATTACCGGAAACTGGCGAGGTCTAGAGTTTTAGAAAATCGCCGCTAGATGTCAATACGAGCGCTAACCTTGAGCGTAATGTCAGTCTGCAGCAATATGGCGTCCGCTCAGCAGAAGGCTCCGTATATCGAGGAACGGATCCATCCATATGGGATCCGTCCATGGATCCCCGTCCGGATGGATGGATGGATCCCTGCATATGGATGATATCGAGGAACTGAAAACCAAGATAAGAGATGCTGTAGCTACAGTCCAAGATGACATCTTGCGAACAGTTTGGGATGAATCCGGCTACCGTTTAGATGTCGTCCGAGCCTCTCAAGGAGGCCACATCGAACATTTATGATACATCAGCATGAACTTGATGCTCCAGCGAGTAGTTTGATGCAAAATTTGTTTGTATGCACAATTTTGTTTAATAAATATAGGTACTCATTTGAAATCGGGTAGATAATTACCCTATCAGCTTCATAGGGTAAATAGCGAAGAAATTGTCTATAAGAGCCACTCAGCTGATCCGGGTCCTAGGCATCGTCAACTATAAGTCCCGAGGAGTCTAGATACTAAATTACAGCTTCATAGATTAATTAGATAGGACATTATCTTTAAGAGTCACTAGTTGATCCGATGCCTAGGCTTCGTCAACTATGAGTCCTGCGGATTCTAGATACTAAATTACAGCTTCATAAAGTAAATAGATTGGAAATTGTCTTTAAGAGCCACTCAGCTAATCCTAGGCATCGTCAAATAAAAGTCCTGAGAAGTCCAGATACAACACAGCTTCATAAAGTAAATAGGGTACTTTTCCGTTATCCCCCCCAGTCAATTTGTCTTCAACACGCCCGCCCGATGTTTCTAGGCATTACTTCTTACTTAGATTATGTTATGTTATGTATGTTTGAGATGCGAGCTTGCGAGCATCCAGACCGTCAAAGTATACACATCATTCTGACCTACATGTCCAACTAATCTGTATTTTTACTAAGGGATTGACTACTTGATGTTATGTAATTTTGAGATGCGAGCTTGCGAACATCCAGACCACCAACCTATACACAGCATTCTGATCTATTTCTGCGAATTCATGTGCATTCTACTTGTGCAAAGTCATGTGGAGGGAATCAAACCACAACCACGATAATTTGTTTCAACAAATCCACATCGACATCGGCAACTTCTGAAAACATGGTAATTCTTTTTTCCTTATTTTTTTTAATATAATATAATTTTTTCCCACAGCTTGAAATCGACACCACTTCTACGTAAATATGTAATCTAAGTAAGAAGAAATGCCAAGAAACATCGGGTGGGCGTGTTGAAGACAAATTGGCTGGGGGGGAGGGGTATAACGGAAAAGTACCTTAAATAGATAGGAAATTCTCTTTACGAGCCACTCCGCTAATCCTAGGTATCGTCAACTATAAGTCCTGAGGAGTCCAGATACCAAATTACAGCTTCATAAAGTAAATATATAGAAAATTATCTTTAAGAGCCACTCAGCTAATCCTAGGCATCGTCAGCTATAAGTCCTGAGGAGTCTGTGACAGTTACTGTCAGATCCAACAGAATGCGCGTCTATCCGTCGCTTCCCGCCGGGTTGAACGCGTCATGCTCGAGTTCTTGGAATGCTGTGGTTGGCGATAAATGGTGATCCGAGAACTGGAAAATCATCTTCCCCAAACATGGCACATACGCTATTAGTGTACGAGTTGGATATTTTATGGTACTGTAACACTCCCCTCTCTCTATGTAGCGCTGATTTAGGGCCCATTGCACCTCTGGGGGCGACCTAAGTCTGTCACAAGTCCAGATACTAAATTACAGCTTCATAGGGTAAATATCAAAGAAATTATCTTTAAGAGCCATTCAGCTGATCCGTGTCATATATGCATCGACAAACATAAGTCCTGAGGCGTCTAGATACTAAATTTTAGCTTCATAAATAGATAGGGCATTATCTTTAAGAGCCACTCAGCTAATCCTAGGCATCGTCAACTATAAGTCCTGAATAGTCGAGATACTAAATTACAGCTTCATATAGGGTAGATAGCAAGTTAGTATAAAAATTAAACAGCAAGTGATTAAAGAAGCATGTCGTGTTGCTCGGAAATTATGCCAAAAGTCGTGTCAATCATTAGTGAATGGAAATTAAAAATAATTAATAACATCGATATAGGAATCGGACTCTGCGTGAAACGAAACTGCCAATGAGAACATCCTTCAACACAGTTTTTTCGCCATTCAGTCCCATTTTGTACTAAAATAATGAAATGATTGGAGGTTTTAGATGAGCACGTAGGAGATCGATTAGACGTTTCGACGCGTCTCCAATGTCTTCTTCAGGGCTCGGATACTGGTTGAAAGGAAACTGAACAAGTTCTCCCCTGACTAATTTACAGCTTCAAAGAGTAAATAGGTTGGACATTATTTTTAAGAGTCACTAATTGATCCGATGCCTAGGCTTCGTCAACTATGTGTTATGTGGATTCTAAATATCAAATTACAGCTTCATAAATAGATAGGAAATTATCTTCAAGAGCCACTCAGCTAATCCTAGGCATCGTCAACTATAAGTCCTGAGGAGTCCAGATACTAAGTTACAAGTTCATAGGGTGAAATAGCGAAGAAATTTCCTTTGAGAGCCATTCAGCTGATCCGTGTCATAATATGCCTCGACAAACATAAGTCCTGAGGCGTCTAGATACTAAATTTTAGCTTCATAGAGTAAATAGATAGGGCATTATCTTTAAGAGCCACTCAGCTAATCCTAGGCATCGTCAACTATAAGTCCTGAATAGTCGAGATACTAAATTACAGTTTCATAGGGTAGATAGCAAGTTAGTAGGGATGAGTCGATTCCCGATACCGATTCTCGATACCACCGATTCTTAGGCATTGGTATCGGTATCGAGAATCGATCGCCTAAAGCCGATACCGATACCGCCCGGTGATGGGCGTTTTATTACACTACGGTACTACTTCGACCATCTAACAACGAAGATGGTTTTGCCGTGCAACCGTTGTGTGAAGTTAGCAGTTGCGAAACATGAATTGTCCAAAACACAACTTACAATTATAACTTTGTTTACAAGTAGGCTTGTGTTATTTTGTTTGTGACAACAGAAGCATTAGACAAAGCTATGTTTTCCCAGTATAAAAGCCTAGAGCCAGTCTTATTTGGAAATACCTTGCAGTTACCGACGGAAAACTAAAAAACCAAGTCAGTATGCTTAACTTGTTTTTTTTTCAGAAAGAAATCAATCCTAGGCAATAAAAGTTGCCTATTAATTGACACTTGATAGATAACAAAAAAATATCAAATTTTGTATTTGCACAAATCAAATTAACTAAAGCCTTGAATGAAAATATAAATCTGAAATTTAGAATTTGTAATAAGAATTAATCTTTAAAATTTATTTAATTTTAATAAGTAACTAAAGCATTAAAGCTTCATTGGAACAAGAACTCCTAATGACAATAAATAGAGATGGAAAATATATTAGCTAATTAGAGTAATAACTTCATCTACGACGGAACGGTAAGCTAATGGTGCCAGTATACATTGCGAGCGGCTATCGATAGATGTGCAGTAACAACTTGCGGAAACAGATGGAGAATAAAGGTTTTATTATCCATGTTTTGTTTTTATTTAAAAATTACCTCATTTGCAAATATATTGGGATCAATTTTTTGTAAGTATAAGTTATATGTTGTACAAAAAAAATTGAATATATTACTAGTTCAAGAGGAATTTTTGTTTTTCACCTACAGGTAAGTTAGGTATTATGCGCCGATGGTATCGGTATCGAGAATCGGGAATCGATTTTTTAGGTATCGGTATCGGGAATCGATAAATTTTGCTATCGACTCAACTCTACAAGTTAGTATAAAAATTAAACAGCAAGTGATTAAAGAAGCATATCGTGCTGCTCGGAAATTCTGCCAAATGTCGTGTCAATCACTAGAGAATGGAAATTTAAAATAATTAATAACCGATATAGGAATCGGACTCGCGTGAAACGAAACTGCCAATGAGAACATCCTTTCACACAGTTTTTTCGCCATACAGTCCCATTTTGTACTAAAATAATGAAATCATTGGAGGTTTCAGATGAGCACGTAGGAGATCGATTAGACGTTTCGACGCGTCTCCAATGTCTTCTTCAGGGCTCGGATACTGGTTGAAAGGAAACTGAACAAGTTCTCCCCTGACTAATTTACAGCTTCAAAGAGTAAATAGGTTGGACATTATTTTTAAGAGTCACTAATTGATCCGATGCCTAGGCTTCGTCAACTATGTGTTATGTGGATTCTAAATATCAAATTACAGCTTCATAAAGTAAATAGATAGGAAATTATCTTCAAGAGCCACTCAGCTAATCCTAGGCATCGTCAACTATAAGTCCTGAGGAGTCCAGATACTAAGTTACAGCTTCATAGGGTGAATAGCGAAGAAATTTCCTTTAAGAGCCATTCAGCTGATCCGTGTCATATATGCATCGACAAAATAAGTCCTGAGGACTCTAGATACTAAATTTTAGCTTCATTGAGTAAATATATAGGGCATTATCTTTAAGAGCCACTCAGCTAATCCTAGGCATCGTCAACTATAAGTCCTGAAGAGTCGAGATACTAAATTACAGCTTCATAGGGTAGATAGCAAGTTAGTATAAAAATTAAACAGCAAGTGATTAAAGAAGCATGCCTTGTTGCTCGGAAATTCTGCCAAAAGTCGTGCCAATCATTAGTGAATGATAATTAAAAATAAATAAATAACATCGACATAGGAATTGGACTCTACGTGAAACGAAACTGCCAATGAGAACATCCTTCAACACAGTCTCTTAAACTTAGCTGACATTGGAATCCGGTTATTTTCAACAAATTTTGACCACACTGTATTTAGGCCCGTCTTTGCTAAACTTAACTTTTTATCCAGATGTGGTTTCATGTTTAGCCCAGGGGTCAATTAAATCGTCAAATATTCCTAAGAATTAACTACATCCACATGCTGACCGTTTATTGTCCACTTCTCTGTTTTGGAAAATCTACCGCCTCTCCTTCGAAACACCATAATTTTCCGCTAAAGCACTGTACAATGCCATCAATTGAAAAAAGAAGAAAATTAAAATTTACAGAATAGCTATTACGAGAAAGAAATGGGTACATTCTGATAGTAAAAACTTCTTAAAATATCTTACACTAGTAAAATCCATAGGGTTAATATTATTATAGTAATACAATTTAATGGCCTGCACAAAAAGCTCCGATTATAAAATTCAGTTCTAGTCAAGGGTAACCTTACGTTGCTGTTGCTAGCAGTTCTAGAATGTGGTAAATTTGAAATAAGTGAGCTACATAAACCAGATTCAAATACTCTCAAACAAGAGGATAGTAGAAAACACTGCTTAATCTTCAATACATTAAAGTTTTTATAAAGTAGCACAGTAGGATACCGCATAGGTTTACATAATATCAATTTAATCAAAGATTTCCTGAGGAGTCTAGATACTAAATTACAGTTTCATAGGGTAGATAGCAAGTTAGTATAAAAATTAAAGAACAAGTGATTAAAGAAGCATGTCGTGTTGCTCGGAAATTCTGCCAAAAGTCGTATCAATCATTAGTGAATGGAAATTAAAAATAATTAATAACATCGATATAGGAATCGGACTCTGCGTGAAACGAAACTGCCAATGAGAACATCCTTCAACACAGTTTTTTCGCCATTCAGTCCCATTTTGTACTAAAATAATGAAATGATTGGATGTTTCAGATGAGCACGTAGGATATTGATTGGACGTTTCGACGCGTCTCCATTGTCTTCTTCAGGGCTCGGATACCGGTTGAAAGGAAACTGAACAAGTTCTCCCCTGAAATATCGTCCGCTACAATGGGCTCCCCCGTGGCGGACGATGCGCTTTTTTTCTCACTCTCTCTTTTCTCCCGCGTCACTTGAAGCCTCCGTGACATTTCCTGCGTGAAACTCTCCCTTCGCCTCTCCCTTACTCTTCTGTCCCGTAGGCTCCAGGAGCAATCGATTCCAATCTGAATCGTCACTTGAAACGCGTGATTGTTATTCACGCCGTGGCGCCGTTTTCGAGGGGTCGAGACTCGGGCGGGTGCAATCCGTCGGCTCTGCGTTGACTGATTAAAACGGGGAGGTGGCGCAACGAGATTATCTGAATTCCCAGTTAACGCTCGTTTTCACGTTGAAATCAACGTTATTATTCAGCGCAACTCCTCACAGCATTAGTAGTGGGGGAGAATTTTTCTTAATTATAGGTTGGTATACCTTCAGATTTTAATACATAATGATTCAAGAGCATTAGACAATCTTTCCAATACAATGAAATTGTAATCTACCAAATGAAGAATGCATCACGTAATTGTTCATTAACGTGAAGGAGCTTTTTTCAAGGTTCAAAATCAATAAGGTTTGTTACGAAAACATAATATTTTTATTCCGGACAAATCGTGATTTTGAATTGTTTTGAAAAGTTTTAATGAATTATAATAAGTTTAAAAATTATATGCAGTTATTGCTATACGAAGTATGACCATTGAACGTCAACATAATTATTTGTGCTTGCTCTTATCTAGATATAAACTACTGAAGCGGAGATTGTGTTATTTCATTAATTTTATTTCGGTAGGTAATTTATTTAGGTACTTAGCTCCACATCGTTTCATAGATTTAGTTTAAACAACTATGGAATGTGTTAAATACACTTATTTAGAAGGGTCCAATACCAAATAGAACCAGTTCCAACCAGTCTGGGGTGCTCAAGTTACAAGAAGGACTGGACTTCATGAGACCCTTCATAAAGGTACCTACCATACAACAGCATTTTAAACGTTATTAAAAATCATCAGTTTAACGCTTTTATTTAACGTTTTTTGTTAACGATTTTTTCGTTTATGTGCCAAAGTAAAGACATAAAATGTCAAAAAAATTTAATTTATATTGAGGAGAAGCTTGGTTGAAACCAGAAGAAATGAAATCATAAGGAATCTACCAAATGAAGAATGCATAACGTAATTGTTCATTAACGTGAAGGAGCTTTTTTTTAGGGTTCAAGAACAATATTGTTTCTACTGAATACTAGTGTGAGGGTGGAAGTATCATATATATTTTATGTATTTATTGACTTCACAACCAGTTTCGCCCTTCAACAGGCCTCATCAGGTGCTACAATATAACAATTGGTTTTATAAATAATGGTAGATACAGAGGTACTATGTGCTATTTGTTATCTATAAAGTACAGGCACTTACTATAGGGGGACAGATCCATACGACGTGTATTTTGTCATGGTGTTGCTGACGTTATAATTTCAGTCTCCTGTTGAAGGGTGAAACTAGTTTTGAAGTCAATAAATACATAAAAAGGAAGATGCCGTGGTACTTCCACCCTCACACCAGTATTCACTACGAAGAAATGGCTAACTACACGAATACCTAAATATTGTTTGTTAAAACATTATATTTTTATTTCGGATAAATCGTGATTTTGAATTGTTTTGAAAATTTTAATGTGTTTTCAAACGGGTTCAAAAACCTATAGAACGTACTAAAGTTCATTTAACTTCTTCGCCCACTACATTGTTATACAGTGAAACTTGGATAATTCGAACCTCAAGGGACGAGTCAAAAACTTCGAATTAACCAAAAATTCGAGTTAAAGAAGTTTTTGATAAATTATACATAATAAATTATATTTTAACAAACTACAGTACAAAGTAAAGTAGGTTGACCAACAGAATATTGAACAATAAATATAAAGACACCTGGAATGGTAGTGTATTCAACTGTAACCATAAAAAACAATCTATTGTTTTTCAAAAAAGGATGGTATTTTGGCCTGTTTCCTTGAATTAAGTCTCTCGGCCATTTTAAAAGATCCCAACGTATTCAAATAGTTGAAGTATGAATCACTTACATTTTCGGCTTTCAAAAAAGTCCAGTCATGCAGCATGACCCCATGAGCGAATTTTTGAAAAAATCTTAGATTATTTCAATTTTTGACTGATTTTGCAACTTTGAAATTTTTGAAAACTTGATACATATTCTTATAGGAAATTTTACGCTGATTCCGAATATACCACATGTTAGTATGCTGAAAAAATTATTTCGCACAACAAATCGCAAAAAACAGGCTATTTTGAAATTTTTTACTACATTTTTGAAAATTTCAACCCGAAGATGTAATCAGATCATGCTGGCCAACGAACTTGAACTTTCGTTTTGTGTCCTTAACATTTTAAAATTTGTTTGAAGTTTCTAGCACAATTCTACGGACAGTTATCGTCTGGAATGACACATACATACATACATACATACATACATACATACATACATATATACATACATTAAAAAATGCGTTAAACTTCAGAATATGATTCAGAATAGCCTGAAACGGATTTCTGCATAAAATTTTTTCAAAAATTCACATTCTACAAATTGTGAGGCGAGAGCAATAGCTTAATTTTCTTCAAAATTCGCTAAAAACGTCTGTTTTGTTGCTTCGGGACGGTCGGCTGGCGGGAGGGGAAGGGGAGTTACCAGACTGTACGATGGCACTGACTTGCATGCGCATTTGGTCTAACGCAAACCTTTTGCCGAATGTCGTTACTAAAACGTATTTCCCGATAAATTTACAATTATTCTGAGTCGCAGCTTAAAATTTATACCTTAATTAGCATGCAAAAAATTCGAATTATCCAAAATAAAATTCGAATTATCCACGATTTTTTAGCATTGTTTAAATACAAAATGCTAGGGACCAAGAGAAATATTCGAATTAAAGAAGATTTCGAATTAAAGAAGTTCGAATTATCCAGGTTCCACTGTATTTATTCATTACATGGTGTCGCAAAGTTGCGAATTTACCAATTTAAACAACTTCAGTTCGGTATTATTCATTTCTGAATTGAAATTATTAATCTCACAGGTATTTGATTCGTGTGTTTGTTGACTGAATAAAAGTTAGTCTCACTAGAAACACTAAAGAGTCCAGTTATTTAAAGAGAGAGAAAAATAGATTAGATTTTCATAGTCGTACAAATAGGTAGTTAGGTACGGAGAAAACCATCATAGACTTATTGTGATTTGCATAGAAATCACAATAAATTTGGCAGATAGAGCGTGGTTGAGGCACAGTCAAGCAATTTGGAGGAGGTCGCTGTACAGAAATGAATTGGAGGCCATGAATTGCTCAATAACCTAAAAGATTGAACAACCTGATTTCACCAGTCAAGAAGCAAGCTTACTCGCGGCAAAATTAGAGGTTATCATGAGATGTTTAGAAAGGGCCATGGATGGATTAGGTGGCGCAAGAAGTATTCGTGGAGCATAGCACGAGGAGACTGAAGATCGGAAAGCAATTCGAGTAAACTTTGAAGCTATGATGAGCCTCGTAGAACTACGTTGCTTCGTAGCTAAAAGCAAAACTTCGTTAGCAGTAGCAGAACCAAGGGTAAATATAGTTTACGAATTAGGGAAGCGCCAATTGAACCTAAAGAATGTGAAGATCCTGGGGAATGCCCTCCTCATTCAAGAGAAAGACCGAATTGTTAGCTTCTGCTGGGCAGTTGACATCGCAAACACTCGACGGAGGTTTACAACGAAAGCACACACGAAGCTTTCGAAGTAAGTGGTTTATCACATAAGAGAAGCCATGGGATGTATGTGACCGAAAATTTACAGACAAATTTGAATTTGATTCAAGACATCGGGATACAAGACAGAGATGTATCCAATGTGTTACATGGATATGTCTTTGATTGGGGATTTCATAACGGTTGTCCTCGAGTTGTCCTCGACTGTTGTCAAGAGGATGAAAATGTTTCCTATGGAGTGGAGTAAATGATGCTATTGCTTTACGTTAAGAATATTGTAACCGGCTTATTAAAATTGTTTATAGTCCAATCAACTTAGTTTTGGAATATAGCCAGGTACGTAAGGAGGGGGAAATTGGTAGCTTGAGATGTGAACATTTATCACATAAATCAAGCGCTTTCCAACGAGTGGCGAACGATTTTTGTGCGATGAAAACTGCGGAAGTTCCATTCCCCTAGCAACGGCTGGGTTTTACGTGAAAAACACTGAAATTGTGACACAAATTTTGCGTGACGGAAATTTTTGGTTGACCCCCCAGAGCAAAGACATATCCATGTCAATAATGATAAGCTACGGATTCTAAAAATGACAAAAGATGGGAGCAGCAGAGGTGATAGAGACATTCCAGACCTTTATGATTTCTGGTGGAAGAGACCGAATCGGCTTTTGAAATTCAACCTTTATTGGCAAACATCTGAAATTATATCAGAAGAGGAACACTATTTTGACGAAAACTTGGACGTAACTTCAATCATTTCAAAAAAGTTGCAAGCAGTTGATTCTTCGGACACCAAATTTCTCAACAATCATGAATATAGTTCTTCCCTTCCAGAGCTTATAAGAAAACAAGCTTGTTGTTTGAGATTCAGTCAGAAAATCAGAAAAAAGTCGAAAATCAAGAGAAAAATGTGTCCAATGTTCAATGGAAATCAATTGATTGGGAAAAGAAGTTTTCATTCAGCTTTCGCCTCCGGGAGTGTCGCAGAGTTGCGAATTTACCAATTCAATCCACCTCAGTTTGTGATTATTTATTTAATGAATTGAAATTATTAATCACACATGTGTTTGATTCATGTGTTTGTTTACTGAATAAAAGTTAGTCTCGCTAGAAACACTAAAGAGTCCAGTTCTTTATAGATAGAGAAAAATAGATTTTCATAGTCATACAAATAATTAGGTACGGTGAAAAACACCATCATAGACTTATTGTGATTTGCATAGAAATCACAATACATGGTTTTATAAGCATGAGTTATATTTCCTGCGTTAAACTTTAGAAATAATGAGAATGGTCAACATTATTTTCACATAGTTTAATATAATGTAGAAACACTTTATTTTCCGTAGAATTATTGTTTTTGTCATAAATTGTTTTCAGGTAGTAATAGTGATGAAATTCAAGAGTGACGAGTAAAAACTAAGCACAGCTGAGACCTTCATTTATCCATCTTCCATCACTTGAAATCACGAGACATTTCCATTGTGATACTATCCCTCCACTTTCCTGGGGGTTTCGTACTCGTACCTCACGCCCGGAGCGATTTATGGAAATTGAAATTCCCATGTAAATCGACACTTGAAAAGCGATATTAATATTCACGCAGCGGCCCAGTTTTCGAGAAATGGTCAAGCCAGGACGGGATGCAATTCATCGGTCGATCCCGTTCTGAATCATCACTTGAAACTGAGGGCACCGTTGACCAGGAAAGGTCGAGGAAATAGTCCTGGTCGGCCCGCTCGATTAATCAATGAATACGTAATAAACCAAGACATCACGAATTTCGTTTTATCAAATTTTCGGAGAATACTTTGCTATTGAAATGACTTTAGAAAAATAAATAAAATTGGCCAAAGTTGTCTTGATGAAAATTCGTTCCATAGGTTGAGATGAAAACATCCATCGTTCCGCTAATAAATCAAGTGTTCTAAGAAGATAGGTGAGTCGAAAATATTGAAAACCGGCTGTTAATCATCACATTAATATTTTAAAGTAGAGTATTACTTTATATTCTATATATTCATATATAATATATGATCAGAACGTGGCGCACCGTGCCTCCGAGAAGGGTTCACACTATTACATTTCCAAGACCCCGCAATTTTACGCTTCACAGTAAAGATATTAAAAAAAAAACGGGAAAATGATGCTTGAAGTAATTTACGTTAGCGCATGCGCGGAATGGAGCAGTGATATGAGAACAATGAAATTGGTAGGGTACAGTCTACAGCCTCACCCACAAATTCCCAGAAAATTCGGATGACGGCGGACGGCAAACGGACGGATTTTTTAAAATTCGATTTTTGGATTCTACGCATCTTGACGCACGTAAACCAACATATTTTCAGTCGGGGGTTGAAATTTTTTTTTCTTGGTCGATTACAAAGTTCATTGAAAATGATAAACCAAAAGGTTTACTAAGTGTGAACATTGAGAAAATTCGTTCTGAAATGTCATCAACTGTTTCTAAAAATCACAGAAAAATTGTTCTACAAGTCCAAAAATTTTGTTCGCATAGCAAAATATTATGGAAATATGTATCTCTTCCCTCATTAAATGTATAGTTGAGAATTGCTAGAAACACATAGTCCTCAAATTTTAGATAATTCAACAATAAATACGAAGTCTACAAGAACGAAAATTTGCACATATGGTCATGTTGCATGACTGGAACTTTACTGACCTATTTCTTAGAATAGATGACCCTCTTTCTCAGCATACTCGACGGGTACATCTGCTTGTAGCTATGTAAGTTAATTTTTGTTCCATTACAAAGGTTCATTATTGAAAATATTAAACCAAAAATCATATCATTATTGTACAAAGGATTTATCTGACGAAATTTGATATACATTGATATACAGGTTGAAATACATCTTACCTCGATCAGATCCTGGAGCGTTTCACGTCATAATTTCAATATTATTTACTCGAACTGAGCTGAACAAAATGATTTCTCATTTTTGTCAAGTGTTCCAGGCACGAGAGTTCCTTCTCTTCTACCGGGATGTATAATGGGGTCTTTAGTCGTTTTACCGTCCTTCTTCTCCATAATGTACGCTTGAGATCATAAGGATCGCTGTTTTAATGATACCAGCTATATTGACTTTCGTAGTGAGGCCAGGTGGAGCAAGTACGTTTTCCCGGAAGGACCTCTCTTCGTTTCATCTCGTTTTGAGACTTGACTTTCCTTTTAACTCTTAGAAGCCCAGGGGGATAATAAGTCCCAGTGCTCTTTCAAAAAAATCCACTAGGATTAGATCTTTGAGTATTAATAAGATGGAGGGCTATTAGTGATGTTTCAGGCAGTCAAACCATAGGTGCCATTACTGTCGTTTGGGTTTTGAATTGACCAGGGGCAAAATGGCCGAACACTGATCAGCTGATGTAAGATGTGATGTCGAGTTTGGTGAATGAATGGGGATTGTATACCTTGGACATATTTCTTATTTAAGATAAGAAACACCATAATTGTGCAACGCACATGTACACCACTATTTTACACCGTTAATATTTCATACCTTTTACACTGTGGGGATGAGTGTAGAAATGACGCCAGTACAGTCTAGTGAATGTTTGATGAATATAGATCAGCTGTTCTGTGTGTGTGTGTAAAAAAAAAAAAAAGAGGCACCGAAATTTGGGCATGGGAACCAAAGTATGACCATACTAACATCTATACAGTTCTACATACATAAATCTATCTAACAGCTACATACATAAATTAATACTAAAATATAACAATAATAAGTAATATCAAACTAAACTTAAATTAGAATAAAGTGCTATGTCATTTGAGTTTGAAAAAAGCGCGGGAGCGGGTCAATTGCAAAGCCAACTCGACTGTAGTGGCACGTATGCTTTGACAGGGAAACAGCGTTGAATTCAGAGCAATATCCCTCCATCTTACTAATACTCAAAGGATTGGATATACACAGTTGGAAGGCTGGTAACGCAGCCCACTGGTTCTTTACAAACGAGTTAACAGGTGGTTCATAGGATTTCCGCTAGATCGCATCCCAAAGCTAGGATAGATCCTGTGTTTTACACGATGCTCAGCTGATAAGGAATGCTGGTAGTTTCTTATCTCGAATCATTTGTTTTCCATCGCGTCTCGTATTTTTGTGGTTTTCGAGAGTTTCCAAGAAGTTTTTTAGTGATAAACGAATCTTTACATAGGTGGTAATTACAAATTTGTAATTTTTATTACCTTTTTCGTGATGACTTTCATGTAATCATTTGATCACGTTTTTCTGCTGCCATCATGAAATCATGACATCTTGAAGCAAGTGTTTTGATCTCTCTTACTTTTGGTAAAGAAAAATGTGTGGTAAACAAAAGAAGAAACGCTGGCCGCCCATCCAAAATTGCAAGAGAGTTAGTCAATGTTGGTGATCATCTTCCCATGATTGGCCCTTCAAGAAGGAGGTGTTCTCGTTGTTCAGCACGAGAGGTGGGCCGAGTACCGTATTGCCAGGTGCCAGTTCTTCAACATTCCTGGTATTTTGACTGTTGATGGTGACGAGACGGGACGATTGCCAATTGCAAGAATTGGGGAAATCCGCAGGGACTTGATGAATGGGCTAATGACCTCTTGGCAGTGTGAGTGGAATAACGCCCCAAAGGGCAGGCTTCCCCACAGGTTCCTGCCATCTGCGCAGGAAAGACTCCCCATGCCGTGGCTCTGCCTGACACACGAAGTCACACAATTCGTGGTGGGCCACGGTGAGTTTGCCGGAAAGCTGGCTGAGTTTTGCCTCGTAAAGCCATCGGCTTGCTGCAGGGGCGAGGAGTTGGCCGAGCATGTACTTGTTTGCTGTCCGGAGTTTGTAATAGACTTAGGCGCCCCGGAGGTGCAATGGGGGCCTAAATCCACACTCTTAGAGAGAGAGAGAGAGAGAGAGAGGAGAGTGACAGTACCATAAGAGATACAACTTGTATTAATAGCATATTATGCTACGTTTGGAGAAGATAATTTTCCGGTTCCCGAATCATTATCTAGCCCCAGCCATAGCTATTCAAGAACGTGAGAACAAACGCCTGGCGACGGACGCGCAAGCGCATTCTCTTTGATCTCGCCGGAACTGTCACAAGTTCCGTGAGGTGCGAGAGCGGTGGGGACTCGTTGACTTTACCATGACTTGATACTGGCAAGCCAAGACGGACTGACACAACTAGAGGGCTTTGCTAGAGAAACCCAAGTAAGACTTGCTGAGAGACCAAAGGTGAGGATTAGGAATTAGGGTTTCCCTTTCTCAGGTACTAGAGGGCAGGTACAAATTCTCTGCCCTCGGGCCTGCTACCCGGTCAGGCATCTGGAGTCAGTGAAGAGTCCAGTAACATGGTAATCTTCCATCTCAAAACCGGTACCAAGGGTTAGGGGGAGCCCCAGGCTACCGGCACACTGGAACTATGCCAAAGTGTCACCAGCCTGCCCCCCTGATCAGGTAACATTCGTGGTGGCAGTGGTGGAGCACACCCAGCCTTGGAACCCCCAAAGCCCAGGGTGCTTAGGGGCAGAGATCGCATCACTAGGGCACATCTAGAGATCGCATCACAATTACTCTTAATACAAAAGTTTTCAAAATCTACATTTTTTAAAAATATTTCATCTCCTAAATTCTACTCTGTATTGTTGATCAAATTTGATGGCGAGGTGTCAAGAACAACCCATATGTGATTTTCATAAACTTGGGACCATATGTTCAGAGAAAATCTCCAGATAGCGGACGGACAGATTTTAACACAGAATGTGATTTAGCCTTGGCATCTCCAACCAAAAACGAAACGAAGATGTGTTGTAACAATTTCTGATGATTTCGCTTACAACCGAGTTGTTTCTAGGGAAATGGCACTTATCATGTTAACTACTGCGAAGTGCGTGGCCAACAAGCTGAGTTATGAGCATGATTATTTGAATAATCTTTTACACAAGGTGGTCATTCTCAATAATTGATATTGTGAATATTATTGCAACCACATGCTAATTTCTGATGATTTCATTGAGCTAGTGGTGAGTCGTTGCAATGGTGATGAATAAATAAAACAACTTGACATAGTAGTGATACACCGCAAAATTTCATTCATGCGGGTTTCAGGAATTTAAGTGAAACGTGTGAGCTAAAACACTTTCTGTGTTTCAATAATTTCATTCGAAGTATGTAAATGGAGGTAACTGGGGGTCTAGGAGGCTTGCCTCCTGCGCCGAGCTTTTAAAATTTTAATTCTACTTTTGGCTTCCACGCATTTTGAAATGCAAACCAAAAAGTTTTGAGTAGAGTGGGGAGGGTGTGTCATTCGTTGTGACCAAATTCACCAGAACGAAGCAGCTAAAAAGTGTGTTACTCCTGATTAGGCACTCATAAAATGCGTTTCTAATTGGTGATCAATTGTTTATTGCTTGGTACGTTATGATTCCATATTTATTTATTTTTGCTATAAGTGTAGGTCAAATAAACCTCATTGTATTTTTAAAAAAACCTGTTTACAAATAAGTATGTATGGAATATGGAAAATATAACTGGACATTACCTAGTAGGTATGTGTCTTTAAGTTGCATACATGACACGCATGCTGCAACATTCATTCTGTTGCATGCATGCTGAATGGTGGCATGAGTTGAGGGGGTGACTCCCAGAGAACAAGTAGAATAGGCAAAACCCGCTCGACACAGAAGTCGCGATTTATAGCATACCTCCTGGAGAGGTGCACCAGCAGCTAATAAAACCTAATTTATGACTGAAACGAATGATATTTTTATATAATTTGATATGGTTTGAAAATTATTTTTATTTATTTTTCAATTTCGACCAGCTGAAAAATATTCGCATTTCCAGGATTATAAATAATTTCTGTAAACACTTAGAACAAACAATGATATTAAGTTTTCGAGCAACCTAATGATTTTTGACGTTTCCAACACTTGAAACTGAACACAACTCTTCGTATTATTGAGATGATATCAATATTTCAGACGCATCCAATAGGACCAGAACCAATTCTTGGAACCACCAAATGCTGATTATAGAATGTGGTCAGGAATGGGGCTCTGAACTAAGAAGCTCCACCGCTAGGAGCGCTAGGGAGGCAGTACCCTAAAGAAAATGGCCGTTGACATGATTTTCACCTTGTCGGCACCTTGCGTCGCCTCTTTTCTTTCTACGATTCTTTCCCAGCACCACCAACCTCATCAATCTAAGTTCTTCAAGTACCTACTTTAAGTAAATTGATGGAGGATTATTTTTTGCCTAATTAGGTAAGTAGCTCATTCTTAAAAAAAAATTCATCGAAATCAAACGGATAATGTGGAACTTATGCCTGTTGCAAGGATTTCACATCCCAACATTCGCAGCAGCTACTGTTGAAACAATCGTGATAAAATTGATATGGAATGAATTAATAATCGACTTTTTTACTACCCTTCAAATTTGAGTAAAATCGGACGACTGGAAAGTGAGAAAATTATGCTTAATGGAAGTTAAGTTTGCGCCTGCGCAGAGTGAATTATTGATTTTTGAGCTATGGATTTTGTAGGGGACCTTCTAAAGCCAAAATCGCACATTCCCTGAAGATGTCATAAAAATCGGATGATAACTGTATAACTTATGCGTGTTGCATGGATTTGCATACACATGGACAGAAATTACACAAACTCACTCACACACACACACACACACACACACAAAGACAGACACATACGTTGATCAGAATGGTGTGAAACTTTAAATTCAAGTGGGAATTCGGGGGAATCCCCCCCCCCCCCCCCCCCGAAAATGAAGGAATATATAACACTTATTCTAGATGTACAATGTACATAAATTCAAAACAAGCAACGATAAAGTGTTCTTCGTGGTGTTCCAGTGGCATATGAATACGATGGAATAATTCCATTTAAGAAGACGACGGCAAATAACTCAATTTAATGGCACTGACTGTTCGTTTTGTAATCATTTGAGTACGTTCCTTGAATTGTCGCTTGTTGCCAAGCTGGGAGAGAACAAAAATATCATCCCTTCTCAGGATTGTATTACACAGTTCGTATGGAGCTGTAAAACTTGAACCTACTTGAACTCTTCATTAGAAGAAGCATCGGGCCGTGGGAGACCAATTAGGCACAAATTCCTTCTATCTCGAGTTTAACTGAATCCCACCCAACTGAGTAGATGTTTGTCATTCATTAGATGCTTCTTGAGAATAACACTCTTTCAAAAGCTTCCTCGGTACGCATACAACACTGAAGAATACAAAATGATGTAAAGTGGTGTAAAGCAAACATTGTGAGAGGGCTTTGCATGAAAGATTAAACGAAAACGAGCGCACAACGTTTGTAAAGTGTGGTACCGAACAATGTAAGGACATAAAAATATGGAAGGGTTTGAAATAACAAGTTAATCGATGATTCAAACGATGCAATTTTAATTTTCAATTTTAAACTAGGCAGAGATCTTTAAATCAGCTTTGGTTGAATGACGATGGTATGATTCTATCGAAGTTTGGTGCTACCTACTTAGTAGTTTACTCTCAAACAGAATGACGCATGTCCGTTGGCCCTTGGAGAGCCAAAGAAAACGATCTCTGATCACGCACACTTGGGGGCTCAATTGGGAACACTACTTGTACAGCTGATCTACCTGATGGGTACATGAAGTGCATTGGTAATGCGGCCTGCTCAGGACCCATAGTAGGTAAGATTAAGGCCTTCCCTGGTGAGTTCCACATATATCATTCAGTAATAATGTTAATTTTCGCTAGGACTGGAGAGCTAATGAGCAATGATTTCATATCAAGCTCACGGACCTGGGGGTTCATGAGGGAACACTAGTTACACAACTGACCTAGCTGATGACTGCATGAAGTGCATTGGTAACGCGGCCTGCTCAGGACCCACAGTACGAGCAAGGCGTTCCCTGCTGATTTACACATTTCATTTAGTTATTCAGTTCATTCTTGCCAGAACTGGAGAGCCAGTCCGCAATGATCTTTGATCATGCTCATGGACCTGAAGGTTCATGAGGGAACACTACTCATACAGCTGACGGTAGATGCGTAAAGAGCATTGGTAACGTGGTCTGCTCAGAACCCATAGTACGAGTAAGGGCTTCCCTATAGAGTTGAACATTTAATATAGGTAGTTACACTATTCATTTCCGCCAGGACTGGAGAGCCAATGGGCAACAATCTCAGATCATGCTCACGGAAACACTACTTGTACCGCTGAATTGCCTGATGGCTGCAAGAAGTGCATTGGTAACGCGGTCTGCTCAGGACCCATTGTGCGAGTGAAGCCATCCTTACAGAGTTACACATTTCATTTAGTTATACTGTTCATTCTTGCCAGAACTGGAGAGCCAGTGCGCCATGATCTTAGATCATGCTCATGGACCTGAGAGTTCACGAGGGAACACCAACACAGCTGACGATAGATGCGTAAAGAGCATTGGTAACACGATCTGCTCAGTATTCATAGCACAAGTAAGAGCTTCCCTATAGAGTTGCACATTTAATATAGATAGTTACACTATTCATTTCCGCCAGGACTGGAGAGCTAATGGGCTACGATCTCAGATCATGCTCGCGGAAACACTAGGTACTTGTACAGCTGAATTTCCTGATGGCTGCAACAAGTGCACTGGTAACGCGGTCTGCTCAGGACCCGTTGTACGAGTGAAGCCATCCTTACAGAGTAACACATTTCATTTAGTTATACAGTTAATTCCCGCCAGAACTGGAGAGTCAATGAGCAACAGTATCAGATCATTCTCACGGACCTGGCGGTTCAAGTGGGAATACTATTTCTACTGCTGACCATCCTACCCGATAGCAGCATTAAGTTCATTCGTAAAGCGATTTGCGCTACCGTAATAATATGACGATAGCTATATCAGATATAAAAGTGATAATATAACTTGTATCACTTTCTGCAATCACCCAACGATTTCATCTTCAAATAAATTTAAAGTTCCTACAATTCATTCTCCATAAGTGTATATTATTATTTTTATTATGTTCAAAAGAGTGAACAACCCTTATTGTTAAAAAAGCGAAATCCTAATTTTTAGTGGGTGTGTGGGGTTGTTTATCTACTGTTGTGTATTAAACAAGAAAAAAACTTTTCGTTCTGTTTTTCAAAAACTCAATTTAATTACCATAAAAGGAATTTATTCAATTATATTTAGACCTACAAGTTGTGTTACCCAAGAGAAGACCGTAAATAATATCAATGCGAGGAATTTTAACAAAAATAAATCGTCATTTTGTCGCTTTTTGAAGCATCGATGAGATCTGAGAATTTTAGCTCTGCATTCTTGTCATCAGTGTTTTTTCAATATTTAAATTTTAGCCTTTAGTTTCTGAGTCCTATTTAAGTGCCGACCGTTGTCAGCCTCAACTGCAACCAGTTCTTGTTTTTGTTATGACATTAAACTCACAATCCATGACTGTGTCCTATATTTCGACACTCAAGAAGATTCTTGAGCCCTGATGATGGTTTTATATTAACCGAAAGCTCGGCGATAAGGGCTTTTATTCATTTTTGACCCTTATCCTGATAATTTTTGACAATCTGAGAATGGGAAATATACTGGGAAACCGAACTCCCCTGCCTCTAACGTTGAAACGTCAATTTTTATCATTTTATAGACAAGTCAATAGTTAATTAGGACACCTGACATTCTGCTGTGCAACCTAGTAATCATATTTATAGCCAAAATACATATATTTAGCGTTGGAACGAATTTTTCATCATGTAATTTGAGTTTTTTCCAGCTGGTGGTGGGGCCAGTGTTTTACACGTTGAGGCATTTTGACTTTGACAAGCAAATAGTTATGTTTTTTCATTCGATCAAACTTGAAGCTTACATCTATTGCTGCATGAGGATGTCCTCAAACTGCTCGGTATTGAATAAATCTCTAATTAAAGCCACAAAACTTCATACATTCGTTTTTTCGAAATAATTTTTTTTACCCAGTATTTGACAGCCACATGTTTTGTTGTACCTGTGATTGACACAGCAGTTCTTCCGCAATAAATAATTCCTTGTATCAGCAAAGCATTTTATTTCAATATTTTACAAATAAATTGAGCATTTTAATTTAGTTTTATTACTTAATCTAAATATAAAATTAATACGAGTATTCATAAAGACAAAGTAGAAAATATTACCGGATGTTTCATCACAAAATAGGTACGATGGTTTCTTAATACCATAAGCACAGTATGATTTTAATGGTAAACTAGTAGCTTGTGAGTTGCTATGTATTTATATAAATATAAAAAATAATAAACGAATGACAAGAACGAATAGATATCCATATTGACAGCACTGTCAATCTGTGAGGGGAGCATCAGTTTGGAAACTAGTAAATGTCATTTGCATTTTCACATGTTATCTTCGTATAGTTCCAAAAACTGATAGCACAAATGCAAGCTACAAGAAAAATTGATTGAGAAAAACCATAGAAACAATCGTATTTGTTAATGTGGAGGGCATGGTGAAGCAGAATAAGACGATTACCTGTTCAGCAAAATCACAAGAAACAGCACCAAAGAAACTACAACACGAGGTTCTGTTGGGTAACCTTCCCCAGATTTCACAAAAACCTGCCTGACACCTTTTCCCGCCTTTATACTTTACTGAGAAGGGCTCAAAAATCAAATGGATGAAGCCCGTAAAACACTTTTAAATGTCTTATTATTAAAACTACCTCCATCCTAATGGAAAAAAAAAACAAAAAAAAAACTGTGGGGCGCTTTCAAATGTTAGCTGAGTCAAAAGTGGAGACCAATTCGCTTTTCAATTATCTATATTTTTGTGGATAACTTAGGTACAAAATTTTCTGCAGGAATGTATTAAAATGAACTTGATGTTGAATAGGCTTAAGAATAACCTATTCTATTGTTTTACATTTCTCTCCTGAGATCTCGCGGGACCCCTGTCAAGAGAGCTTGAATAATTTAGTTAGGTTACTATGGAATGGCGTACGATCCCTCCAACACTCCCCCCGGCAGAACGTGCTTTTTTCCTAATTCATTTTAAATACGACGGCGAATTACGCGTCAACTCGAAACGAAATCTCTCTTTTTGGAAGCCCAGAGATACATTTTTTTCCATGACGCAATTTCTTCTGTCAACAACTTCTATCGAATTACGTCCTGCTGCCGTAGTTCAGGAGCGAAGAACACTTCTTGAAAAAATCACAAACAACATTCTACTTACAATAACGTACAATTTTACGGTTTCGTTAGTTTCAGAAGACATAATTTTACTAGTTTCTTAGAGGTCTAGTCAAAATACCAAAATCCTTGTATATAAAACTCAAAGTTTGTTTCTATGTATGTTCCCAATAGACGGATAAACGGCTGAACCTATTCTGATGGGAGTGGTCGTAAAATAATCAGCAAGTTCCGGCACACAGCATAGGCTAGGTGTTTAGGCTACTTAGGGGCCAAATCCCAAAGGTAATCAGGGGCCAATTAAAGCTAGCCATTCGGTTGACCTAGATAAACGGAAATGATCTAGTCAACCCTAAAATGAATCAATAACAATGCGATGGACCACTCCAAAATTCGCATAAAGGAGATTGGAGACTCCGAATTAGATAATAAAGAGATAATTTATCCAAACTAGATAAATGATAAAATGGGTGCCGCAATACATATGGACATAAACAAGTGCAAAATTCAACGAATATAATGATTATACCCATAAGTACAAAGGTAGGCTAGGAGTAACATTGGACTCACCAGGACTTAAGTAGTATGATCCTGTAAGTAGGTATGATGCTGAAAACCATGTGGCACTGAATATACTATTCGAAAGTATTGAGATTGTACCTTCAAGTTGACTAGGATTAGGTCTGGATCGATAATTGATAAGTTTGGCGATTCTTCACAGATGATTTCTTGAAGGAAGGGTGCAACAGGTTGAAGGACTGTACAGATTTCAACGCCGGCAGGCAAACCACCAATCACTGGAGGAATACGGACCACTGATCGCGAGTGCGCACTCCAAGACGATAGAAGGGAGTATGTGTATCTCAAAAAATCCAGTAGGTACTTATAAATGGAAGGTGGTTGAAACAACGAATAAGTTATAAAATTGCGAACTTGCGAAGTAGCAGATAGCATGGAAAACAGAACAAAATGGCAAAAGCAAGAATGGCAAACAGACGACGGTGGTGCTGCGGGAAAACAAAAGATGACCACAAATGCCACCAGAATCTTGGTAGATCTACATCACTTCGCTTTAACTTTTCCACTCACCAAAAATGTACATGCACAAATAAATTTATAATTTTTTAGATACAAATAGTTGAAGTATGAAGACATTTATAAGCTAATGACAGGATGGCCGTACATGGAACAAAAGTTCCGAGTTCATGGGGATCCATGATGATACAATAAATTAACTCCATAATGAAGTAACCTTCAAAAATGTTATAAGAAATGTGAGTACAAGAGTAAACAAAGATAGGGACGTTCCGATACCGTATCGTTTCGATAAAGTATCGAAAGAAAAGTATTAAATCTCAGAGTTTACCGAAGAAAATTCTGACACTAACCACGTAAATTACTGATTGATACCCCTGAGGCACCTAAACAGTTTGTAAGCCTTATAAAATTCAAACGAACTAATTAGTAAACTGGCCGTGACAGATTAGTAAAACCGGTACCTATCATCCCAGTTTCCCCACAGTACAAAAGCTCCTTCATCTATACTCGTATTTTTGTCAACCAACAAGCGCGATGGCGAAATTCTATTCTGAGGTTCCCTCGCAAGAATTTTTTTTCTGCCTTTCGGGGGGGGGGGGGGGGGGGGGGCCCCCCCCTTTAATCCGTCCCTGGCTCTTTCTTAATCAGCTAAGTGAGACGATTGAAATGATTCCTTTCTGATCAGCTGAGTGAGCTAAATTCTCTTCTTTTCACCCTAGGAAGTTGACGTTTGATAGGGTGACTCTTTGGGACAATAAGAGACAATTGAAATTATGGGCTCTTTCCTAATCAGCTAAGTGAGACGATTGAAATGATTCCTTTCTGATCAGCTGAGTGAGCTAAATTCTCTTCTTTTCACCCTAGGAAGTTGACATTTGTTAGGGAGACTCTTTAGGACAATAAGAGACGATTGAAATTATGGGCTCTTTCCTAATCGGCTAAGTGAGACGTATGAAATGATTCCTTTCTGATCAGCTGTGCGAGCTAAATTCTCTCCTGTTCACCCTTTGAAATCGACTTTTGATCGGAACAATAAGCGACGATTGAAATTATGGGCTCTTTCCTGATCAGTTCGGGCCTGATTTGCTACATCAATACTGCAATTTTCCATGTAGCGTCCGTAGTTACGAACACAGTCTGGATATGGATATTTCAGCAGTCAATGCACTGACTGACCCCTACAGGTGGGTCCATGCAACGCACGGGTAACCGGCTAGTACAATATAAACTAGAGACATAACACAAGAAATGATTGCATAAGGGATTATTATTTCAATGGGAAAAAATGCATGTTTCTATTCACAATTCTATCTTACTCTCTAGGTGAAAAAATATATTTCGTTTTACAATTTCCAATATTCCATCAACTCTCATCATTCAATCAATAATGAATCGATCCGCAGCACAGTGAACTTTTGAATGATATGAAAACTTTGCCTTAGTTTCGAATGTCCCTATCCCCAAAATGGTTCATTCTAGCGGTTTTTATAAAGAAGAAAAAAAAAATGACGGTCATGCAGCATGATCGTATGAGCGAATTCTCGTAAACTAACGTACTATATTATGTTAAATTGTTTTAAAAATTCAGAACTTTAAGTAAAACAAAATGGTTAACCACCAATTTTATGGAAAAAAAACTCGCGGATTCACATGGAGGGTTAACACCAAAATAAAACGTACAAGATTATTGTACATAAACTTGAAAAAAATTGACAAATAAAAAAGTTAATTTTAAATTTAATGAACAGAACTAAAAGAATAAAACCATAAATTGACAAAAACAATTAAAAAAATATTTAGATGGTAACTATTATTCGGAAAAACTTATTTGACATGAATTTTATGGTTATTGATTTTCTTTCATGCGTAAAAAAGTTTATGTTTGGTAATGAGTGACGAAAATTTGCTCATATGGCGATGCTACACAGATGAAACTTTTAAATATATATTGTGGGTTTATCTAAAAAAGAAATAACAAGCCGTGGGGTAGTTTTTTTTGCGTAGTTACCTGTAGACCTTAGTGTCTTATCAGTCAATCTTTCTACGTGAATTATGACCGTCAGTCGTAAAGCCAAGACTACTGTTTGCTGAAAGGCACTCTATCTAAAGCTTCTTTCTTGTTTACCCGGCATTACTCTCAAATTCGGGGACCGAGGAACTTTGTTTAGGACACGATGCTGCACAACTTCGGGGATATGAGGCGAAAGTTCGCGCTTTCCCACGACAAATGACCCCATTTCAAAGCTCTCTCCTCAAAATGCCTTTGAGGCCGTGTTGAATTTTAAATGGAGTAAAAGAACAAGGGTCTGGCCGCGTTTAGAGTCTAGGACGACAAGAATGGGAGGTGCTAATTTCCGCTTCCGAGCTAAAGGAGCGCTCCGACATTTGGATTCACCGAGCGTGGCCGGTCTGCCGTCTCCCTTCCCTACGTAAACGCCTCGGAGGATAATTTCAATCAGCCATTGTTCAGAAGGAAACCCAAAGGAGTTCTAACTGAGGTTGATTCCATCCGTTGAAATGATAAAAGTTCCATTCATGCAGCATGATTGTATGAGCGAATTTTCGTAAATTATCGTATTGTATAATGTGGAATTGTTTTGAAATTTGAGCTTTTTGAGTGCAAGGAAATCGTTAACCATTAATTTTATGGCAAAAAACGGATTCTAAATAATAACCTGCTATTCAAATAGAGGTTCCGAATTTTAGCTTTTTTTGCAGTTTTTATCGATTTATTAGCAAATTTTGATGAATTTTAGGTACATTTGTCAGCATAATTGTGTACATACATTTTTGGATGTTCTATTTTATAGTTAATAAACTATGTTTGAGCAATATTCAATCAAAAAATTTAAATTGAACGATTTTTAGCCGTTTTTAGCCAGTTTTAGAGATTTTTTTAGTACATTTTTTGAAATTTGACCAATTTAATGTGCTCAAAAAGTGTTGTCCAACGAACTCATCCTTTCTTTCGAAATGCTTGATTTTTTGGCGAAAGAACGAAGTGTTTATCTCAATTCTATCGAGAGTTATCGTCTGGAATGACACACACACACACACACACATATATATATATATAAGTTACGTACACACTAGGCGACACTAGGCGTATTGTAACAGCAAACTGCTGATCACGCATTTCTATCCTATATATACAGCCCGTAGGCGGCTCCAACCTTCAGTCTTGTTCCGCCGTCCGAGCCATCTTCATCTTGTTTATTTCTAACATCAAGTCCGTATCAAATCCGTATTGTGTTATATTCCAATAAATCAGTTTTTAAAAACTCTAACAACGTGAGTTATTCTATTTTTGGCGCAGTCTCCGGATCGATAGTGTTTTCTTCGACGCATACGACGTAAACTCTATCGGAACCTACATTTTACAACTCCGGTTCGGATCGGTAGTGTTTCTTCGACGAATACGACGGAACTCTATTGGGATTACCAACGGGCAAGACTCCTTACAGCATGACACTCCAACATCTGTAAGTAAACAACCAATACGAGACCTACTACTTCTTCAGTAATTATTCGCACACACCCAGTGCTCATCGTTAATTTCGCACACACCCAGTGCTCATAATTAATTTCGCACACACCCAGTGCTCATAATTAATTTCGCACACACCCAGTGCTCATCGTTAATTTCGCACGCAACCAGTGCTCATCGTATTATTTCTCGCACACACCCAGTGCTCATAATTAATTTCGCACACACCCAGTGCTCATCGTTAATTTCGCACGCAACCAGTGCTCATCGTATTATTTCTCGCACGCACCCAGTGCAATTCGAATTCGCACACACCTAGTGCAATTCAAACTCGCCCACACCTGGTGCGATTTCACCAACAGTTAACTTGGAAACAAATAACTTTTGTCGTTCACTCCAAGTAAACAAGTTAACTTGGACACAAATAACTTTTGTCGTTCACCCGACGGAACCTTGGCTGACAATCTTTATCTCAGCCAACTCACATCCTGTTCGCCCGCGAGAGCCTGACGTTATCTCTCGTCTTATCGGAGGGGGAGAGGCACCCGCGGAGGAACTCTGACGACCTTCACCTCTCGCGACCTTCGCAAGATCGTAATTTAAGTTCCCGCGTCAACTACATTCGATTTTATTTCATTAATTCAACCAATTTCATTGTTTGTGCTATTTCATCTTTTATTTTGACTAATCTTTTACTCTAATTAATTAATTAATTCATAAATTTCATTTTATTTCCTTGTATTGTATGTGCATGTCTACTGTTTAACTAACTGATAACTGAATTCCACACCAAAATTCCCAAAGTCAAAGAACCGAAACCCCAAACTAGCTTTTGGGATTGGAGCTCACAACGACTCCACAGAACCATGGATTCTAATAACGTCGCTAATATTCCCCTTCCACTCGGACCACCACCAATAAATGGGGCCGCCCTGATTCGTCAGGCACTGAACCCCATACCCGAAATACCCGAAATAAATCCACCACAATTTCCCCCTGAAAATCAACCACAACTTCCAATTGAAAATCCACCACTTCCGCCCGAACACAATTTCCCACAAGTAAACCCACAACTAGGTCCAAACCAACAAATACCCCAAATATTCCGAAAAGAATATGATAGGTTAATCCCGGAATTTAACGGGGAACCCCTCGTTTTACCCAAATTTATAAAACAATGTGATAAAATATTTGAGAAATTCCACAACCACAACGACCCAGATAACTTTCAAAATGAAGTAATCATGGGGACATTCACTTCAAAGTTAGGTCCCAAGGTAACGGAAAAAATATTCATAAATTCTATAGATAACTATCAGGAACTAAGGGGAGCGCTACTTCAAACTTATAGCGACAAAAGGGATACGTATACTCTATTACAAGAAATGAGTGAATTGAAACAGCTCCCACAAGAGGATTGTTTCAATTTCCACGACCGTCTTTGCCATCTATTAAATGCGCAGGTTGCCTACATCAAACTGAATATGGGCAGCGCTGCTCCGATTTTAACGGAGTATATGAAAAATTACGCCCTAAGAGTGTTCGCTCATGGTATTTCGGAACCATTGGGTGGCCTCTTAAGGACCAAAGGCCCAACCAGTTTGGGAATGGCTCTCACTATGTTGACAAACGACTTCAACCTAAAACCCAGGAACAAACCTTCCCCAGGTTATTCCTCCGCTCATCCAGCTTATCAACCTGCCGCTGCGTCAACGAGCCGGAACGTCCCAAGACCAAACCCCTCGTTTCAACTACAAACATCGCGCTTCACGCCCAGACCCACTCAAAACCAATACCAAACACCAGTTGCTAAAGCCTACCAACTATTGCAAAGCCTTGCCCAAGGCGGCCAGTCGAGGCCCGGCCCACCTTGGCAACCGAAACCTCAATACCAACCGAAACCTCAATATACCCCAAATCAATATCAAAACCAAACCTCCCCAAACCAAAACGCGCAAACATACAATAGGCCTGCTCAACAACCCAAAACATCTCAAACTAATTCCCATAGAACCCCAACGGCGAAACCCCAATCTCAAAAATGGACGCCTATGTCTTGGAGAACATCCAACCCAAATTTCCATAACCTCGAAAATGACGAACCCCAAATTCCCGACTCTGAGGAACAAAATCGGGACCACGAAACTTGGCAAATCTTACAAGATGAACAGACCCAGGACATCGACCCGATCTATGAACATAACATAGACGAAATCACAGATTTTTTAGACCACACCAGCCTCGAACCCCCACATACGACCTAATGTCACTATACTCTAAACCGACTGACGAACTAACGTACATAACTATGCCTAAACTAAACCTAAAAATTCTAATCGATACTGGTGCTTCTGCAAGTTTTATAAACCCCGAAATAGCCAACAAATTCTTCCCCAACAAAATTTCCCAAAGTACTTTCCTTGTAAAAACCGTACACGGAATTTCTAAGGCAAAAACTAACGCAATGGTCCCATGTGGCGAACTCTTCCAAACCAAAGGTCTAAATTTAAAATTTAACATCTTCGATTTCCACAGCAGATTTGACCTCCTCTTGGGCTTAGACAATCTTAGACTACTGCGAGCCGGAATAATGCTGCATGAAAACGTCCTAAGAACACCAAAGGTTGACATACCCCTCCAATTTTTAAACTCAAAACCAACGAAATCCATAACATTGACAGTAGGTGCGTCCAACAAATCAAATTGAAAATAAACAATGTTAAAGAAGGTGACGCTATCGTCCCTTACCAAAAGATAGGTCCCATAGAAATACCACAATGCTTAGTACGAGTAGACAACTTCGAAGCCCATGTTCACGTCCTAAATTCAGAAGAAAAACCCACGAGACTCGTACAAACATTCCCTGTAACAGTTGAACAGATTACCCCGAACGAATTAACACCATCACACGAATCACAAAATCCGAGTCAAAACTTCAACAATTTCGACTGTCCCAAATTCAAATTCGATCTAGGACAACTCAGGATGGACCATATGAACGAGGAAGAAAAAACAGCTATCTCCCAGTTAGTAATAAAATACGCGGATATCTTTCATCAAGACGGCACTTACCTGACCTTCACAAACAACGTAAAACATGTGATTAGGACGACAGACAATGTACCGGTATACGCGAAAAACTATAGGTTCCCCGAAATATACAGAGAGGAACTAGACAAACAAATGGAGGAATTACTTCAACAAGGCATCGTTAGAAACTCTGAAAGCCCTTGGAACGCCCCCATTTGGATTGTCCCAAAAAAAACAGACAATAGCGGTAAACAAAAATTTCGAGTTGTTGTCGATTACAGGAAGCTTAACCAAAAAACGATAGAGGACAAATACCCTCTTCCCCAAGTCTCAGAATTACTAGACAAATTAGGGAGGTGCCAATACTTTAGTACGATCGATTTGAAATCCTCATTTCACCAGATTGAGATGGATCCGAACAGTATTGAGAAAACAGCGTTCAGCACGCCCACACGCCATCTAGAATGGACTAGAGTCCCATTCGGATTGCGTAATGCACCCTC
The DNA here is from genome assembly GCA_030762985.1 of Adelphocoris suturalis. NCBI lineage: Eukaryota > Metazoa > Arthropoda > Insecta > Hemiptera > Miridae > Adelphocoris > Adelphocoris suturalis. The sequence goes on along the minus strand of CM061048.1, from coordinate 4,184,230 downwards.
GACTTTCCAACGTGCTATTGACACCATATTACGCGGAATTGCTAACGAGTACTGTTGTGTCTACCTCGACGACATAATAGTATTCAGTACTAGCCTGCAAGAGCACATCCAACGCTTAGAAGCCGTTTTTAAACGCCTTAGGGACGCGAACTTAAAGGTACAACTCGACAAAACAGACTTCCTCAAACGCGAAGTTAGTTATTTAGGACATGTAGTAACCCCACAGGGAGTAAAACCTAACCCCGATAAAATATCAGCCATACAGAAATATCCTATTCCTAAAACACCAAAGGAAATCAAGGGTTTTCTAGGACTGTTAGGGTACTACAGAAAATTTATCAACAACTTCGCCCGACTGACTAAACCCTTAACTCAATGTTTAAAAAAGGATGCGACGATAGACATAACGGACCCCGATTACGTAAACTGCTTTGAAACGTGTAAAAACCTCCTGTGCAATGATCCGATACTTCAGTATCCTGACTTTACCAAACCTTTCCACCTCACAACGGACGCGAGTAACGTAGCATTAGGAGCTGTTCTCAGCCAAATAACTAACAATGCGGACCTCCCGATTGCCTACGCCAGTCGTACACTAAATGACTCTGAACAGAAATACTCGCCCATCGAGAAAGAACTCCTTGCAATAGTCTACGCTGTGGGTTATTTCCGACCATACCTTTTTGGAAGGAAGTTCACAATCTACACAGACCATCGCCCCCTTCAGTGGTTATTTTCCACAAAGAACCTAGCTCAAGGCTGTTCGAATGGAAAACCAAACTTCAGGCTTACGACTTTGAGATAGTATACAAAAAGGGAGCATTAAACACGAACGCTGACGCGCTGTCCCGACCGCCGCAAACAAAGTCTGTCTCGCCGAGTCCAAAATCTGTCTCGCAAAATCTAAACGCAATCGAAAACGAGTATGAGTCTTCCGACTCAGTGATAGCCAACTTTGATCCGGAGGAGGGAGGAGAAACTCACTCTCACTCCGATAATTTAGAAACTTTGTCTGGCCTTACAGTACACTCGAATTTTATCGGCAACACCGTAACGACAATAAGTATCAGAGACCAACCCGTGAACCTATGCACTAATCAAATATTACTCACTACCGTACGACACCCTGTTTTTAAACCCGTTACGACGATCAAATTATTCGGAAACAAAACGCGCATGATAGTAACAGTCAGCGAATCACAATTCGAATCCGAAATTACAAAATTTGTTAAGGAATTTATTCACCCAAAGGTCAAATATGGTATATATTTTGAAACTGATACCTATGAGAAATTTGTGCAAGTAGTCACCAAACAATTCACCCATACGGAAATAGACATCACGAGGTACACCAAAAAACTAAGAGACATACAAACTAACGAAGAACAAACCAAAATAATCCGCAACTACCATGAAGGTCACACTAATCACAGAGGAATAGAAGAAACATACGAGAAGTTAAAACGAGAATTCTACTGGCCCAATTTAAAGACAACAATACAAAAATTCATTAATAATTGCGAATTATGCCTTAGGAGCAAATATGAGAGATCTCCCCTCAAAATCAAATATAACGTAACACCAACCGCCTCACGGCCATTGGAGACCCTTCACATCGATAAATTCACAATAGAAAATACGAAATTCCTCACAGTAATCTGTACATTCTCCCGTTACGCGCAAGCATACCCCCTAAACTCGTCCACAAGCATGGAACTAGTAAACGGACTCCTAAAATTTTTTACTCACCACGGTATACCTAATTCTATAGTATCGGACAACGGTGCCGAATTTCAGAGCAGCCTCATAAAGGAACTTCTGGATTTACACAAAATAAATATTCATTATATTTCTTCCCAACACCCAGAGTCAAATGGAATCATAGAAAGATTCCATTCAACCCTAATTGAACACGTGAGACTCCTAAACCAACAAGAAGCGTTCAAGACCTCCAACACCCGTACCAAAGTCAATTACGCGATCATCGCATACAACAATACGATACACTCAGTATCGAAACTAACCCCTTTTGAACTACTTTACGGACACATAAACAACAGACCATTAGTAGAAATAGATTTAGATAAACTAATAACAAATAATTACCTCGACGAACACAAGGAAAAAACCAAGGCTCTTTACACTCACATGACAGACAAGTTCAGAGAACACAAAGAAAACCTGACCAACACAAAAAACATAGGACGAATAGACCCCCCAGAATTGCCACCTGAAGTTTTTGTCAAAACAACGCAACGTCAAAGTAAGTCAAAACCCAAATTTAATAAAGAACAGTTAAAGGAAATTGATCCAATAACAAAAACAGCCCTCATACAACCCCGTCACCACAACACTAAAGAAAAAATACATTTAACAAACATCAAACCCCCACGGAAGTTTTATCAAACCAACGTGCAAAACGCTTGGGATGATCAAGCACCGCCCTCCGAAACTCTTGCCCATAAATACGGCTTAAAAATAACGAGACAAAACCTCCTTACTCTAAAACCAGGAAACTGGGTCGATGATATGATCATCAATTTCTATATGGAACTCTTAGACGAAAGGAGTCGCAATAATAGAAACTTACCCTCGACCCACTGTTTCAACACCTTCCTTTATCCTCTACTGAAATCTGGGGGCTACGACAGAGTAAGGAAATTCACGAGTAGGTCCGACATATTCGGAAAAGACTTTATCATCTTTCCGATCCATGAAAACAACCATTGGTCCTTGGTCATAGTAGACGTCAAAGAAAAAGAAATTAGGTACCTAGACTCCCTTTCCGAAAACAGACTCAAGCTAGGACAGCTAACAAAATCGCAATCGAGATCCTCGAGAACATCCAATCTTACCTAGCCTTCGAATACCTCGAGAAAAGGAATGTTATGCTCGATTCCGAAAACTGGAGAACCACCCTTCTGAGGACTGTTCCCCAACAAGAAAATTTCGATGACTGTGGTGTGTTTATGTGCCAATTTGCAAAAAAATTAACACATAAAGAAGCCCTGTCCTTCGAACAAAAGGATATTCCCCAACTTCGAGAACAAATGTGTTCCGAAATTTTAAAGGGTTCACTGTCCTAAAACTCCTTATCGATTTTCATTGTTCCAGGATCGTTCTCCCCTTTTTCTCATGGCGACGTACGGAATCGAGGTTATCGATGTAACCTCAAACCCTGGGCTCATTGCGGTGAATATGAAACCCGCAAAAATTGTCAAGGGCTACCACACCCTTTCACACTATTACGACCTCAATCAAATTTTGGATCAACTCAACCTCCTGCGACTGACTTACAACGAAACCCTCAAAACATTCCACAACAGCTCCCACACCGCCGAAAAAACGATGATGCTCACAGCCACCGTAAACCACACCTTCAGACTTATAGACCAGAAACTAGACAATATCATAATAACTCCACCCAAAACTAGATCTAAACGGGGACTGATTAACGGGCTAGGCACGTTAGTAAAATTCATCACTGGTAATCTAGACTCCCGCGATGAGGAGAAATACAATAAAATCCTGAACCATTTATCAAACAAGCAAGAGGACCTTCAAGAACAAATAAAGTCACAGTATTCTATCAACCAAGCAATATTAGAGAATTTTAACAAAACCATAGATACCATAGCACACAATAACCGCGTGATCATCAAAGAATTAAGACATCTCAAATATATAAACTTGGAGTTAGGACGAGTCAACGCAATTATCACTACACTAGAACACCTTCAAACGCTCCTCAACCTACTTCTAAGCGCCCTACAAGACATTGAAAACTCACTCACATTTTGCAAACTAGGAAAATTACATCCTAGCATAGTCGACTCTCGGGAACTCTTCACTGAATTACAAAGATTGTCCAAATTCTACGGCAACACGTTCCTAGATTACTCCAATAAGGCCCTGTTTGAGATTCAATCCTACATTCAAGTCCAATGTTTCGTGGGAAGTAGCGAAATCATTTACTTCTTAGATATACCCATTGTGGACCCAGAAAATTTCGATTTGTATTACGTGGAACCCTTACCAACACAGTTAGAAAACGCTCAAATAGTAACCATCATCCCAAAGAAAAAATTCTTCCTCAAATCCCAAACAAGCTCAAGAATCGTAGCATTACGCCACGAGTGCCCTGCCGGTCACCTATCTCTCTGTCCAAACCACCTAACATGCCCGCGCAATTCCCATCTCGTATTATGAGAAACTCAAAACACCCAGCTTTTGGACCATCCTCCTGTACTTATTCCTCGTGTAACTCGTCACATACATTATGACCCAGTACTACCGCCACAAAAGAAAAGTAAGGCTTTCCCCAAACCATCAGTAACCGTATTTTTATTGTACAACATTACAATACAAAACAGTAGTACAGTACAATACAATACAGTGCAAGCATCTGTAACCTAATTTCTGTAATTTGTAATCAAAACTCTGTTTTTCTCTGTATTATCATGTAATAGGTTTTAGGTTGTACTTTGTTAATGTACTAATTTTCATACTAGTATTTTTGTATTAATTTGTATTAATCTTGTATTTTTGTATTTTTGTAATTCTGCATTTTTGTATTAATTTTGTATTTTTGCAATAATTTGTACTAATTTTTTGTACCAATTTTCGTACTAGTATTATGTGGTAGTATTATGACATTGTTATAATGGAAATGTAATGTAACGTAATGTTTGTAATATCATATTTGTAATAATGCGGACTAACTTAACTTTGAAACTTTAAATTTTGAACTTTGAAAATTTTTATTAATTTTGAACTTTGAACTTTGAAAATTTTGTTAACCCCAAAATTTTGTCTCGGCGGGGAGGAGTTACGTACACACTAGGCGACACTAGGCGTATTGTAACAGCAAACTGCTGATCACGCATTTCTATCCTATATATACAGCCCGTAGGCGGCTCCAACCTTCAGTCTTGTTCCGCCGTCCGAGCCATCTTCATCTTGTTTATTTCTAACATCAAGTCCGTATCAAATCCGTATTGTGTTATATTCCAATAAATCAGTTTTTAAAAACTCTAACAACGTGAGTTATTCTATTTTTTATATATATATATACATATATAAAAAGCGTTAAAATCCAGGAATCATTTTAGAATGCCTCAAAACAGATTTCGATGTAGAAAATTTTTGAAAATTTGTATTTTAAAATTTTTGGAGCCATTGCAATAGCTGTATTTTCTAAGAAAATTAATTCGCAAAAAACGTCTGCCAAGTTGGGTGTGGCACATAGCTTCCTCGTTTACATTTCATGAATATATAGATCATTGAAAATTCTTTAATGATTTCGAAAAATTCCATAGCGGAATAGAGAAACCAAGAAGTAGCGTAAAACGTCATAATTGTTCAATTAAGAAACAAGAAAATTAGGTATACTCAATGTAATTTACGTTCGAGCATGCGCAGAATGAACTGATGAGTAGAACAATGAAACAGGTAGGGACCATCTACAACCTAACCCGAGCATTCACTGAAAATTTCATCAAAATCGGATGAAAACTGTGGAAATTAAGGTAGTTACAAGGATTTCACATTGGCGCGTGCGCAGTAGCTATACGATCGTGTAGAAATTGATATGAGGTAATCAAGTCATCTTCTTCCAACTATCATCCAAATTTAAGCGAAATCGAACGACTAGAGTGTGAAAAACGCTGCAAATTATTACATAATGGTTTATTATTTCTGAATCAAATAGCCAGCTATAGTAACCAGCATGCTCTGGGGCTTTCGCCAGTCTCTTTTCTAGTACCCATCTCTGTTCTCGCGTTTCAGGCTGCTCTCCCGATGGGGAGCGAATGGATGATCGTACAGCCACCCGAGTGGTCTCATTCAATCCACGAAGCTAATTTCAATAGGAATCAAACTAAAACCGTAGGTACACTGGATTCCAAAAGCATCTGGGATGTATCCCAGTCGATTCTGCTCTCACTCCAACCCCTGCTCACCCCCCTCACCACCCACCGTGACCCCCTGCCAAGCGTGCCAGACGTGCGCGCGTGTGTATGTCTAACACTCAAAACCTCGAAAAAGACACTTTTTCGCCCGTTTTTGGCCCATAGCATCTATGCGAGTAAAGCGATCGGGATGGTTAAACGTTAGGACCAACTAGACCCCAAATGTAGTCTATGTGCAAAAGAACGGGTTTTTTAAGTAAATTCTTAGGCCTTTTATGGCCCGGACGGCGGATGGCGAACGGCGGACGGACGTTTCAAATTTGGATTCTACGCACCTTGAAACGTAAAGTGATAAGTTTGAGGGGGGGTTATAAAAATTTTTTTGCTATACGATCACATAGGCTTATTATTGGAAATAATAAACCAAAAATGGAACATAATGGAATTTAAGTTTGGGCATGCGCAGAATGAAGCATTGATTTGGCAACAATGAAACTGATAGGGAACCATCTATGACCTAACCAGCGCATTTTCTGACAATTTCATTGACTTCGGATGAAAACAGTGAAAATTAAGGTCGTTATACGGATTTCAAATAGGCGCAGTAGCAATTAATGACACAATCATGTTGAAATTGATATGGGATTATTCCCCAACCTTCATCCGAATTTGAGGAAGATCGGACGACTAGGGCAAGAGAAAATTAAGCTTGGTGGAATTTACGTTGGCGCATGCTCAGAGAGTATTTAGTCAAGAATGATGAAACTGATAGGGGATCATCTACAACCTAGTCCGCACATTCGTTGGAAATTTCATCCAGATCAGATGAAAACTGTGAAAAATAAACTTGTTTCAAGGATTTGCAGACTTTCAAATTGTGTACGACTGTAATACAATTGTAATAAGAATGAGTTCATTCTAGCCTAGGCATGATGAGTTAGTAATAATTCCGTTTTAAAAATGTCTACTGCTGTTAAGATATCTTCCCTGAATGGAGTTTTCATCAAACGGTTTGTTAGTTCTAAGTGGATTACGACCCTTTGAAAACTGCCGTGGAGCAATTTATCCTCTTATTCAGACCTTAATAGAGTTTTCTTTTTGTAAACATTGGTCTCTTATAAACTAGGGATTAGATGAGCAACGGGTTAATGACAAGAAAGGAGTATTTTCTCTCTAAATATTGAAATCATGAGTTGCCTCTTGCATCTTGGGAATCAAACAAGATTTAGATTTCATGGTAATGATGTCAACTAGAAGCTATCATAATCCAATTGACTAGAAAAACACAGTACCTACCTAAGGAGGGTGGGGCATGATGATACACAAAATTTGGTTTTGCCCATAGTTTGCTGACCTGAGACTTTTTTCCAACTTCTCAACTTTGTAGTCTATAGCAGTCATCGGAGCAACGCACGGGCTTATCACTGAGTCTCTCACGTAACCGTAATTAGTTGGAACCTGGTTATCTATCATGAACTCGGCGATTATGAATGAATGAATGAAGTATATGTTTATTAACACAATAATATATATATGGCCATACACGTTTCTACAAATGAAGTGCGTTAGTCTGCAGACCATCAGCGGAATTTCTGTCTAATACACAGCCATAAAGAGAAAAGTACTTAATATAATGCAACTCATCACAATTAGGTCACACTATAAAACATGTAAGCATATTAGCTTGTATAAACTATAATATAAACATGAATACAAATACAAATTAAATTTAGCAGTCATCTGTGCAGCGCACCGGCTTACCACAAAGTCTCTCACATAACTGTAATTGGTAGGAACCTCGTTATCTATCATGAAACTCGGCGATTATGAATGAATGAATGAAGTATATGTTTACAATAATAATAAATATACACAATAATATATAAAGCCATACACGGTTCTACAAATGAAGCGCTTTGGTCAGCAGACCATCAGCGGCAGTTCTGTCTAATACACAGCCATAAAGAGAAAAGTAATGAATATAATGCAACTCATCACAATTAGGTCACAATATAAAACATGTAAGCATATTGGCTTGGATAAACTATATGCGTTTATGTTTATTTACCTAAGAACTATTATTAACGATATTTTTTGTTCCTGACTTTTTAGTCTATTTATCAGTCATTTGTGCAACGCATGGGCTTACCCGTCTCCCATATAACCGTAATTGGTAGGAACCTCTATCATGAAACTCGGCTTTTATGAATGAATGGATGAAGTAAATGTATATTAACACATTAGAGAGTTCCTGGTTACCACGGTGTGTTAATACGGTGTACGTGAATCTAGGGAGAATGAAAATGTCGCTAACAACAATGGCTGTTACGGTGCACGCTTGGCATTTCATACGTCAACAAACGTCTTCTGTTATCAAACATTTATAACCTGACACATTCGAAATCCAATTTTTTCGAAATCGTTCTAGGTACCTACACTTCATCCAACTTTTGGAATTTCCATCATCGCGTTGTTTTATTGTTTTTTACTTTATTATCGCATTTTTCTACTGTTTAGTTTTCAAATCAGTTTCCAAAATATGTTTATCGAAATGGAACGGGAAGTCTCCGATTTCATACAGTTATACCACGCCGCTTTAATTCGGGAAGACGAGCTCGGGGGTGCGTTCGAACTTCATCTTGAGCTGTATTAGGTAAATACCTATGTAGAAAAAGGATCGGTACTTACCAGAAAATTGAACGATACAGAACTGGGTATATAACTAATAGATAAATTGTAAAACAACAATTTACTTTGTCACTGCTTCGCGTAGCTTCACAACAAGATGAATAAATATGAATAATAAACACCTACTGTTCACTTCATATTCAAGTATATTCAAATTTACCTACTTTACGAAGATGATATGTTTGAATATAAATTTGAACAAAACACTCTTATCAATGAAACCTCCCTCGGGTTTATTACCTACTTTTCCCGCGATTGGTTGAAGACGTATTAGTGAGGGCGTACTCGCTGTTGCGTTGTCAATCAAGTGGTCCCATTGTCACGTCGTCCATCTCTACGAATTCGTCAGCTGTCACTTGTTTCCGGATCAGCTGATCATGGCTCACGGGCACCGTGTGAACGTAGTAACCAGGAACTCTCTATTAATTTAAATAGCCGTACACGGTTCTACAAATGAAGCGCGTTGGTCAGCAGACCATCAGTGGCAGTTCTGTCTAATACACAGCCATAAAGAGAAAAGTGATGAATATAATGCAAATTACCACAATTAGGTCACACTATAAAACATGTAAGCATATTAGCTTCTATAAAATATAACATAAACATGCATACAAATACAAATTAAATTACATATAATAATAATAAGGATCGAGGGAGTCGGGACGGTGAACCTAACACATTCACAAATGAATATTACCAAACATATACAAATAACACAATCAAACAAATGATATCATAAAACAAAAATACATACACAAACTCAATCAAAATATAATCAACCCCCCCCCCCCCCCCCCGGTTTATTTTGTATGAGCAATTAGGTATATCTGTTTTATAACTTTCTAATAAATTGGCGTTTAATTATCAACGACTTTTTTTGTCCCTAAGTTTGTAGTCTATGCTAGTCATCTGTGCAACGCTCGGGCTTACCACTAAGTCTCTCACATAACCGTAATTGGTAGGAACCTCGTTATCTATCATGAAACTCGGCTATTATGATAAATGCTCCGAAAAATGAGCGGGGCCGCGCCTTTGGCACGGGAAGCCAAGCAAATGGACGTGGATTAATTACGGTTTATTATTAGAGCGCGCGGGGGCGGTCGGGTTCGCGAACCCCGAAAGAAGGGACTCCGGGAGAAAGAAGAGGATGGCCCGGTATCATCAAGGAAGTCGTTAGTGAACTTTGAAAAGTCGAATGTTTGAAACAGTTCTGTGGACAAAAGGTAGGTGCCCGCGCCCAGCCCTGAGATTACTATAGCTTTTCAAGGTATTCAGAGTGCAGCAGAGCACGGTATGAAAAAACGCTGAAAAGCATTATATAACAGATTATTATTTCTGTGATAGATAGCCATTCTACGCAGACCATTGGTCTATAATTATTAAACCCCTTATGTAATATATGATCAGAACATGACGCATCGCGCCTCCGAGAAGGGTTCACACTCTTACAGTTCCAAGACCCCGCAATTTTACGCTTCACAGTAAAGATGTTTAAAAAACGGGAAAATGATGCTTGAAGTAATTTACGTTAAAGCCTGGGCAGAATGGGCTGTTGAGAATTAAAAAGACACTTTTTTTCAATTTATTTGGTGTGGAACACAGATTAACATTACGTTTACTATACAGCACCTATAAAAATTCATTTCAAGACACCAATTTTTGTGCAATTTGTCCACCGTCGGTCATAATTTAATACAAAATTTAGCTACCGATAGTTCATATTGTTTAATAATAACGGAATCGCTCACAAATCCACACTATGAATTTGGCTGTATCGTAAACAATCGAGAAGAGACATTACCGTTATGCATGAATGCAAAGAAAAACCTACTTGTCGTTAGCCTATTGTTTGATATTTCATTTGGCCACCCAGGGACGTTTTCTGAAAATCCCCAAAACATGTCCCTCTGCTAAATTTATCTAAATACGCTCTTGAAAGTTTTTGTTTATTATTTTCAATAATGAACCATTGTAATCGACCAAGAAAAAAATGTTACCCCCCCTAAAAATTTGTTGGTGTACGATTCAAGGTGCATAGAATCTAACAATAGAAAAAAATCATCCGTCCACCGTACGCTATCTAGATCTTTTCTGCAAAACCACTGGACAAAAGTTTACGAAATTTGGCTGAAAAATCATACATTGGCTGGGAATGTACCAGTAACACCATCCGGATTGGTACGACTTTCTGTTCTCCCACTAAAAGCTATAATGGAGCAGCGACACTACGATTTTTCGGGGGACTAAGTTTCATCAATGACCGCTAGATAGTGCTAGGCTTGCATCAAGCGACTGGCATTACACAACATATGCGCCATCACCGTGGATTCGCCGATTCACGTCACTGCTTCATCAGCCCGTGTTTAAGTGTGCTATTTAATTTTATTATTATTTTTATTTATTTATTTTTTTCCAGTAGGCAACTCATCTAAGCAGACACAATAGATATCTACCTGATGATTCGTTTAATAATGTTGACTGGTGTTCTGAGTAGAAGAGCTACGCAATCCAGCAATATTAAACCTCTGCGTAATAATTTGCATAGTTTTTTCCTGGAATTACAAGTAAAATTTTGAACGAAATCGGAGAGGAGAGAATTCAAGCCTCACCTTGTCAGTGGTTCCTGCTTTCATAAGAATCTTTGGGAATTGAGTTGTGGGAAAGTGACTTTGATATGGGATGCTTTAAAACCCAGCGTAGTAACGGTGCTTTAAGAGTAAGAGGACTTTTCCACTTATGGAGTAATGTACTGGAAAATGAGGGACAATGTTAACATGCCTTCTTTACTCGAGGAAACCCCCAAGACCCTTCACACATCCTTTGTGAATATGTTCTTTGAATGCGGCTCCCTCATTGTAGTTGGAAAGCCGAGGAGAGGAGAACCGTCATGAAACATTCAAGTCATTAACATGTTGAAGCACCCCAGACGGAGTTGATTGTTGAGTTTCCCCAAGTTTAAACGCGCTGAGTAAACGTTTCACTTTTCTCGGTCCTCAGGAGTGAGTCTGGCTCTCCACTCAATGGCGGAGGGGAAAACAAAAGGGGGTTGTTTGCTTCGACGATGACCAGCTCGTGTCCCTGGGATGCCTTGTTGTAGCCGCCCGCAATCAATGAGCTATGACAGTCATCCCCGTGTGCTAATGGTATTCCGCCAGCAGTAAAGCATAGCTCGGATTGGCTCGCTTCCAGTTTATCGAAGTTATAAATATACCCCCAGAGGTACAGGACGATCCCTCTGCGAGCCGATTGTTTCTCAATGAACTCCCGAACCCATTGGAAACTGATAGAGGCAATAAAACATCGCACCATTTTTCCCAGAACATTAGGAACGCAGAGTTTTTAAATGAACGTTCTCTACTCTGAAACGTGTTTACGAACAATGACTCACGACAAAAGTTCATAGCCTCGTGTTTTTTTTTTTTTTTTTTAATAATTTAATAATGATTAACAGGACGTTTCCATTTGTTTTCGTCACGTCACGGTTGGGTTTTTGAGTGTCACATCACGATCGAAATCGCGCCATTGAAATTATATCACGTTACTATGTTGGTTGCAAGCGTCATGTGACTATGGTGGTTGCAAGCGTCACAAAGCGATATAAATAAAGAGGCTAGAAAAATGTCAATGTCAAAATTCAGATACCGGGCCATCGTAAAGACATGAATCTCGTCAAAACTCTTTCATCATTCATTTTCACATATTTCAATTAAGTTGGTTATAGAAAACTCGTAAACGAGTTTCACTATCTGCTTTACAAGCAGATACCATGTTACAAGGATATGTCGTTGATTGGGGATTTCATAACGGTTGTTCTCGAGAGTTTTAAACAAATCCTTTAACTTTGGACTGTAGGCTACAAAATGTAGGATAAAAAATTTAGGTATTTTATTATTCTCGGAGGCACAAAAAGCATACTATAAATACTGTTGAAGTTATTTATCCAATACAGACGCTATTTAGTTTCCGCCAAACGAAAATTGTTTATACTTAGTCTAATCAACTTCGTTTAGGAATGTAGCCAGGTAGGTAAGGAGGGGGAAATCGGTAGCTTGAGATGTGTAGAAGTTCGTCAACGATGAACCAGCATTAACAAATTTATGCACAAATTTTGCTGAAAAATCAATAAAACTGCAAAAAAAAAGCTAGATAATCCAAAATTGATTGTCTATGTTTTTTGCAGTTTTTATTGATTTTACAGCAAAATTCCGTGCTTTTTTTTTATTTGAAATTTGTATGCTTAATATAATTTGAAAACGTTTTCATTATGCCATAAAATTGGTAGTCAATAATTTTACTATTAGGTACATAATATGGTATATTTTTCTTTGCTATATAAATTTTTTGCACTTTAATTGCTCAAATTTCAAACCAATGAACATAATATAATACGATAACTTAATAAAATTCGCTCATACGAAAATACTGCATGACTGTAACAATTTTGAATTGAAAATGAAGGAACCAATGTCGTTCTCCTCACGATGAGTAGGTCTCTTTTAATGATTTTTCAAAGTTTTGCACACTGGTGACGTCAAAACACCCCCCCCCCCCCCCCCCCCCCCCCTTCTAGTGTGACTTCAGCAGTGCAGAAAATTTTGAAAACTCATATAAAGAAAACTGATCATCTTAGGTGAGTGCGGATGGTGTCAAATTTCTCGAAATGAGATCTATTTTCATTTAACATTTATCATATAAATCAAGCGCTTTCCAACGAGTGGCAAACGATTTCTGTGTTATGAAAACTGCGGAAGTTCCATTCCCCTAGCAACGGCTCGGTTCTACGTGAAAACCATTAACAATTGTGACACAAATTTTGCGTCACGGAAATTTTTGGTTGACCCCCCAGATCAAAGACATATCCATGTCAATAGTTTCGTTATGCCTGTAGATATAAGTGAAGTGCGGGAAAACTCAAAACTTTACGACGCTTCAGCTGCCGAACGAGCTAAACGATATCGAGATCGCAAGAAACTCGAATCACATTCACATAATGATCTCATACGCAAATCACCTGACTCAGTCCTACATTTTATTCGATCCATAATAACATTGATGGTAGGTGAAACCAAAACGTATTCCAACTTTTGATGCATTAATGAGCTGCAAAGTTTCGATTGACGGAAATTTTGGCGAAACAAACGTCAATATTTATTAAATGATCTGACTGTAAAACAGTAGGTATACCGTCCGTTTTTAGCGAATTTTTGAAGAAAATTAAGCTATTGCTCTCGCCTCAAAATTTGTAGAATGTGATTTTTTGAAAAAATTTTGTGCAGAAATCCGTTTCAGGCTATTCTGAATCATATTCTGAAGTTTAACGCATTTTTTAATGTATTTTTATGTATGTATGTATGTAGTATATATGTATGTATGTATGTATGTGTCATTCCAGACGATAACTGTCCGTAGAATTGTGCTAGAAACTTCAAACAAATTTTAAAATGTTAAGGACACAAAACGAAAGTTCAAGTTCGTTGGCCAGCATGATTGGATTACATCTTCGGGTTGAAATTTTCAAAAATGTAGTCAAAAATGTCAAAATATCCTGTTTTTTGCGATTTGTTGTGCGAAATAATTTTTTCATCATACTAACATGTGGTATATTCGGAATCAGCGTAAAATTTCTTATAAGAATATGTATCAAGTTTTCAAAAATTTCAAAGTTGAAAAATCAGTCAAAAATCGATATAATCGAAGATTTCTTCAAAAATTCGCTCATGGGGTCATGCTGCATGACTGGAATTTTTTATAATTTAATAATGATTAACAGGACGTTTCCATTTGTTTTCGTCACGTCACGGTGGGGTTTTCTATTGATTTTCACGTACAACCAATGCGTTACTAGGGAAGTGTAACTCCCTTAGTTTTCATAGCAGGAAAATCGTTAGCCACTTTTTGGAATGCTCTCATTTTATCACAGCATCTCATAATCCCTAAGCCTCTGTAGTGTCAAGGAAAGCTGATTTATTACGCTCAGTTATAAACTAATATTGCTAAGTAACCATAATCTTTATATATAATTCCGAACGGTCTTTGAAATTGTGAAGAACTTCGCTGTCCGATTTCAGTGTTAGACAGCTCATTCGAATCAGCACGGCCCCAAGTTTGTTGCAAAAGTGTCGCCGTTCGTCTCTACCCGCCTTGATCGTGTTATTGGCGGTCCTTATCAACGAGAGTTGTTTATTAGGCTGTGGCGGTAACAACGGTTGCCATCAATTCATGGTCAGTAAGAAACGTAGTGTAGTTACTAACATCTAGGAGAGTTATTTCTGAGACTTTATAAATATATAATTCCGAACGGTCTTTATATATAATTCCGAATCAGCACGGCCCCAAGTTTGTTGCAAAAGTGTCGGTAAATAAGAAACGTAGTGATGGGGTCTTTTCTGATCAGCTGAGTGGCGAGGACCACCTCAACTGGTGGTATTTATTTTATTACATTACTTACATTTTGATCGTTATTTCCTCTTTCTTAATAATTTATTAACATCGCCTTAGCTTTTCACCAGGTCACATAACGCCGCAAATACTTACGAGTATATCGTTACTATAATGTGCTGGGTTTCTGTTAGGTACTACTGTTATACGGACTAGATTAGGGCTTTCCAAGCCCTAACTGGCCTCTAGTGAACTAATAATGTGTAAAATTAATCATTATTAAATGATCTGACTGTAGAACCGTAGGTCTCCCGTCCGTTTTTTTATCATTTGATAATGTAAAAACAATGATATTTTCTGGTTAAACAAATACGTAATGAGAAACAAACGCAAAATAATACTATGAATAGTTATAAATCCTGAAAATATTTCCTTTTTTTATCATTTAATAATGATTAACAGGACGTTTCCATTTGTTTTTGTCACGTCGCGAGTGTCACGTCACAGTGGGGTTTTCAATTGATTTTCACGTACAACCAATGCGTTACTAGGGAAGTGTAACTCCCTTAGTTTTCATAGCAGGAAAATCGCTGGCCACTTTTTGGAATGCTCTTATTTTATCACAGCATCTCATAATCCCTAAAACTCTGTAGTGTCAAGGAAAGCTGATTTATTACGCTCAGTTATAAACTAATATTGCTAAGTAACCATCATGAACTAATAATGTGTAAAATTAATCACTGTTAAATGAAATTAATTATAATTAATTATTATAATTAAATGATCTAAATGTAGAACCGTAGGTCTACCGTGCGTTTTTTTTTTTTTTTCAAGTAAAAACAATGATATTTTCTGGTTTAAACAAATACGTAATGAGGAACAAATGCAAAATAAAACTATGGATAGATAGAAATCCTGAAAATATTTCCTATAAATGGGAATAACAGTCGTACAGCATGACGATATGAACAAATTTTCAACATATGAACAAAGTTTTTGAACGTTTCAATTTTAACACTCTTTTTATATTGAAAACTAACAACTACCAAGACAATGACCCCCCAATTTCTGAACAGTCTTCATAATATTTCTGCTATACTATATAGTATTCGTCGTTGATTGAATTAAAGATGTGAACTTCCTGTGATTATTTTGCTATATATGTGTGATTGGGTTGTCCCGTAAATATTTAAAATGAAAATGAAATGATCACAGATTTTTTAATCACGTTCTTTGAAATTTGAGCCATTCTATGAGCTCCTATATATTATTATATCTTCCGCTAAAGTCCGCGACCGATGTGTGATTTATATCAGACGAGTGTTTTGCCTAGAAGGGCTTTATGTATTTGCATAAATAAGTTGGTATTAGTTTACATTCCAATTTTACGTGGGACGAGCACACTCTTCTTCATTGTTTTGCATTCCTCGGTACCCATAGGCCGTTATAAAGCGGAGTTCAGGAATTTTAGAAGTGGAACAACTTTTCCTTTGCGGGAACTTTGAGTAACCAATATCCTTCAATGGTCGTTAGAGAAATTTTGAGTCCCAGAAGAATGTTTGTTAATCTTCGTGATTGTTTTTGGAATTCACTCTCCTGGTACTTTTATGTTACAAACCCGTAACGATCTGATGATATTTTTAGTTGCAGTAAAGTCTTCATGTTTAACATTAGATTATTTGCTATAAGTAATTTTTTGCACAATGAGATGAATAAGCGAAGATGTTCCCTCATTAGGCCGGACAAACTGAAACTCGTTCTTTTCCTAAGCTATATCTGCGTCGAATGAGACCAACAGCAGCTCTGCAGGTGTGATAATTGATTTTTTGCGATTGTTCAACTACCAAAAAACGTGTTTCTTGTCAGTTTTTTGACAACTTACCTATTTTTTCTCGGTATATTCCAAAAAAACACGTTTTCCGGAAGTTGAAAAATAGGAAAAAAATCAATCATCACACCCCGGGCTGTGTTGTCTCATTTGACGCAAGAAATAGTCCAAGTAATAGCTCAAATTTTTTCAAGTCGCCAAGTGGTGTAATTTTTACAAAAAATTTCATTAAATCTAAAAATCGGTGAAAACCACGTTTTTGGCAGTTTTTAGGCAAAAGGCACGTTGGCTGTTGCGTTTTGATAGATAGATCCTTTGTTTTCAATCTGATAGAAAAATAGCTAAGGTATGCTTTTCGTGAGTCAATTTTACAAGTTGAGATGATGCCAAATTTTTAAATTTCCCAAAAATGTGAACAAACTTTTTTGAGGGGGATTTAGAGAAAAAAAAGCTCTTCATCTCCACACTCAAAGATTAATTCTAGAGGTATTCCCGCAATTTTATAATTACAGGTTGAACGGCGTGCATAATAACTTACTAAAACTGAAATTTCTCACATTAGGGTTTTTTCTTGAATACCTATTTGAATAATCACGGAAACGAAACAACACAGTTTACGGGATCCTGAATACTTTTATTGCAATACAACGGTAAAACTCACAATTTTACGGGAAGGCGATTAGACTGAATGAATTCTGAAACGATACTGATACTTCTTCTACTTCACGCCCAGGGCGCTCGTCATCAGGTGCAGTGTTTACGAAATATAGATAATACAGTACAATTACAAATGACTTAATTTAATTACATAAATTTTCGGGAGCACAGATCACTTTATCGATCCGGGATTCTTAATTAAATTGGGGTATTAGTTTCATTGTTCCATTCAGATACATTGCATAGGTATTAAGCTGGAGAAGACGCTACACTAGCGCCCGGCTAGGGAATTCAGTGAACTAACTCTATGGAACGTAGGAGGCGGGAATTACGAATTTGGTCAGAGGCGGGAATTACGAATTTGGTTACGGCCAAACACTATTCGTATTTTAATCAATTCTAAAAACAGCTTCTCTACGTTTGGCTGTAAGTTGTGAGTGACTCTCAGCTAAAACCTACTCCTGGAGTTCACTTGTCCTGACGTCAGATCTGTTGGATCATTATGCTATTGTGATCCTAATTATAGTACCTAGCTCAGGTATAAGTAGCTAGGTTGCCTGCACCGAGATAGAATGAGGTGGACACACATTTCGGGTTGAGAGGTTTCTCAAATTTCCTCACAACTGTAACAGCGGTAGCGCTGGGGTAGATTTGTCGTTCTCGGGATCTACCTATAAGGAGGCATTTCAGACCCATCGTGTGTGGTATAGGGGAGTTCACCGTTAAACTTCAATAAATAATATCACCTTTTAATTTAACATGAATTACCCTGGAATTTAAGTGATTTTTTTAATAATGCAGGTCCCGTACCTACCTCAAAAATCAGATGCCTACATGAAATACGGGCTTCGAATTCGGCACCCTCGAAAATCCCTAAGACCAGTGCCAGATTCGTAGGGCTCAACTTTGATGTACAGTCAACAAATGTCCTCGTGGCTCTACCTGAAACCAGTGTTGGGCATAATCGTATCGTCGAATACGAATTCGATTGTAATCGCGATAATTATTCGTTGATTCTGAGTCAACTGCGATTATATTCGTATTCGTGCAATCGTATTCGTCTGTCGGCGATTGCACGAATACAACCCATAAAAATGCGTCACGGTCATCAATTTCAATAGGGCTTCCCTCCTATAATATGCGAAGCCTTGCTAATACAGTGAAACTTGGATAATTCGAACCTCAAGGGACCAGTCAAAAACTTCGAATTAACCAAAAATTCGAATTAAAGAAGTTTTTAATAAATTATATTTTAACAAACTACAGTACGAAGTAAAGTACATACAGTAACATTGAATACTGTATTGACCAACAGAATATTGAACAATAAATATAAAGACACCTGGAATGGTACTGTATTTAACTGCAACCATAAAAAACAATCTATTGTTTTTCAAAAAAGGATGATATTTTGGCCTGTTTCCTTGAATTAAGTCTCTCGGCCATTATAAAAGATTCCAACGCATTTTATCACTTGAAATATGAATCACTTACATTAATTCGGCATTTAAAAAAAACGTCTAAGTCAGGGGTGCTCAAACTTGAACTGCTGGCGATCTACCTCAATATTTTTAGACTACTTACGATCGACTCTGAGAGGCTGCAAGTATGTGTGATGCAGGGTTGTCGTACATACACGATACCTACACCCTACCTACCTAGGCAGGGTGTACCGTACCATATATAGATATTAGCTTTCCGCACAATTTACATTATTTTAGTCAAGGTTTGGGTTAGGTTTAGGTACTTAAGTTCTTCTCTACAATATCAATGAAAAAACTCCTAGTTATTCAAAATTGCGAGTTTATTCGTTGTTACAAAACAAAAGAGTTACATATGGTGTTAAACTCAACTAAGGAGTGACTGTGGATGTTGAAGCGTGGCACTGCATGTCCTCAGCATACTTTTCATAAGATGGTGCGTAACCACTGAGTGCCAATCGCAAGCATGATGACATATGATCGTCAGTTAGTCGATTGCGATATTTTGACTTAATTATCTTCATTTCAGAAAATGCAGACTCGCACAAGTAAGTTGACCCAAACATTGCCGTCAGTTGAAGGGCGATTTGCCTTACATTCGGATATTTATCTTCAGATATAAAACACCAGAAATTTGTGTCAGATGCTGTAGCTTTGAGATGTATATCTGAGATAATCTGCACCAACCCATTTTCAACAAAACATGAGTTCATATTAAACTGACTTGCTACTTCAGTAGCTAATTCCTCAATGTTTTTACGTGAAAAAGGATAACTCATAAATGATGCTATATTTGCCAATTTACTGCAACCATAAAAACGCATTTCAATTAATTCTTGAAACCTTTCTAGGAATTTTCCGCGACTCAACCACCTGACGTCCGTGTGAAGAACTAAATCAGTGTGTTCAGTTGACTCCCTATCTTCCAACTGCAACTTAAAGAGCCGCCGTTGCAAGCTACGTGCACGGATGGAATTCACAATTTTTGTTGCAATGCCCATAATTTCCTCCGTGTTTAAAACTTTTGAACACAAAACTTGTTGATGTATGCTTTTCTTTGACAAGTACCGCGCGTTCCTTTGATAAAGCCGCCTTTTGCCGCAAGCAGTGTTATTACGTAATAAATTTTTGTAGTTTAGTTACCTACTTATTAAAATTTTTTTTCTTCTCGAGATCTACTCAAAAAGCACTCGCGATCGACTGGTCGATCGCGATCGACTGTTTGAGCACCCCTGGTCTAAGTTCTTGTACGTGATGACGTCAGCTTCACTCGGCACCGGTACTTCGGTTTTGGGACGGTTGGCTGGCGGGAGGGGAAGGGGAGTTATCACTACGATGGCACTGACGTGCATGCATTTGGTCTAACGTAAACCTTTTGCCGAATATCGTTACTAAAACGTATTTCCCGATAAATTTACAATTATTTTGAGTCGCAGCTTAAAATTGTATACCTTAATTAGCACGCCGAAAATTCGAATTATCCACGATATTTTATCATTGTTTAAGTACAAAATGCTAGGGAACAAGAGAAATATTCGAATTAAAGAAGATTTTGAATTAAAGAAGTTCGAATTACCCAGGTTCCACTGTATTACCTAACTTCGGAGAGACGCCCTACTGCAATAGATTTAAGACAAATAGGCTGGGCTCCAATCGTTGAATTCGATTAAAAGACGTCCCTCTGAAGCTAGGTAATATTAGCAAGGCTTCGCATATTATAGGAGGGATGTCCTATTAAAATTGATGACCGTGCAATCGCCGACAGACGAATACGATTAAACACGAATATAATCGCAGTTGACTCAGAATCAACGAATAAATTATGGCAATTACAATCTTATTCGTATTCGATGATAAGATTATGCCCAACACTGACCGCAGCCCTTGGTTTAGGGGTGAGTACTCCACTATATCACCTTCTCTGTCATAAGTCTTGCATAGCAGTACAGTTTGTACACGTCTCGAACTATCAACAAAATGTCCCCCTGTGAGGTCGCAATTTCACACGTGTTACCGTACCGAATCTCATTTATCTCATGCTGAGCTTGTTTCTAATTATACCGTATCTTGAGAAACAGTGGGAAAGTCGTATGGTGGAGGGGGGAAATCCAGCGGATTAAGGCGCCCAGATTCGCGCACTCGGCTCACGTACACAAACAGATAAGGGGAGCGAGAGTTGAAAAGGGTTTAAAACTGCGGAGTCTCGGCGAAGCAATTTGTAAGTGGGGGCAAAACTCTAATTATAGGGGGATGAACGCATACGGAGTAAGGGACGCTTGAGCACTACACGTTTGCGTCTGTACCTACCTTGCAATATAGGATGGGCTAGAGTTGGACTAAATTTCGTGTTACTGTAACTACAGTATACAACTACGTATACTACTAATAATAATAATATCCAATATCTGGCATTATCTGGCATTGTAGATAGTAATTGAGAATGTGTAACTGCTGGTATTTGTCATAAAAATATGATTGTCATATATACCTGCGAATAATATCCATCTAAAATACGGCAACAGGAGGAAACTTTTACATGAGAGCCCTGCTGTCTATATAAACAATTACTTTCCTGTTTTGATAGAAATTCACCTCGGACGACACCAGCTACAGTCAAAAATCAGAATGCAGGCCTTTGAACAAGAAAATTTTATCGAGAGTAATTGCAATTCCCATTACAAGTCTTGTAATGGTAATCGAAATTGCAATTACTTTTTCTGATTACATGTAGTGGGAATGGGTTTTTTGAATTCCCATTACATGTAATCGGTAAAAGTAATTGCGATTTCGATTACCATTACAGGAATTGGAATGGAGTAATCCCATTACACGCCTGTAATTGGATTACTAGGGAATGGGAGATTTTATGCAGTGTTGGGCAAAATCAGTCTTTTATTTTTATTGGTCCATGTTTTGGCTCATGGAATCCTCAGGATTTTCGAATGTATATATATATATATATATATATATATATATATATATATATATATAGTTTTTATGAAAGATGAAAACACTCGCGTGTAATATTAATTTGAGTTGTTACAGAAGGTTGGAAAAGATAGGAAACACTTAAATAAACTTACAAAATTGAGAGAATATTTCGCGAAATATTCTCTCAATTTTGTAAGTTTATTCAAGTGTTTCCTATCTTTTCCAACCTTCTGTAACAACTCAAATTAATATATATATATGTACATATATATGTATATATAGTTTTGATGAAAGATGAAAACACTCGCGTGTAATATTAATGACTAATAACTGACTGTAATATTATATATATATATATATATATATATATATATATATATAGTTTTGATGAAAGATGAAAACACTCGCGTGTAATATTAATTTGATTTGTTACAGAAGGTTGGAAAAGATAGGAAACACTTAAATAAACTTACAAAATTGAGAGAATATTTCGCGAAATATTCTCTCAATTTTGTAAGTTTATTCAAGTGTTTCCTATCTTTTCCAACCTTCTGTAACAACTCAAATTAATATATATATATGTATATATATATATATATATATATATATATATATATATATATATATTTTTTTTTTTTTTTTGATGAAGGATGCAAACACTCGCGTGTAATATTATTTTGAGGTATTACAGATGGTTGGAAAATATAGGAAACATAAATATAACTTATAAAATCGAGAGAATATTACGGCGAAATCTCTCAATTTTGTAAGTTATATTTATGTGTTACCTAAATTTTCCAACCATCTGAAATACCTCAAAATAATATATAGGTATATATATATATATATATATATATATATATATATATATATATATATATATATAAACATTCGAAAATCGTGAGGATTCCATGAGCCAATACATGGACCAGTAAAAATAAAAGACTGATTTTGCCCAACACTCCATAAAATCTCCCATTCCCTGGTAATCCAATTACAGGCGTGTAATGAGATTACTCCATTCCCATTACTCCATTCCAATTCCTGTAATGGTAATCGAAATTCATAAACCCCATTCCCATTACATGTAATCAGAAAAAGTAATTGCAATTTCGATTACCATTACAAGATTGGAATGGGAATTTCAATTACATTTATTCAAAAGGAATGGGAATTTGTAATGGGAATGGGGATTCCTTTTTTAACAACCCTGCTATATAAATACAAACATAAATACAGTGGCGTAGTTTGAGGAGGGGCAGGGTGGGCAGAGCCCCTCCATGAATTACAGAGGACGCAGGAGTTCCTGGTATGCGGATACAATCATAATTAATAATTTTACACTACCTCCAACTTCAGTACATAACACCTTCAATTGGAGAATGTAATTACTGAAACACAATTACTACTATTATTATACGGATATGGTTACCTAGCAACTGTAGACGCCTTTAGAAATAAAGGAATTTTTATTAGGTTCATTTGTATAAGGGCGAAATCGTGTGGATATTTCACAGCCCCTCGAAGAGGAGT
Organism: Adelphocoris suturalis; assembly: GCA_030762985.1. NCBI lineage: Eukaryota > Metazoa > Arthropoda > Insecta > Hemiptera > Miridae > Adelphocoris > Adelphocoris suturalis. The sequence continues at coordinate 4,160,825 of CM061048.1, read as the reverse complement.
AAAATCACCTAGTCAACGAAACGGAAATGTGGATACTGCAAACTGAAATCAAGTCGTTCCCCACTACCTTCTGGGGCTGGCCCATACGCGATTTTTCCCTAGAAAAATATCCATTGTTCAGTATCCACCAAACTCTCCTACGAAGTACGAACTTCCCCCACTTTTCACTACCTACTAGATCAAGCTTGGTTGTTCCCCGTATTTTTTTATTATTTTTTTATTGTTGGTGTATCGTTTGTATTTTACCATTTACGAATTAAATCACAGTTAAAATACTTGTAAAGAAAAAAAAAATTGAAGTTTTCTGTGGTGATTGAATTAGTTTAATAGAAAAGATTAAAACAATCCATTGTAGCAGCAGACATTTCTATTCTAACCTAGAATATTGCTGGTTTCAGTTTGTTTTGTTTACATTTTGTTGTCGTTCTCGGTTTCATGCCCGGTTTTTTATTCTGCGTACTTTTATAATACAATTTATTGTGTGATAATTGTCCAGATCAACAAGTAGGTAACAATTTATTGTGCACAAACAAGTGAGAAACGGCCTCATAAATAAATATATGATTTTGCAGGCAGTAAGTCTAGTATAATAGGTACATACATAAACCTAGTGGTCCTCAGTTCATCCGCAAGTATTCGTATTTATCGTGTTTTTCTACGTTTTGATTAATTATTAGTTGATTGGATAGGTAGGTAATATTTCTTCTAAATAGTATTAGGTATGCTTTAATAATACATAGATAGGTTTTTGAATATGAAAGCGTACGTGATTTCAAATCATTATGAAAAACCATTGAATATCTATTCATATGAACGTTTGATAGTTTATGGAAATGAATATTAAAACTATAAAATAAAATGTAGTCCTTGACCGTTGCCCATCCATGATAAATTATCTAGCTACGCCACTGCATAAATATAACTAAACATGAACCGAAAAATTTATCTCTGATAATGCCGGATGGCGAAAGCGCTTAGATACTCAATAAATTGACAAAAGAGGAAAAGCCTTTGAATTTCTTCCTCACAACCTTCCCTACCAGTAAACATGAAAGGCTCTACCACATGTATCAGTTTATAATAATTGTTGAGCCTGCGTGTGGATGAAATTGTCAATGTATAAAATCGAAATTTGACTCCAGTAATAAATACGAATACTTTTTTTGTTTTGCAAATTAATAGAAAATTCAATTCAAATCATTAAAAATGTTAGAACTTTATTTTGCAACAAGTCCTACTACCTACGGCCTCACATTTCTGTACGTCGGAGGTAAGCCATCATAAGTGCTCCATCCTCTTGATAACTGATGAAAATTATGAAAACAATGTTCATGACTTAGGAGGAACATTGTATGAAATAAAAATGGTGGCATGGTGGCTCATAACCATTATTTTGATATTTGATTCTATAGCTTTTTCATTACAAGAAAAAATGAATTTAGGAAACTTCTTATGGCTCTGCTGAAAAGTTGGGGTTTCGCATATATGATGGTTTACCTTCAAGGCAAGTACAGATTTGTTCTCGGAATACTTGATCTTGCGCTGAATATCAAATTTTTACCTTAGTTCTAATGATAGATATACTCTGTTGTGACACAAACATATTATGTAAGGACCTACCTATTACAGGTGCTTAATACACATATGTATATGAACAAGTTTATAAATGCTGCACTCGTTTTAGATCACTCCAAAACGACTTTTGACGGAGATAATGGAAAGTTTAATTTATAAAATTATTGAAAACACAGCAATAGCTTAATTTTAACCTCAAACTATAATAATGTGGGTGAAAGGTGACGGAACAAACAAGTATTTATTATTTAGAGGATGAACACCCTGAAAAATTCTCCAGCCGAATAACTTTTAGAAGCTTTCGCGTGTTCCGTTGAAAGCCACATATCAAGTCGTCAAGAGTTTATAAGCCAATTCCCTGAATTTACGATACAAGATTGACAATAAGATAAAGTAACAAAATGATAACAGTCGTCTCGGAATGGCGATCGTAAAAATTTGACGCTGAGCTGTTCAGAAAATACTAACGCGGGAAACGTACAGAAGACACCAATGAAAAAAAGGCTGCTCTAGCAACAAGAAAAGAAGCGAAGGGAAGGGGGAAACGGGAAAGTTGTTCGTTTCGGAAAGAAGGATATAAAACCGGGAAGGGTCAGGCGGATAGTGGTGTAGAAAAGTTGCTAGAGTTGGCCCAAGAAATGCCCGCGTATACCTCTCGTAACTTCATGCAATCCTAACGGGAGTGTTAGCAATACCTCTTTGTTCCGGTGAGGAAAACTGAGGGAAAACCAAAAAATAAGAAAAAAAAGAAAGAAAAAGGGAGCGAAACTCTGTAATCTCTAGGATCAGTGGGGGGAATCTCTTGACAGTTTTCCTCTGGGCACTTTATTAATGGAGAAGCGGGTCGGAGCGCAGTTCCAAAGGTCCTGGGAAGACGGGGATGCGATATTTGGACAATTTGCCAGGCTAATAAAATATTCATGAAAACAGAGTCACACCTCTAGGACATTAATATTCTTGTTTTGTGCCCGTTCGCAATTTTCAGGGAACTCACAGCTAGAGTTGTGGAAGGCCACTTTATATTCCTGTAAACTTTATTTATAGTTTCCAAAACATGTCTGTGTTATTCTACGTGACCGATGGTACAGTTCCTACTTGGCTCACTTTCATCAAAAACTTATATAACGTAGTTTAGTCAAACTCCATAATAATCAACCTCGAGGTTTAAACCTTGGCGTCTTTCACCCACCCAAAACTCGTTTAAACCCAGTTTGGAATATCGGGGTTCTCCTAACGAAGTTTAGGGAAACCGACCAATAAAAAGTTGGAAAATTTGAAGAACCAGGACAATAAATCAGCTGATGTCTTGACAAGAAATCACATGTTATGTCATGGTTCTAATACCAAGTGTATCTACTCCCGGTTTTCTATTTATTTATTTATTTTTTAATTTTTAGATACTAGGTGTGTTCCAAGCACCCGTCTGAGTTCATAAACGTGAGTTATTGAACTCAGATGGGTTCCACGAGTTCACGAAACTTTTAGGTATAAGAGCCCGTCGGTGGGAACACTATAGTTCACCTGACACTCAATGCACTCACCAGCGCAGTAGCGTCGTCTTTAGTAACGGGAAAACCTCGTCATCGATATCCTTGGAGCATTTTGAAGAAAAGGCCAAAAAGGTGCAAAAAGCATTTTCAACTTTTTTGAATGTTATTTGCTAATTGCCATCCTCAGACTATTTCCCCAGGTATGAAGGGTATGGGATACCATTTCTACCCAGAGGAAGAGTAACTGTTGAGAATTTCATCAAAATCCCTCGACCCATTATTGAGAAAAGGCAAAAAAAAAGTGCTAAACACTACGTTTTTTCAAGTAAGGTAGGGTGGGCCAAGTGCGTACGAGAAAAACATAAGTTTGACTTTGCCTGCCAATTACCAACTACCCTTAAAAAATGTTTTCTATCTATGTGTAGACAGCTGATTAAAGAATATAATAATTATTGAATGAAGCAAATTGAAAAAGAGATGTGAAAAACGATAATACAACAAGCATCAAGAAGGCTAATGACAAAGCATTTAGCGTGAAAGTTTGCGGAGAAATGAATTTTCGGAAGGTTCAGAAAGGTTTCCTTCTGTTTGAGTTTTCAACCCTATCCTCGAGCAGGTCTGAAAAGTTCGTGAACTCACTGAACTCAGTTTATGAACCCAGCGTGGTAGGAACACCTTAACGAGTATTGAGTTCCTGAAGTCAAAACGCTTGGAACGATATGGTAGGTACTTACTGTTATGGTGTTTAGATTTGTGTTTATCAGGTAATTAAAGTTATTGTTGTGCCATGTAAGGTCGAGTCCGTAATAAATAATATTATATTATTAAAGTTCTGGAGTATTAGTAGAGATACAATAAGTCTGGGATATAATGATTTATTTATTTAATTTTATTTACGGGCCAAATTGCCCAATTTACAGTTTATGGTAATAATATTAATTTTGATCTAGATTTTACTAACAATGCTACGTTAGATTCAATAACATTAATCTCGCAACAAACAAAACAAGCTTTGTACGAAAAAAAAAAAAAAAAAAAAATAGAGATCACAAATTCTTAACAATAATAAATAGCACAACAAAACAATTATAAGAATGAGGTAACATAAATAATTTATGAAATTTTTGACTATAACAATAATTACAATGTCTCTTGAACGCCAGCTCATTTAAACAAAGAAGGTCGACATCCGACGATAAACCCACCTATCGGTTGAGCTCCCTCTGGCATCTAATCAGGGGCCCAACATGCAAATAGCTGGTCGTCAACGTTGGGAGAAAAAAAGTTTGCATGTGGCGAGTTGGATAGGGCGGCACATAAAAGTTTAAGTGTGAGAGCAGAGAAGGATAGTCAGGTAAAGTTAGTTACTATACACCAGTATTTGTTGATTTGATGGGGTGAAATTATTGCCTAGTTCCACAGACTCGACCTTACATGGCATAACAATAACTTTAATTTCCTGACAAACACAAATCTAAACACCATAACTGTAAGTACCTACCATAAAGGCCACGACCCTAGTCAAATATCTTTAATATAAACTAATAGGAAGCTAGACTAAGATCAAGATATTCTTGTCAATATATATTTAGACCCCTGAAGAGGCCTGCCAAGGCGAAAGTACTTGGATGTGATGGATTTCAATAGAACTACTATGCGTTACCGCCAACCTCAAGACTCATTCCCTCATAGCACCCCTACCATTGATAATGAAAGGCAACACACCGATCATCTAATTTATTTATTTATTTGAATACGGGGCAAGCCCAATTAACAACAGCTTAATTACATATATGAGCGGTTCAGAATAATTACATATCATAATGAATATATCAGATAACAACAAGAAAAAAAAAAATTCAATCAGCAAGAGAGATTTAGTGTCCAATATCAAAACAATACCGGGGAATTAATAATAAGTGATTTGAGAGAACTTAAGGAGTTCGTGAAAAAATCAAAATCAGTATGGATGTTCAGGAGATTTGCAGAGCGAGGGATGCGGTGTAAAGGACGATTTTGAAGATAATTTGTTGCAGAAAACTGGATATGAAAGATTGTTGACCGACGACTGGAGATGCGAGGGACTGAGAAGTTAATTTCTGCAAGCAGAGGGGGGCAGTCGATCTCACCATTCAAAAGCATATGAAGGAGCGATAGGTCGGCCATGCCACGCCTCACCCCCAAGTGACTGGAGCTTGTTGGACCCCCAACTTGCTGATCTATGATAACTTATTAAATATAACGGACGTTGAGAAGCTAATCAGATATAAAACGAAATGTTATATTGCTTTGGTGGCGAAGTTTGAATCGAGCCGATCAATAGGAATCACTACAGACTCGAAATGGAATCGCTTCATAATTGAAGGGAAACGATGAATTAGTACCGCGCATCTGTCAAGACTGACTTTCTTAAACAAGTCTTCAAGTTAGGCTCGGAGTTGGGCGTTTCCTTACCCCAGAACTTAATTCATCCTTTTTCACAGCCGAGTAACTTAATGAAAAGTTTGGTTATAAATCTCGACCCGGTTTTCGTTTTTTGGGAGTAAAGAAAAAAAGTTGTAGTCACTCTTTCTCTTTTGCACTCAGACGGCTTCCAATCTACTTAAAAATTGCCTACAAGTTGGGAACCTGCGCTAAATACATTAGTGTCTAACCCACGCCTTTAGTTCATGACAATTCAGCCTGGGATTTTTGATAACTTCAGACAAGCTTCGTGCCCTAATTAAAAACTTAGCGGAAGACATGAAAAATGGGTGAAGTGCCACCGCTGTTTTATCGTGTTTTCAATTCGTTTTAATTCTACTGACAACTTGCCAGCAGGGTTTATTGTGGAGGTTGTAGACCGTAAACCGGGATCAAAATCGTCAATTACGTACCCTTTGGAGGAATCCGACGTCTATAGAAATTCGAGTACGGGGGGAGAGAGCTTTCGATGCAAAGACATCATCATCATCAGAACGTCGAAACAGTACTCGGTCAACAATCCGGTCAAACAGTACACACACAGCACACCCCTTACATTTAATACCGGAATCCCTAAGTATGTTACTTAACCGAGTGATTATGGTCCATTCATATTTTACTAAATTTTGTATGCAATTTTCTGTCGTAATGGATTCCAGTTTCACACAGAAATGAGTTCCACAGGACGCTTTTAGATTGCACTGATACAAACATGGATTTTAACACAGAATGTGTTTTAGCCATGGACTAACTAGCCGAAAATGGAACGCGGGATGGTAACGAAATGTGTGACGGATGATTTTCACGTACAACCGAGTTGTTGCTAGGGAAATGGTACTTCGTCGTTTTTCATCCCACAAAATTCGTTGACCATTCGTTCGAAAGCTCTCGATTTATCCAACAATATTATGTTAACTACTGCGAAGTGCGTGTCCAACAAACTGAGTTATGAGCATGGTTATATAAATAATTGTTTACACACAGGTGATCATTCTCAATAATTGATATTGTGAACATGATTGCAACCGCTTGTTAATTTCTGATGATTTCATTGAGCTTGTGTTTCGATGATTTGATTCATAGCAGGTGATCTGAGTATTACGAAAACGGTTTGATTTGTGAAGCGGAGGTTAAATAATTTGAATAGGTAATTTCTATACTTTACACTCTAGGAAGCTGTAATTTCGTTTGTAGCCTCTTTAGGACATTTACTTGACGATGCTCAGGGTCCGGATCAGATGAGTGGCTTTTAAAGCTAATTTCTATGCTTTACACTCTAGGAAGCTGTAATTTCGTATGTAGCCTCTTTAGGACATTTACTTGACGATGTCCAGGGTCCGGATCAGATGAGTGGCTTTTAAAGCTAATTTCTATACTTTACACTCTAGGAAGCTGTAATTTCGTATGTAGCCTCTTTAGGACATTTACTTGATAAATCGCTCTTGATTTATCACGAATTTATTTCGTTTTTTTTTCGTAGTTTCATACTATAACTATATAAATTGATGTTATAAATGAATAGTAAACAATGACGCTTGTTTGGTTGTCACTTGGTTGCGCGACAACGCAAACACATTCTGTGTTTCAATAATTTCGTCCGAAGTATGTAAATAGAGGTAACCGGGGGTCCAGGGGGCTTGCCCCCTGGCGAGGCGCGGAGCGCCGAGTTTTACTAGGATCTCCTTACGAAATTGATGTAAATTTGGGTAATATTTTATTATTATTGTATTTTCAAATATATATATTCCAGAAAAATACTTGTTTGGCATAAATGACGACCTAATTGTATAATGTGACGTTTACTATGTTCAAATTCTATGAATCAGAAGAGAAATGTAACTTGGATGGTGCGGACGAAATTTCACACACCTGAAAAAAAACCCCACACACACACACGCGCGCGCGCGCGCGCACACACACACACACACGCACACACACACACACACACACACACACACACACACACACACACACACACACACACACACACACACACACACACACACACACACACACCACACACACACACACACACTTATATACCTATGTATTACATCAAGGAATGGCCTGAAATGGATTTTTATTCCATTACAAAAATGTGTTCCCGACAACCCCCTCCCCCCTTAGCATCAACCAATAAAATTTCCATATTACGTCCTTCTTACAGACAAGGCCTTGACCTAGCTGCATTGGGAAATCCTAACAAATGTTCAACCAATGTTTCTGCCTTAATCAATATGATAGGTTGATGAAGGATTACTCACGGTGAGGTACTGCTGATTGCATTTCGTTACCTGGAAACAAGAAATGCCGTTAAAATAAATGAACTGAAATGAATAAATTAATACATACCTAAGTATTATACCTAAGCATTAGAGAGTTCCTAAAGCGATGGGGAGATAAAGATGAGGCGCCTTATCGTGAAAAGAAAACAGTACTGCGCATGTGCGGGGAGATGATAAGACAAATTTATTTCACCTAAACGTAAGACGCTTTATCCCGAACCAACCAATTTCATCTCTTCCTCCCTATCGTGAAGTAACCTTACACACTGATAACGATCATTAGTAGCGCTCATTGACGAGGGTAGACCTTAGTAGAGTACTAAAGTCACACAGATACGTTCTGTTGCAACTAAAATAATTCATGCCACACAGCATATTGAGAATGAGTAACGGATTGAAACTGTGGATTTGTAAAGAGGACAAACGTAAGCATACATTGCATCATAAATCTTTAAATACACACATCAAAAAAAGTTTTGCATCACCCAGATTCAGTCTGAAATGTGCATGGGAAAAATTTGGGTTTTCGTTTTTTGAAAAGTGTCTCTTACTACAATATGGAAACAACAGAAAAAACTTTATTAAGCTAAATTTCTCCATTTGGAAAATTTTACTTTCAGAAAACGACAAAAAAACTGAAAAATTCACTTTTCCAAAAATTGTCAAAAAACATGAAAAATCACTTTAATAGTCCGTATTACCTCCTGAGAAAACAGATAAACTTTAATTTTGATCACCTTCTCCATAAAACAATTTTTTTCTTCAGAATATGGACGCAACAAATTGAGAGTTTGCGTGCAACAACGCATGCAATGGGCAAGGGAACATGAAAACTGGCTATTCCCTGAGTGGAGAAATTTTTTATTTTCTGATGAAACTAGCCTTGCTCTAGTACCAGACAACCACAGAGTGAGAGTTGGGAGAGTTCCAAGGAGGCCAAGTCGCTTGAGATACCGTGCCCATTGATTGTGCCCATAGAAGGTAACCGAGTTAGTGCCCATAGAAGGTAAGATGAATGCAAATTCGTACCTCAGGGATGTCCTCCAGCCAATAACAACACCAATGGCCAAAAATTATGGAGAAAATGTTGTTTTAGTCGACAACAATGATTGCCCTCACAGGACTAGAATCGTCCAAGACTACCTACAGACCGTGAATATCAGCAGAATGGACTGGCCACCGTTCTCTCCAGACATGAAGCCCATTGACCATGCTTGGGTTATGCTCCACAGAGCAGTTCAAAGTCGACCAAATGTTCCTACGACCGTTCAGGAACTAAGGGGAAGCTGCTGTTCAAGAAGGGTGCAACTTCGACCAAGACGCAACTAATCACCTCATATTGCGCATGCCTGTTTGCGTGCGAGCTCTAATTACAGCCAGAGGAGGTAGTACAGAGTACTAAAGTGATTTTTTATTTTATTTTATTTTTTTTACAATTTTTAGAAAACTGAATTTTTCAGTTTTTTGCCGATTTCTAAGACAAAAATTTTCAATGGAGAAATTTATTAAAATAATATTTTTTTCTGTTGTTTCTGTTTTGTAATAAGAGACACTTTTCAAAAATCCAAAATTTTTCCCTTGCATATTTTTGACGGAATAAGGGTGATGCAAAACCTTTTTTGGTGTTTGTAGATACCTATTTATATCCTAATCACCCTTTCGAATGAACCTCGCAGTATCACCGTTCCTCACCCACGTTCCACCCATCACTCAGGCGGAATGGCACGGTTATTTCCGTATCATACTAATTCGCGTAGTACACCACGATTTGAGCCACATCAAAGTGTCCGAATCGCAAGTCCAATGTTTGAAATTGGTCTCCTTTTTTAAAGTTGCCTTAGTCAGGATTCGGACTAACTGCTGCAACGTAACTTATCATTATTATTTCTATGTAGTTACCGAATCGTATTTTGATATACTTACAAAACCAAAGTTACATCAATTTTGACATTTTATGTCTTTGCTATGGCACATAAACTAAACAAACGTTTGCTCACGAAAATATTTTGATGACTTCCACTTACAACCGAGTCGTTGCTAGGGAAATGGTACTTTGTCGTTTTCCATCCCACAAAATTCGTTGACCATTCGTTCGAAAGCTCTCGGTTTATCCAACCAAATTATGTTAACTACTGCGAAGTGCGTGGCCAACAAGCTGAGTTATGAGCATGGTTATTTGAATAATTAATTGTGTACACTCAGGTGATCATTCTCAATAATTGATATTGTGAACATGATTGCCACCGCTTGTTAATTTCTCTTGATTTCATTGAGCTGATGTTTCGATGATTTGATTCATAGCAGGTGATCCAAATATTGCGAGAACGGTTGGATTTGTGAAGCGGTGGTTAAATCATTTTAATAGGTAATTTCTATGTTTACACTCCAGGAAGCTGTAATTTCGTATGTAGCCTCTTTAGGACATTTACTTGATGATGCCCAGGGTCCGGATGAGATGAGTGGCTCTTAAAGCTAATTTCTATGTTTTACACTCTAGGAAGCTGTAATTTCGTATGTAGTCTCTTTAGCACATTTACGTGACGATGCCCAGGGTCCGGATTAGCTGAGTGGCTCTTAGAGCTTGCATACGAGTCTGCAACACATACTTGTCTTCAACTAAAGACATAAAATGTCCCAATGTGTTGCAGACTCGTATGCAAGTGTTTTTACTTATTTAAATCGTGTGTTACATCTAGAAATGAAGATCTAACAGTGGTGAGTAATGGAAAACTAAGGATAATTTTATATAAAGAAAAATGTCAAAACCAGGTGGTAGGCGTTCACAGTTCGGTATTCCCTGGGATGTGATTGAAGAGGAACATGAAAGAGGTCGACTGCCCTGGTGTACAATTTTGAAACTTCAAAGGCCCTTTTATCCCAAATCCCAAACATGGGGACATTATTTACAGTAATTCGAGCTGGAATTGAAGTTAGCCATAATAATTGTCGAAGAAAATCGACGAGATTTGTTCCTATTTAAGGGGAAATGGGTTAATACCGCCACCTTAAGCATATTAGTCTATCACAGCCCAGGTTTGCACACAGAAGCTTCACACTTTGAAGCAAATTATGGAAAGGGGGGGGGGGGGGAAACGGACGGTAAATTTACAGTTCTACAATCAGATAATTTAATAATGATTCATTTTACACATTATTAGTTCATTATGGTTACTTAGCAATATTAGGTTATAACTGAGCGTAATAAATCAGCTTTTCTTGACACTACTAAGGCAAAAAAACATCTCAGTAGTGAATTACAACGTTTTTGCTGGTTGTGTAGCAACTTTATATTAGTAAACAACAATTTACGATACCCTTGTAAATGGCGTTATTACACCAGCTAGCTGGGGACATACCGCCATGGAGTTAGGCTAATACCACCATATTAAAACAACGAGGACATAAACAGTCTCATCAGAACATCGGAATAACGATTTATTGAATTCCAAAACTCTTCCTGGTAGCTTATCACCATATTGGGAACTGTACAATTATTTAGTAGATAGGTAGGTAAACATCTAATAAATCACGATTAGATAAATATAGAGCTGCTTATAGAGATAAGCTATCACAATATAATTCGTATTTTAAGTATTAATTTATATTTTAATTACTCAGAATCATTAGAAATAGGTGATTATTACCACAAAAAACATCCAACAAGACTGATGATTGGAGCACTGGGACAATAGCGCCATGGCGGAATTACCCTGAATTCGGTTTGCTGATATTGCCCCAGTTAATGTTTCGAGATAAAAAATCATTAAAAACTACAGTTTTCGTAAAAAATCATGAAGTAATGGGTGGAAATTAAAGCCAAATGATTTTTCTGCGTCGTCATGCGAATAAATTTACATATACGTATGATAAACTACTACTTACCACGTAACCTCGATAACAGTAAAACTAGAACGCCAAACTTCAAAAACTGAATTCGTTCATCTTTGATGAAAACAAATTAATGACCCCGAACCCAACATTAATGCTGATCTAAAGATGACGATATTTGGCTACAAGATTTGTCACTCAGACGGTTAAATAATTATACATTATATTATATCAAATAATAATAATTATTATATATTATATTATAATATAATTACTTGGCGGTATTACCCCACTCTCTCCTACGCGGTGGAACTCAGAAAAAGCTGACAAAAATCTAATGGTTCTTGAACCAAAGATGTGAGCATTTACTTCAGTTTACCTTGAGTTCTTTCATTAGCGAATTTTCTTAGAAAATAAAGCTATTGCGATGACTCCAAAAATTTTAAAATAAAAATTTTCAAAAATTTTCTTCAACGAAATCTGTTTTGAGGCATTCTGAAATGATATATATATATATATATGTGTCATTCCAGACGATAGCTCCCGATAGAATTGAGATAAAAACTTCGTTCTTTTGCCAAAAAATCAAGCATTTCAAAAGAAAGGATGAGTTCGTTGGAGAACACTTTTGAGCACATTAAATTGGTCAAATTTCAAAAAATGTACTAAAAAAATCTCTAAAAATGTCTAAAAACGGCTAAAAATAGTTAAATTTATATTTTTTGGTAGAATATTGCTCAAATAAACTTTATTAACTATAAAATAGAACATCCAAAAATGCATGTACACAATTATGCTGAAAAAATGTACTTAAAATTCCTTAAAATATGCTTTAAAAAAATCGATAAAAACTGCAAAAAAAGCTAAAAATTCGGAACCTATATTTGAATAAGAGATTATTATTTAGAATACCTACGTTTTTTGCCATAAAATTAATATTTAACAATTTCCTTTCACTCAAAAAGCTCAAATTTCAAAACAATTCAACATTATACAATACGATAATTTACGAAAATTCGCTCATACGATCATGCTGCATGAATGGAACTTTATATATATATATATATATATATATATATATATATATATATATATATATATATGTATGTATGTGTCATTCCAGACGATAACTCTCGTTAGAATTGAGATAAAAACTTCGTTCTTTTGCCAAAAAATCAAGCATTTCAAACGAAAGGATAAATTCGTTGGCCAACAGTTTTTGAGCACATTAAATTGGTCAAATTTCAAAAATTGTACTAAAAAATCTCTAAAATGGCTAAAAACGGTTAAAAATCGCTCAATTTAACTTAAAATTTGCTTTATAAAATCGATAAAAACTGCAAAAAAAGCTAACAATTCGGAACCTATATTTGAATAAGAGATTATTATTTAGAATACGTTTTTTGCCATAAAATTAATATTCAACAATTTCGTTTCACTCAAAAAGCTTAAATTTCAAAACAATTCAACATTATACAATACGATAATTTACGAAAATTCGCTCATACGATCATGCTGCATGAAAACTTTTTAAGGTCAGAAGATGGACACAAAAAGAAGAGCAGCATCTGAAGTGGTGAGATAAAACTTTTGAACTGATTGATAAACTGGGAGGAGTTCGCAATTTATCGTCACAAAAGTTGGAAGTTTGGTTTAGTCCGGACGAAATATGATCTGAAGCTGCAGGACTGTTTACGCAGAATATCGTTCATACATGACATTATACGTGATAAACTGCCTGTTACCTGAAGGTTGTGGTCCCCTTAAGGGCTATCTGACACTGAAATAATGAACGTGCTTCAATTTGTAGCTTTTTTCCGAGGTTGATTGATTTTCACTTCCAGAATCAAAGAGCCCCCAAGGGAGGTGGGGCGCGGCGTACGTATAGTAAATAAGTAACCGTTGGATTTGTTTACCACACTTGTGTGGATGCCGAAGTGGGTCAAATCCCAAGCGCAACATAAACACCGTTGTCGAGGGATACAATATCGCAGGAGATAAAAATGGATATTTTACGCTCGCTTTCAACTTTTTTTTTCTGCTAGTGAAGAGCGATAAAGATGTGAAGAGCACTGGGACGAAATGCGGTTAGGCGGTTGAAGAGGGAAACATGACAAAGGACTGGCCTTATATTTATGTGACCATCATCCCTATTGTGATGGGCTATTCTTAACATAAGTACGGCTCAGAGATGATGGCCTCGGATGTGTAGGTTTAGCAGCTAAAGCTCTTACTATCTAGAGTAGAAGGATCACCCACTACCGCGGAAATGGACCCTGATCCTGTTGAAGCCTATAAGGAAACCGTTATAGCACAGAGTGGACCCCGATTGCCCTGTATTCATAACATGAAATCTAAGTGCATACTCCTCTCTGATACCTAGCGTTTGAAGCGAATAGTATACGTGTATACTTCTGATCTGTTGTTTTTTTGTGTGATTTAGGCGGGCTAACCGCCTCAAAAGGAACCTCTCCCCCTCCCTAACTTCCTTCCACAATTTTAGATATCTAAGTGAAACTTGAAAAGCGTTTTTGGGGTACCTGATACTCAGTTTTACCATTAGGGGGGAAGTATTGGGTACTTCGGGAAAAAGTTCCATTTTGCCGAATGGCACCTCATTTTAAAGCTTCTTTAGCGCTGAACACGATGATTAAACCAACATATGATATCTTATTGTGTCCTCGGATTGGAGCAGATGGTTTATCGGCTCTAATTTGTGATGTACGAGTATAGAGCGAGTCAAAAAGCCGTCGTAAGTAACAAGTCTTAATTCTATCAATATGGATACTGCCTAGCGGGGATCTTAGTTCATAGATTCACTTACCGCAGAGAGAGTTTTGTTGTAAGTATCCGTGTCAAGGTGAAGACGAAAATAATTACACAATGAACACAACTTCAATGATACTGATTTATTGAAGGAAATCAGATGGAAAACCTTGATTCACAGTAACAAAAGAAACTATTTTGGAATTCACAAACGGGAGCGTTAGTAGGCAATACGGGAGCTTGTAAGCGAATGGGGCGAGATAGAGAGTCGATATATTCGAATCGATTATGAGTCAGTGTTACCATTCATAGTGATCACAAAATATTATAATTGATATATGACTAAGCAAAATATGTACTGATACTGAATTAATCTCAGAAACAATATTAAGATCAAGTTACACACTCATGTGTAATAATTATGAGCAATACTAAATATTCTCCTATTGGATTCATGAACATGGAGTTTGCAATAGGACAAGCGTCATAGCTTGGTTGTGGTCTAGGTTCCATGGAATATGTCTGACGGTTTATACAACCAACAGGACAACCTCCGGGTGAAGCAGGTTAGTCACCTCTAGCCTTTGAAGCAGTAAACTACTCCGAGTCCATAGAAAAATCGTTAAATATATAATATTTAGAAGAATTTCAGTCAAAACAAAAATCTAGCGGACATTAAGACGTTTCTGCACAAAATTATGCTGCAATAGTACTATAATTTCATTATATTTGCTGAAAATCCGATAAAAACTTAGTAAACATGAACAATCATCTATGAATCGCCAAAATTCATTTAGTATCAGCTTTTTCTCATGAAATTGGTTTTCAACATTTTCATTGTACCTACCTACTTGAATTGCTCTAATTTCAACACACACAATAATTGTTGTAGTTATAACTCTATGAAATCTCGTTTCCATGTACAACTTTTTCATTGATCGAAGCCAGTGATCAAGCTAACGGGATTCCATTTGTTTCATAGCGTCCAAGAGTGATGAAATATGGAGAGCAGGAGGAAGTTAAACTTGAATGAGATGTGTGTTACATGGTGAAGTAGTAGGTATGTAGAGAAGAAAAATAAGGTGAAGGGAAAATAGGAAGAACATTGCATCCAATCGACTTCCCAGCGGAGACGAATGGCTGTCGTTGGACCCCAATATTGCATTGGGACGTAATTTGTTCCGCTAGAAACCATTTACACATTCTTCAAGTCGATAGCGTCACAGCGCCTGTATGACTTCAAATTCTTTAAATTCGCCAAATACTAGGGACTCGTGGATTGTTAGTTTTGTCTTTATGTAACAATTAGCAGTACAGTATTACTTAGGATTGAGAATACAAATTGTGATGTTTTGCCAGAAACTCAAGCATTTTAAATGAAAGAATGAGCCCGTTTGACGGGACGTTTTGAGCCCAGTAAAGTGGTTAATATTTAAAAAAGTACTCAGTCATGCAGCATTACTAATAGAGCGAATTTTCAAAGAAAAGTTGTGGATAAAATTAAATTAGGCACTTAAATTATGATCATTGAGGCCAACCATGCTCTAAATGAAACTGAGGGGATACCTATGTGATGGGATCGAATGAAAATTTTAGAACACGTAGCCGAACTCGAAAATTTGATCAAATATGAATATTTTTCACATAAAAAAACAATTATTCTAACCTATGAAATTTAGAGATTTTGGAGAGGTCGCAATTGACTCAGCACTGAAAAATACTTTGACTATGGCACCCCACATGCCCTTTTGTTAAAAATACCAATTTTATAGCATTATTTGGGCCATTAAATTGTAAATTTGAGCCTGAAATTCTGGAGCGAACAGCTGGCCAACGAACTTGACCTGTCTTTTGCCTAGACGGATTTTTCTACGTTGGAACGCATTTTTTACGCAGTTTTTAAAGGAATTTCTCGATTGGAAATACACCTTATAAATAAATAAATAAATAAATAAATAAATATATATATATATATATATATATATATATATATATATAAATATATATATATATATATATATATATATATATATATATATATACGATAAACTGTTAAAATCTAGGATTATGTTCTTTGATGTATGAAACGGATTTGAAAGGGGTTCCCGATCCTTCCTACTCACTTTAAAAATTTCGAAGCCATCTAATTAGCTCATTTTTTCTTTGAAATGCAATGCGCAATTTTTTCCATCTTTGAGATACTTAAAAAAAACATTATGATTGAAAAACAAATTATTTTTTTGCCTCATTAATAAAGATTTTAGCAGGGGGGGGGGGGGGGGTTATTGGGGACACCCTGTATTGCGGATTTACGAGTACATCCCCAGAGAGTGATGACGACAGCAAAGCTCTCCTTGTAACACAATCCTCTATTATGCATCTTTTATTATGAACATGGGAAAGCAAGTCGATGGTGCCTTCCAGGGAACACGGCAACAGGAAAGTGCTTTTACGCAGCTTTCAGACCTGAAAAGCGGCCTCGTCAAATGCCGTCTCATTGATTGAAACGATTGTTCACCCCCAAGCTCAGCCTCCGTCAAGTGGGCGTAAAATATTTCCCGGAGTTTATCAACAAGGTAGACGACGATAAACGACGATAAAGGCAAAAGCGGGAGATTACTTATTACGAGTTTTCCGAGTGCGGGTATGCCGTTGACAGACTATTTTCCCGATTCATTTCGCCTAAAATATGTTGACGTGGGAATGTGAGGAGGAGGAAACGGGATTGAAATACTCGGAACTTTCCCCCAGTGCCCGATAACTCATCACAATCGCGAGACCGCTCGAGAAACAGAGTTTAGACATGTCATCAAGTTTTTAATGAGAGGGTTTCGAGTTTCTATCCTGTCTACGTCGGTTTCATCACCGATTTTCTGTTCTTTTTTCGTGTGTGGCGACGGGATGAGAAATGGAATCCTGAGACGACAATTATTTTTAACAGTCTCTTGTAACGGAGTGCATGTGACTGTATCTAATGGTAGCATTTATACATGAGAAAATATCTCACCATAAAAGTTTCATTTCCCCAGCAACGGCTTGGTTGTACGTGAAATTCAAGAGAAATTATTTAAACTTAACCATTTCTTGAAACATCATGTAATCTATCCCTTAGTAAAACGCTTGCATACGAGTTTGCAACACATTGGGACATTTTATGTCTTTAGTTGCAGACTCGTATGTGTTGCAGACTCGTATGCAAGCTCTAAGAGCCACTCAGCTGATCCGGACCCTGGGCATTGTGAAGTAAATGTCCTAAAGAGGCTACATGCGAAATTACAGCTTCCTAGAGTGTAAAGTATAGAAATTAGCTTTAAGAGCCACTCATCTGATCCGGACCCTGGGCATCGTCAAGTAAATGTCCTAAAGAGACTACATACGAAATTACAGCTTCCTAGAGTGTAAAGTATAGAAATTACCTATTAAAATGATTTAACCACCGAAAGAAGAAGAAATCATCGAAACACCAGCTCAATGAAATCATCAGAAATTAACAAGCGGTTGTAATCATGTCCACAATATCAATTATTGAGAATGATCAGCTGTGTGTAAACAATTATTCATATGACCTTGCTCATAACTCAGTTTGTTGGCCACACACTTCGCAGTAGTTAAAGGTTAAATTGGTCCGCCGTCCACCGTCCGGGCCATAAAAGGCCTAAGAATTTACTTAAAAACCCCGTTCTTTCGCACATACTCCATTTGGGGTCTAGTTGGTCCTAACGTTTAACCGTCCCGATCGCTTTACGCGCATAGATGCTATGGGCCAAAAACGGGCGAAAAAGTATCTCTTTCGAGGCTTTGAGTGTTAGACGCACGCCTGGCATGCTTGGCAGGGGGTAATGGTTGGCGGTGAGCGGGGGGTGGAGTGAGAGGAGGCGCCGCGGCACCTTGTGGTGGCTGGAGTGACCAGGGGCGTAGCAGAGGGGTGTAGGAGAATGGATATTTATTACTTTTACGAGTTATACCCATATAATACACCGCGGCACCATGAGGTGGGTACGGCGTACCTTCGAGGCATGAATATATGTTTTTTTCTAGGTCATATTTGTGTGTTAATACCAATACTTTTCCTACGCATATTTAATAACATATCCTCTCGACTTTTCGTACGTACTTAGGTAATGATATTATTAAGGCAATAACTATTTGAATAGATAGGAGCTCAAATCGAGAAATATAAACATGCGTATATAATTATAGAAGTATAGGTTGTGGCAACTCGAAATAGGTTACGCCGAGGAGTCTGGAATCTTATGACGTACGCAAGCCAACTAAAACTACGATCAAACTCAATTGAAAAAATAATAAACTTTTGTGAAATAATTTGCAGCGTTTTTGTTCGGAATTCTCGGGAATAGATTTTCCTGTTTTTTTCGCAGTGGTCGACTGGCAAAATGTACCTCAAAGTCCGCCTAAGTTTGAGCCTTTTAATAATAAATTTCCTAATTTCGGTTAAGTAGTTGCCGACCGACTCAATCTCCGCGCCTCTCACAAAGTCCATCACCGGTAACCACTTCAAGGGGCTTTGCGGGAACGAGATTCGGGACCGCCGGGGACGGTATTGATCGCCACAGCCGATAGAGAGCGCGTCCCATCGACTCCGCTGAACTTGTTTGGATCACCGGAAGCCCCCCGGTAAACACTCCATCTTAGTCTTATTTAAGATTGAGCAAACCCTCTTCCAGTCGCTCTAACGGTGTCCCATCTTTTACCGAACACCGTATTTTTCTCCCCCCCACCCCCCCCCCATACCGGTGGAAGAAAACGTGAGAAAATATTTAGGCTCTTTACTGTGCCGAGAATACCTACGGGTTTTTAGATCACGATAAACTTCCCCGACGACTTCCTGTTTTAATTATTCTCTAGGATAAAATGTTCCAGTTGGATTTTTCAACTAACAAGGGGTCGCCGATCTTTGTGAAATATTTACTGGAGCTCCTTCATGAAAAATGAATTGACGTTTTTTGTCGTTCGACAAAAAAATCAAAAAGTCCAGTCATGCAGCATGACCCCATGAGCGATTTTTTAAGAAATCTTCGACATTTCAGTCGCTATTTACAACTAGCGAAAGGCATTATTTCGTTTTTTGACTGATTTTTCAACTTTGAAATTTTTGAAAACTTGATACATATTTTTATTGGAAATTTTACGCTGATTCCGAATATACCACATGTTAGTATGCTGAAAAAATTATTTCGCACAACAAATCGCAAAAAACAGGCTATTTTCAAATTTTTTACTTCATTTTTGAAAATTTCAACCCGAAGATGTAATCCGATCATGCTGGCCAACGAAATTGAACTTTCGTTTTGTGTCCTTAACATTTTAAAATTTGTTTGAAGTTTCTAGCACAATTCTACGGACAGTTATCGTCTGGAATGACACATACATACATACATATATACATACATACATACATACATACATACATACATACATACATAAATACATTTAAAAAATGCGTTAAACTTCAGAAAATGATTCAGAGTAGCCTGAAACGGATTTCTGCATAAATTTTTTTCAAAAATTCACACTACAAATTTTTAGGCAAGAGCAATAGCTTAATTTTCTTCAAAAATTCGCTAGCAAATTAAAGTGAGAATGACCCATATATAAATTTCTCCCTTGAGGGGAAAATCAATAGATCATGGATATGTCAAAGTTGTAGGCATTGCTTTTCACTCTGTTGGGATGTCTGGAAAGTAAAAATGAACATTACTTTCCACTTTGTTGGGATGTTGGGAAACTAAAAGTGGATATTACTTTCCACTCTGTTGGGAAAGTAAATATGGACATTACTTTCCACTCTGTTGGGATGTTGGGAAAAAAGTACATTGCGGTAGTACCTCATTGATTTCTACCTAGCCTTCACTTTTCGAGTTAATAATAATCTAAAGTGCCGGAGCGTTGCATTTTGTGTGGAGAAAAAAAAGTGTCGCGAAAAATTCCTTGACCCCCGCCAAAAGAAATCTATCAAGGTCAAAAATGGCTATATTGGCATTCATGTAGGTAACTGATGCGGCTCCCACGTATTTGACCCAATTTCAGTGAAACTCTCGCCAGTGCTTTCACATTAAAAAACATTACACTCGTGTGATTTTCCTATCTACGCCCCAGGAAGGCCAGACGTATGCCATCACTGCATAAATCGTTGACAAGCAACTTTAACAACCCCACAACATAATTTTCAACAAATTCAGGAATAGTTCGGCCTTCAGAGGAAATTGATAAGTGTAGATAATGCCACCCAGAATTCACAGTATAATTAATCCTTTTACTACACATTTCAAATGAATTGGGGGATCGCTTTTCCTTGTAGACGTCAAAGACATCAGATCAATCCTTTACTATTACAATGTCTTTGGATCAATCGGTCAAAGTTCACATTATATCTCATGATCAACTACCTAATGAAGGTGGGATGCATCCTGTTCTTTTTGTTTTATCTCAAACACTGAGGAACACAAGCGATATCAAGGCTCCGACTTGAGCCAAAACAGAATGAAGTCTGAGAATTATTCTCCAAAGAAGGTAACCCCGATCCCCCTAATTTTTTTTCTTTCCTTTCTAGAAAAATATGAAGAATAAGATCGTTTCTGTTGTCGTGTGCCGGTTCTGTTTCGTATTATTTTTCTCAGATAATGCTAGATTTTTTCTATACTGTCAGTTCTCTTATAATTTTTTTTCATGAGCACGATAGTATCTTGGCTGTTAGCAATTTCTTGCGACAGAGCATGCACCTGTGTATTCAAAACATTTGTATGTTCCTTCAAAATGCAGTTGCAGTTTTGAAATTTGGTTGTGATAACGTCAAGGCATTGAATTACCTGATGTAACTTGGAGGTCGACGTTCTCGTAGTTGCAATTATTTGACGCGACACCGGGCGGCTCTTCGAGTGCTGCTGACTATGGAATACGGTATTCGGTCGAGTGGATAGCAGCCCTTTCCCTTGGGTAAACAACAAATCACCAACCAAACTCGCAAAAATGACCTTTTCCCAGATATCCACCCGTTACGAATTCATGAAAATTCTTATTGCTGAGAGTTAATCAAAGAGCTACCACAAAAAACAAAGAACGAAATTCAAAAATACAACCCTGCTAAATCAATACTTAATACGGAGTTCGCAAAAAACACGTGCGCTCGGCTTGGATACCTAACTGGAACTCCGTATAATATATATTTACAAAGTGCCTTAATCACCCTCGGATGCTGAAACTTGAAACAAAGACTCTTTAGGACATGAAATAGAATAAAATGTCAACGAGCAGAAACACCTCGATCAACTCGATGAGCTACTAATTTATATTGTAATCGTCCTATGTTGCATGTAGAATAGATATTTACAAGGTGCGGAACTACTCTGATCAGATGAGTGAGCTCCGAGACTAACTTCCTCCCTAATTGCCCCACGATGCTGAAACTTGAAACAAAGTGTCTTTAGGAGATGGATGTAGGATGAAATTTGGCAAAACTTCTTGTGTTTATAATAATTTATAACATTTCATATTTCAGTTTACATGCATGTAAATTTACACAATTTTCTAAGTACATCCCTGATCTGTAGTCCCACGGATTGAGCTGCTTTACGCTTTCTGTACTATCAGCATGACATTAAATTATGAGACAATGCAATTTTTAAAGAAAAATTAGTATAGTAAAAAGTATTGTAATCTGTGGTTGTTATGGTGGTAATAACTAGGACTTGACGTTTGCACATGCTCAAAGGCTACAATTGATCAGGCAGTAATGGAATTTATCGGAGATATATTAGCACAATTTTGTGAGTTAGAAGGATTAGCGGATAGCACATATACATGTTTATTTTTATTTTATTCTACTATTTTGGCTTTCAGTGAATTCATACAGTAGTTACATATACAAAATGCAACGAACGTGTGCGAGTAAGTAGTAGGTACCTACTGATTTTGGCGTAGATACTTTACTTTCCACCCACTTTACTTACCAGTGATCAAAATGCTTCCTAATCTACTTTGGTTGACTAAGATTCAATATTTTACTTTAGGTTGTTTCTTGGAATATCCTGGGAAGGTTATAGTGACTCGAGAGGGCTCTAGATTGTTATTACCTCAACCATTTCCTATTTCTGAGATCTCTTAGGCAATTCCCGAAAAAAACACACAGGTAACGAAAATATCTACAGGTAGTTGGTGCGAAAGGTGCAAGTAAAACGACGTTGAGAATTTCAAGATGTTTTACAGTAAACGGCCGTCCGGATTCGCCGATTTTGCTTTCGGTAGTTTCCTAAATGTTTTCAAGGAGCGGACCTCCGGAAAGAGGGAAGGGAGTTGTACCAGGAGGTCATAACAGCCCAAATGTATTCAACGATAAATATTCAAAAGAGGTCAATGCAATTACCAAAGGAAGACCCCGCTGGGTTGGGAGTGGGATCCTTTTGAGTCAAGTAGAAGCTGGGAAGGACCAATCCCAGCGTCGAAGTGGGAGGCAGGCTCCCCCTCTCTGTTCTACCGCACACACCTTCCATTCCCATCTCTCTCAAACGTTTCGCTGAAATTCAATTCCGGTTCCCTCTCCTACGGGAAGCCTCCGGCTCAGCGGGGGTGCGTGGAAAGAAAATCATATATCAAAACAGATTCCATTGTAAGTCTATTTCGGCGCTGAGCCTCGGGCCAATGTGGGTTTTAACTTGGCAAAAGAATCATGTTTCCAATCCGTGGTGAACAGTGAAACTTTATTGATTGGTACCGTTACTTTGACATGTACCAAGTTTGGCATGTTACTTTGATCATGTATTTACTTCAGAATTCGCTACACCTGGTTCTGTTGGGAAAACCATGATTTTTATCACGTTTAGACTTCCAAATTAGGCTCTTTGAAAAAGTTCCAGTCATGCAGCATGATTGTATGAGCGAATTTTCGTAAATTATCGTACTATATTATGTTTATTATGTTCTGAAATTAAGGACTTTGAGGGAAAAGAAATTGTTAACTACCGATTCTATGGTTAAAAAAAAAACCGGTTAAATAATATCCTGCGATTCAAAAATGTTTCATGCAAATGTTACCGATTTTTACAACCAGCGAACAGCATTATTTCGAATTTTGACTGATTTTTCAACTTTGAAATTTTTGAAAACTTGATACATATTCTTATAGGAAATTTTACGCTGATTCCGAATATACCCCATGTTAGTATGCTGAAACAATTATTTCGCATAACAAATTGCAAAAAACAGGCTATTTTGAAATTTTTGACTACATTTTTGAAAATTTCAACCCGAAGATGTAATCCGACCATGCTGGCGAACGAACTTGAACTTTCCTTTTGTGTCCTTAACATTTTAAAATTTGTTTGAAGTTTCTAGCACAATTCTACGGACAGTTATCGTCTAGAATGACACATACATACGTATATACATATATACATACATATATACATATACATATATACATATACATATATACATATACATATATACATACATACATACATACATTAAAAAATGTGTTAAACTTCAGAATATAATTCAGAATAGCCTGAAACGGATTTTTGCATAAAATTTTTTCAAAAATTCACATTCTACAAATTTTGAGGCGAGAGCAATAGCTTAATTTTCTTCAAAAATTCGCTAAAAAGGGTTTCGCTTCCGACTCTACCTAAAGGTAGCGGAAGCATTGTTTTCACTTTCGGGAGAAAAAAAATTTTTGGTCTCCATAATCGAAATTCCCACTCACATTTTACGTTTTAGACCATTGTGAACAACTGGTTCCGTGTGTGTGTGTGTGTGTGTCAATCTGTCGTGTGTCCGCAAATCATTGTAACAAGCTTATTTTCCACAGTTTTCATCCGATTTGGATGAAATTTTCAGATAATGTGCGGGCTAGAGGGCAAACAGTCCCCTATCAGTTTCATTGTTCTTGACTTAATACCTCACTCTGCGCATGCGCAAACGTAAATTCTACCAAGTATCATTTTCTCACACCCTAGTCGTTCGATCTCGCTCAAATTTAGATGATAGTTGGGGGATGGCAATTTGATCATCTAATATCAATTTCAAGATGATTGTATCATTAATAACTACTGCACACGCGCGATTATGAAATCCTTGTAATGAGCGTATTTTCCACAGTTTTCATCCGATCTGGATGAAATTTTGAGGGAATGTGCGGACTAGAGTGTAGACGACCCCCTATCATTTTCATCGTTGCAAAATCAATACTCCGCTGCGCATGCGCAAACGTAAATTCCATTATGCTCCATTTTTTCACGCCCTAGTCATTCGATTTTGCTCAAATTTGGATGATCGTTGGGGGATGGCAATTTGATAACCTTACATTAATTTCAACATGATTGTATCACAATAGCTACTGCGCATGCGTGTGTGTGTGCGCGCCATTCCGTACGATCTGTCCTTAGGTGGGTATAAGTCAACACGAAGAAGGAATCAACAGGGATCATCGAAGATGGATGCTATATGGTATGGAATTCCTAGTTGTTCGTGGATGTTGCATATTTTTACCAACCTTATTAAATTTAGGAAACAGCTTACAATGGATTGCAGTAAATTGATAGCATGTACAAGCTCTTGATTCAGATTTTG
Source organism: Adelphocoris suturalis (assembly GCA_030762985.1). NCBI lineage: Eukaryota > Metazoa > Arthropoda > Insecta > Hemiptera > Miridae > Adelphocoris > Adelphocoris suturalis. The sequence goes on along the minus strand of CM061048.1, from coordinate 4,135,834 downwards.
TCAACCATCATTGATAGGTTGACTTAACAACTGAAACCTTAAATGTTGGTGCGCGTGTCTGCAAGTATGCAGCAACAAGGGTGATCTGACTCGGTCAGAACGGTTCGGGAGATCCGCAAGTGTTACCATTTGATTCAGCGTGAAAAATAGGTAAAAACCGATTCCAAAACATATTTTCGTAGAACGCCATTTTTCAAGAAGACCGTTGATTTCAATTAAAAAAAAAAAGTTTTTCAACATTAAAACATGGTTTTTTCTCCTAATTAGCAAAGTAAAAGTTAAATTAAATACACTTGATGGTATTTTCGTTTACGCATGCACAAAATGAGGTATTTATTTGGCAACAATGAAACTGATAGGGGACCATCTTCAACCTAACCCGCAAATTCTATGAAAATTTCATCAAAATCGATGGAAACAGTGGAAATTAAGGTCGTGCATGGAAATAGGCGCATGCACAGTAGCTATTAATGATACAATCATGTTGAAATTGATGTGGGGTGATCAAATCGTCATCCCCCAACTATCATCCGAATTTGAGCGAGATGGGACAATTAGGGCATGGAAAAAGGGAGCACAATAGAATTTACGTTTGCGCAAGCGCAGAGTGAGGTATTGATTTGGCAGCAATGAAACTGACAGGGGACTGTCTACCTCCTAGCCCGCACATTCCCTGAAAATTTCATAATAAATGTGGAAAATAAGGTTGTTACAAGAATTTCATATTGGCGCATACGCAGTAGTTATTAACGATATAATCCTGTTGAAATTGATACGAGATAATCAAATTGTCATCCCCAACTATAGTTTTTTTAAGCGGATTAAAAAAGTCTTTAAGGGACAAAAGTTGTTGCAACTTAGTTTGTTGTAGAGTCGACTCCTGCAGCTTGTCAGACCTGTTTTGTGTACACCATTTATATACATTCTTCAAAATGCTCCAAAACTAATTTAAATGATGAAAATCTTCGAATACTTGGATTTTAATATTTTTGAAGCCACTGTAATGGCTTAATTTTATTCGTGAATTCACTGAAAATAACTAATTTTGCCATTTTCTCAATGGGTTTTCTTAGCAAACATTTATTTATTTATTTTAATCATACAAATGCATTTTATAAATATGGTACAAATTGAACAACTTAAGCTACTCACTTTCGATTTCTTTCCCAACGATAGGCTTGGCCCGTGTTGTTGGGGAAGGTCTTGGTGATTCGCTCATGTCTTACAATCTATCTACTCTATGATACAAACGGTACTTAAAAATATAATGTTATGCCTATAATGTTCTTATAATTTTAAGAGAAGATATTTTCTAAAATAATCACTGTACATAAATACTGCTTAAAACAGTTTCACATCCCGCTTCCCCCTTTTCTACAAAACAGTTTAAAATATGTTTCTTGTAGTTTTGTCTTGTGAATCTTTGAGCATTTTCCATATGGCTCTCTAGCGCTCTGTGGATAATGTAAATAATGAGTTTTGGATTGTGAGTTGACAACGTTAGTCTCGGTCTAGGTGCAATTACATTTCCTGCGGCTACGTACCTTGTTATATACATTGGGTTAAGTTGTGAACCTATTATTTGTTTATCCTTATGGAATTGCAGAAGTAAATTTTTAACATATAATTGCCTTATAGTAAATAGCTTAGCGATATTAAATACATTGTCAGAGGGAGTCCTAATTGGTAAAGACAGCATAGTTTTTACAATGATTTTCTGGCGTACATGTAATTTATTTATATGGGCTGAGAATGGCCCACCCCAAGCAATTATGCCATATTGAAGTACAGATTGTAGCATACTGTAATAAATAAACACCCTCGCTAACTAAATTAACATTTTTTCGAGTCAGTTACTTAGCTACTGAGGTACCTAATGCATTGGAGTGGATTGACAAAGTGAATTGGAAACATTTTTAGCTTGTAAAGGGTTATGAAGCAACAAAGAATCCTAATGGCTAAAATAAACTGAGGGAGGACATGAGTCCAGCTGTGTATTATAAGGTTTACTCCGGTAAGAAGGGTTTACCTTCCTCTCGAGCCCACCGTAGATTGAGGATTTATATCAATAACGGAGCACTCGGTTCAGGCCTTATTGCCAGAAAGCCTCCTCTCACGGTATTTCTGAAATTATTTCGTCGACAAGTTTAATTTGTTCGTAGGTGGGCTCCTCGATTCACCGTGGAAACGCTTCTTGATTTTATTACGGACTTCCATTCAGTAAGAGGATTATGTGATCAGTTTCATAATAGCTTCAACAACGTAATTGAGATGCCCGCTCGATTCACTAGTTCACGAGTAGGCACGGAGAACTGTTCAGAGAACTTTCTAACGAGTATTTTCTATCCTACAGTATGACCTTATATCAGCGAATTTTCGTGATTTCCATGTCGAATAGTTTTGAAATTAAGGAATTTTGTGAGATCAGAAATTATCATCTAATCACTGCTAATATACGAGTTATGCACCAGCGGCTTATCTCTGTCAATACACAGGGTGTCTCAACTAAGTAGGCAAGACTTCAGGGATCAATTCTACAAGTAATTTGCAACAAAAAGTGTCTCTGAAAGTGTTATTTTTTAGAGGCTTCGTTTTCGAGTTATGACGATCTAAGATTTTTTCGTGTTTTCGACCTCATCTCCTAAAAATGGATGTGATCCCATCATTCTTTGAGTATTCTCAAACCTGAGGATACCGTTGGAAAGAACGTAAAATTTCCTATCTTTCTGATGCGAAATAATAATTATTCAAGAGAGTTAAGATACCAAAAAAAAAGAGGTCAAAGTACAAACTTTGTAAAATTCTAAAAATTTGGTTTTTTTCAATCTGATTCCTCCCTCCACAAAAAAAAATGAACAGTCGTTTGCAAGTACATTAAAAACTTCAAAATCTTATCAGCTTTCTAACGGTATAGCCAAAAAATTGATAAAAGTAACAACAAGGAGAAAAAACGGCTTTTGAATTCGAAAAAAGTGGCATTTTTAACAAAAATCGATGGATTTCAGGAAAAAACGATCTCCCACAACTTTGTTATTTAAATGTCGAATTCTACGTAATTTTTCACGCTGAATCGAATGGTGAAACTTGCAAACCTCTACGACTAACGAATAAGGGCGAAAGTGCCCTTCTCTGAGTTTCGAGGGTCAAAGGGCTCGACCCTCGAAACTCAGAGAAGGGCACTTTCGCCCTTATTCGTTAGTCGTAGAGGTCTGCAAGTGTCACCATTCGATTCAGCGTGAAAAATTACGTAGAATTCGACATTTAAATCATAAAGTTGTGGGAGATAGTTTTTTCCTGAAATCCATCGATTTTCGTTAAAAATTCCACGTTTTTTCGCATTCAAAAGCCGTTTTTTCTCCTTGTTGTTACTTTTATCAATTTTTTGGCTATACCGTTAGAAAGCTGATAAGATTTTGAAGTTTTTACTGTACTTGCAAACGACTGTTCATTTTTTTTTTTTTTTTTTTTATGGAGGGAAGAATCAGATTGAAAAAACCCAAATTTTTAGAATTTTACAAAGTTTGTACTTTGACCACTTTTTTCGGTATCTTAACTCTCTTGAATAACTACGATTTGGCATCAAAAAGATAGGAAATTTAACGTTCTTTCCAACGGTATCCTCAGGTTTGAGAATACTCAAAGAATGATGGGGTCACAGCCATTTTTAGGAGATAAGGTCGAAAACACGAAAAAAATCTTAGATCGTCAATAACTCGAAAACGAAGCCTCTAAAAAATAACACTTTAGGAGACACTTTTTGTTGCAAATCGCTTGTAGAATTGATCCCTGAAGTCTTGCCTACTCAAGTTGAGACACCCTGCATACAAGTTGAAAAAAGTATTCCCCATAATTTTTTTGCTACAAATTTAACCATAAAACTTGGAAAACTTGGACTAGATAGGTCCTTCATATTTTTCAATGTGCGGCTTTCCAGTAGTTATAGTTCGTTGGCGATGCCTAACAAGACCAGTGACCTGCTCAGATAGGTCGTAAAATAAAGAAATAATAATTAACCATTGCATAACAATCTGAACTTGGTTGTCCATTTTTGGACATTTTGATTCAATTTCCACAGTTTGTCTTTATTAGTAGACGTGTATGTATCTATCATTACTCGTGATGTGGTGGGAGGGGAGTTATCAACTGTGAAATGAATTCACTGGATATGTACTCAAATGATGAGTCAATAATTAATATTGTTGGGATTACATGGGTCTGCGGCTGACAATCACAGAGAGGCTAGATTTCAGAATATTATAGATTGGATTAACTAGGCTTGAAAATCGGTATTGCCACAATATTGTCTATTAATCAGTTGAAATTCTAGATGGAATGTGCAGTGCTCTTACATACACTGTATACCTACCGCTTTATTTAGCCGTCTTTGTGAAACAAAAGTTGTAATGGACTTGATTTCTTGACCAAGAGATTCTAAAGTAGCTGTTTGTAAAAAAAATGGTTCGAATGCCCAATTTTATTTGGGGATTTTAACGATAATATAAGTTAACACTTCTATTCGGTCAAATCATGTTGATGTTATTCTTTGATTGTCCTAAGAGCGAACCAATTCAATTAAATAAACATGCAATTTATGCCATTTTTGAAGTTTGCGGGTTTTCTTCTCATGAAAATTCGCTCAATATGGTCATGCTGCTACATAATTTATAATATTTTACGTAATATATTTGCCTTTATTTTCCAATGTATTTTTCCTTCCTGAATTGAATAAAACCATTTCTAAGTCGATATGACGACCCGTTTTCAAAAAATAGTTTGTCTGTTTTTAGGCCATTCGGCCGAACCCTGGGGGTTTTTTTAAATTAATTTTTTTAAATATATAAGTATATACATTTTTTTTTTCATATATTTTATCTTGACAATTTGCTGATATCTTGAAACATATGTAAACTTTTTTTAGATCAACTTTTTTATAGGTTATTTTTTCCTTGGTGGATATCACAAAGGTTCTTGATTGAAAATACTATACCTACCGAAACCTCTGCCAAGTTGAGTGGGCTGTGTACCCCCTCACTTGTGCTGTACTAATAATACTACTTTAAATTAGCAATCCTTTAGAAACAAGAGTGGGTGGTATTTAATGTCCGTCTGGACTAAACGGCGGCCCTAGATAAATCACTTCCCTGGGATCCCTTCGCGATGTAATATCAAGCGGACTCGAGCGGAAATTGACCCGTCCAACCCTTGTCCTGCCTTGAATTGGTGGGTAACTTAGTTGGAACGTTAGGCGGTGGGATGATCAACTGTTACTGAGAACATCTTCTACGGACTCTTCCAGTTCATCCGATGAGGAGATTTTTGGAGATCGAAATTAGAGTTCCTAGTAGATGCGTAAAATAAAATACGTCGTGCGATATTGACAATCCGGCGCCGTAACTCTGACGCAATGGGTTACGGTGACTCATCATTCCGCACAGATACGTTAACGGATCGCAATCCGGAAAAAACATAATCGTCTAAAATAACCTCCTTCCATGGACTCAAATAACCTTCTAGGGATGATTTCCTCCTTCCATGGATTTAGCGTTACAACTAGATCCGTTAAGGACTTGACGTGACTTTAAGGTGCGGTAAAGTTTCTCGTTACCGCACGCCGTATTGAGACCGACGGATCTCAAGGAACTCTCTAATGATTCGTTCAACTTGGAAAATTTTCACAACCGTATCGTTTTCAGTGAGTCCTTGGGTAATGTACCCTAAGCTGTTCACAATTATGAAGACAATGTTTCATTTCAAATTAATATGATCCGAAAAACACTAAACACGTAATGGTATTTGAAACGGTTTAAAGCCCTGGATTTTATTTGTACATAATTTACATGAAACTTTTAGGCATTGAGAGCATCTTCTATTGACTGTAACAGTTCATTCAACGCACAGTGATTCGAACGCCCAATTTAGGTGGACATAAGAAGAAATTGCGATTATTTACTTAGGAAAGTGTAATGCCCTGTCCTTAATTTTGTTAATTTATCA
>CM061048.1:3882340-4124840 GCA_030762985.1 Adelphocoris suturalis | reverse complement strand
TGTTGTTACGAATATCAGTAAATGAACATCACTACGTGATTCAGCGAGGAAAAATACCCCTAAATATCACATGTGGCAATTTAATATCTTCAAAAACTCTGTATTTCACCATTTTGCTCTTTTTGCGCTCGGGCTTGTTTGTGAGCACTCAAAAATTCAACTGATGGGTCATTTTTCCATAAAATTTTATGTAGAATCCAAGTCTGCAATAAAAAATTGGGGTTTCCATTTGAAAAACAAAGTTCGTGTTTATTGTGTATGGTTGCACGCTTGCCTGAGGCGCGCAAATATGATAAGTACTTCCTAGATTGAAAACTACCTAGATTCCAAAAAACAAAAAAAAATTTTTTTTCATGTTACGCATTGATTTTAAACAGGTGGGGGGAGGTGGTCAACTCTTGAGACACCCTGAATTATAATATAATAATACTAGGGGCCACCCATTTCGGCCTGACCCGCAGACCATTGTGGCCTGACGGGTCGGAGGTGGCGGTGGGAGCACAGGCAAAGTCAGGAACCGCCCTCACCTTGGAAGTAAGTAGGTCGCGGGTGGAGAAAGTCGCGAAAATCACTCTCTTTAAACGATTTTTGATCTGACCACGTTTTTTGACCCTCTTTCGCAATTTAAACGAACATGGTTTTCCGCGCATAAATCCTTTCAAACTCAACCAATTATGTTGAAAATCTACAAAATTAAAATGACATGTTTTACTGAGTGTTTTTAGACCACAACGATCAATGTATCTCAATTAGAACCTTACATATCAAAGGACGAAGCTATGAAAATTTGAGTTATCCGATTTTCAATGCTTGATGACAAATTTATGCACGAATACCTTTCAATAAAAAAAAAAAAAAAGGAAGCCGGCCGGAGAGAACGGCCGTACTAACACGAGACATTCACGAACAATCAATTTGAGACACGAGACTCTAGACCCTAATCAGCTAATCTAAATTCATACTAAGGGATTGACTACTTGATGTCATGTATTTTTGAGATGCGAGCGTAGCGAGCATCCAGACCGCTAATAAAATCTCATGGCGACTGGAGCGCTGGGAATGCCAGGCAGTGGGTAGTCGAACTAATGAGCAAGTTTGGGTCTAGAATTTCGTGTCTCAACTTGATTGTTCGCGAACGTCTCGTCCATACTAACTGCCATTAGATTTCGTAATTTTTTAAATATGTTTATAATATTATTATTAACGGATCCGATCCGTTACAGTAATGTAGCCCGACGCAGAGCTAGAAATTTAGAGAAAATAAAAGTTTAACCTGAGAGTATTTGGTGACAACCAATCGCTCAACAGCCTCAAGTCACAGTTAGCAAAAGAAGCTAGTTAGCAGAAATCATGTCATTCCACGAATCTCTTTCACAAAAAAGGGACTTTTCAAAAGTTTTTCCTGTGACGTATGTGGAAATTGAAACTTTTGTGTGGTACTTTATTTGTTAAGTACCTTTTAATTTCACGTGAGTATTAGTGTATTGAAATACTGCTACATTTTGCTTGTTTAGAGAGGTTGAAATGGTATTGGAGAGCGTTCCAGTTGTCAGCTTTTCACCATCGTAAAGACGCCCACCAAGTCGAATCAACGCCAGGAACGGAATCCCGATAAGTGAGCTAGCTGGGTGACTCACCACATAACCATCAGCTTATATCGCCTAGGGTGCTGCTGACCGCAGTAATCGTAATGGAACGGCCGAGCGAATATCCCCCCCTCCTGTGATGAAATCCCGAGGAAACATCTGTAGCCCTCTCGCCGCAAGCTAATCCACCCGCATCTCCTTTAACTAATGTAACTCCTTCTCTCTCTCGGACTCCAACCCCTTTTCGAAACTCCGGGCCCGCAGCTCTCTGAAACAACCATTTATTCCCCTCAAAAGACTGGAAGCAATTCCTAGTCCTAATGCACTACTTTCAGTTTTCTGGATGAAATATTAACACCGCCTTTTGGAAGCGGATCTTGAACAAAGGAGAAGCACAAATACGTAAACGGGGCTTCTGATTTGAGTGCTAAAGAAAACTTTGTTAATCAAACTTTTTTATTTATGTACCTTTATAACCTTTTTTAGGTGAATTTTATTTACCACTATAGACACATAAAGACATTTAACATAAGTTGTCACTCAACCACCTCATTTTAGTTCACAATAATTATTACATGGAATAAGTAGGTACCTGCTGGAACAAAATGAAACCACACACCTACGTATACTTTACTGATAAACTGAGTCCATCAAGATAAATAAATAAATGAAATAATAATGAGTTGATGTTGGACTTAATAGGTTTTACGAGTGATTTTCAGTTGGTGGGTCAGCTCATGTTAAATACAGATGGACTAGTAAAGTGTAGTGTTGTGTTTTTTCATTTAATCAATTTCTCCTCGGCTGGCTTCTATGCCTACGCAGATAAACATATTTACTAGATATTGTTTATTGACTTCGTTTAATAATTGTAGAGAGGTGTTCTGCGGGATCCCTAGAAACACATCGAAAGGAAACTCATCAAAAATCTGAAGTCGAGACTTTTTATGAGTGTGTCCTCATGGAGTGGGACGCTAGTCAAAACTGAATGGATGGGGAAGTCATCAAAAATATGAAATCAAACATTAGGATATAATTTGGCAAGATACAAATTATTTTCGATGAGTTTCCTGATACCGGTGGAAACTGATCAAAAACTGTTAACGTGAAAGTTATTGAAGGAAAGCCATCAAACCAAACCTTCAAAGGGCCTTTACTACATGTATTGTACCGGTACCTGCGCAACAAAGGCCTCACTTCAAAAATGACCCATGCTAGTAGGCCTAGAACCGCTGACTATCCTATAAAAAATGCCATGAAGTGGCCCGATCTCCCTCACTAACATTCAATTTCTTCCAAGCCAGATTGAGATATCGACCAGCGAAAAGTATGAGATAATCTCAAGACTCGAATTTCCGTTGGAATGCACATTTGAACTGTGTTCACTCAAAGTTTTCAACGAGCCTTTTTCTACTAAGACGTCTCGCTTCTAATGTTCCTCAATGTGTACTCCTCAATGTATATCATGGATTGTTCTATTCAGTAATATCGTATGGAAGCAGAGAGACTGGGAACTAGTCAGTAGTTGAACCCCAAATAACCAGTACGCCATCCCAAAGAAGGTAGGTATATAGGTCCGTCTTTCCTATAGAAGGTAAGGGGTTGGGGTATTTTTTATTTTTTTTATTTGGCATTACGCCATATTGTATAAAGCCATACAGTAATTATGATATAAATCATTATTTAATGAATTTTCCTTTATATTGTTATGTCACATGTTGATATAAACTTATATATTTCACTATAAATGTTTGTAGATGATAATATCACTTCATATTATAAAATAATGTTTGTTTTTCTTTCCAATTCACTAAAGAAAATACCTCTTTGGTTTTCAAATTCTGGGCATTCCATGATTCCGTGTTTGAGGGTTCCATTTGGTTGCCCACATTTTTGGCAGCGGGTCTTCATGTACGTTTATGCGGCGCAGGTACGCATCACATAAACCGTGATTTGTTCTCATTCAAAATACCGTACTTGCCATGGATTTTCCGTTATCTTTATTTGTGAACCAAGGTACACGGGGGGGGGGGGGAAGGGGGGGGGGGGGTTGTAGCTTTGTCCATTTGGTGGTTGTTCGAATTCTTGCTTCCATTTATCATAATAATTTTTCCTCAGAATGGTAATCAACTCTTCGACCATTACAGGAATGTCCAATACTGTCCCCTCTAAAGATCCCTCCTTTGCAAGCTGACCAGATAGTTCATTCATGGTTAGTCCTGCATGAGCATTCACCCAGATAAATTCTACTTCTTTATTGCTCTCGCTACAATATAGTAATAGTTGGAGTAATCGAACAATCAAGTTTTTTTTCCCCTACGAACGCTGCTGGATTTGAGGATTTGCAACGTGCTTAGAGAGTCGGTGTACATCAGATAAAGATCCCCTGTTAACGCTTTCAGTGCTGATGAATTCTAAGGCTTTCACTATAGCAATCACCTCGGCGTTGAAAGATGTTGAGGTGTGGGGCAACTTGAATTTCCTATCACGCGTATATCCCGTTATTGCAACGTAAAATGCACATTCTACGCTGTGCTTCCGGATTTCGGTTCATCTATGAAGATGAGCTCGACATTTTGCCATTTTGTGTTGACATAATTGGCGAATTTGTCATTGAACTCCTCTAGGTTTCCCTAGGTAAATAAGTTGATTTTCACTGGCACCATCAATTCTTTATATGTCAAATGAATGGCATGGTATTCATAGTGGCCTTGAGTGGTAATAATAGCAGGTAGTTCAGGGTTAATACGAAGGTGGCGAGTTTCCCATCAACCATATTTCGATGAGCGTTCCGACAGCTCTTACTTATGAAGGGTGTTCTGAAGCCAGATTTTGAGTAGTGCTGGACAGCAGTGGAAAAAAAATAAATAAATGAATAAAAATAAATAAATAAATGCAAACTACTGATTTTATGCGGATAAATTAATTTAAAGCAGTTTTTTATGAGTTTTTCGTCCATGCAGTTTCAAAGAGTTTCCGACCCGGGCGGAAAAATCATCAAAAATTCTCGAGTTCAGATTTTTGATGGGTTTCCTAGTACCCGTTTTGCATAGAAGGGTTATTAGTACAAAACTAATAAACCATTGCCTAATAATTTTTAGAGTTTGTTTTCTCGTTCAAATGTCCAAAGAAAACATGATTGTGAGTGGCACTACCTCCATTTCATTACAATTACCTACACACTGAATACTATCCGTTTTTGACAAAGGTATTGAACTGGGAGAAACACTAAGCGATCCATAAGGCTCATCTTCTCGGAAAATACAAGTAATGATACCCTTGTGTAATAAATTGCCGAGTTTTTTTAAAACTTTATTACAGTAGTTACAACTAGCATATATATACCCTGCTTCAATGAAACGGCCAACTTGAATTGTTTTTCCCGAATTCCCTCTCAAATAGATTTGAGTTGTAAACACATTAAGCCCGTGAGACCATATTTGCTCGTCGTATTATACAGTGTGAAACCGGAGAGTATCAGCCTGAAAAACCAGCAAACAGGGATTAACGATTATGTATGAGAAGGTCATTTGCGTTGTGATTAGCCCGAGCTATCGGAGTATTTTGAATCGAAGCGAATCTCCGATCTCTAATCCCTCCGGTATTTCAACATCAAACTTCCATACCTACTCGCCGACATTATTGTCGAGTTCATCGACTAGTTCCACAAGAGGGAATTGTCCAAGTTTATATCAAGCTTAGCTACCTTGACAAGAGACCCCATTCGAATAAACTTGTTTACCTCCTCTCTTTCCCTCGCGCTCTGTCGGTCTAAAAGCCCAACTGCTAAGTCTGTTTCCCAACTTTTATAGCTTTTTCAGGAAGGGGACACTACCGGCCATGATTACATTTCACTTCGGAATGGTTTTTCGGCTAATTCTCCGCCATTAACTCCCCCTTTTCGTCCGGACCTTATGGGCTTCCCTGTGTACGTATAATCAAACTTGGGAGCGTGCTGTTTATGGCCAGTACACGAGGAAAAGTGGTTTTAAGCTACGATTGCAGCTTTTACTGGGATATTTTCCCGGTATATTACACCGAAATGGCGCTTTTGGTTCATTATTTTTCAATTTTCAACCTCTGTAATCGATCCAGAAAAATTGGCTGATAATGCCAAACTATAAATGGTTGTTATTCAGGAATGAAAATACCGCCGCACAGTAGTTCAAAAACCCAATCTGGCACTTAACAAATAAATTAAAGTCTCGTTTAAAGTTTTAAAATTAAAAACTTCAAACGGACATTTGGAGCTAATGCTGTGAAGTTCTTGTATTCATGTTTTCGCCCCATCAGATGGTATTTTTAATTTTTTTAAGAGAAGTGTTCGTTTTTATTTCCTTTTAACTCCCCCATATCCGATCCCCAGCCAGTTGAGGAAGGCAGAGGGAAGGGGAATGGAAAATGATGGAATTTAATGTGCAGACACACGCCTAGAAAGATGATTTTTTCACACAAAATATAACGAGTGTAAACATCAAAATAAGCTAGAAAAAACTATACTAGAAACTGAGTTGTTGCCATCGGCTGTATAAATCTGATAAAAGTTAATTTCGTTCCTCTTAGTGTCCCAGTGTGTATTGCTTTCAAATTTCAACTTCCTAGCGGTAACAGGCGAGAATTCAGCTCACTCGGCTGAGTAGGAATGAGCAATTCATTTCAATCGTCTCTTAATTTCAGCTTCAGAGATTAAATACGATAGAAATCATACTTTAGGCTTTAGCCCATCAGCTGATCAGAGGTTTATGCATCGTCTAGTTCCTACTGCTTAAAAGTACCTACTACTTAATAGTATACCTATACTGTAGTCCCTTCTTTTCACATTATTATAGTCACTCAAGTTACTTAGTAACATTAGTTTTCAACTTAGCGTAGGTAATAAATCAGCTTTCCTTGAAACTACAATGGCTTAAGGATCTTGAGATGTGATAAAATGAGAGCATTCCAAAAAGTGGCGAACGATCTTCCTACTATGAGAACAAAGGGAGTTACACTTCGTTAGTCACGCATTGGTTGTACGCGAAAATCAATTGAAATAGAAAAAAAAAAAAAAAAAAACCGTTGCATTTATATTACAAATTTTCGTACTCACGTAGGCCAGCCAAAAGACATAGTCAATAATTTCCATAGCCATTATTCCATTAAAATCGAATCAAATCAAAAATCAACGTTGTAGAAAAAATATAAAAAAATGAAAATTCATGTACACACTTGGGGTTTACCCGAATCCATCTTCTGCGCAATTTTGGTGGTTAAGCAACTTTGCGTGCTCGCGGAACGGGTTGCGCGCGGTCAAAAAATCAAGTGAGGGGTCGTAAATTCATGAAATTTTGCGTTGAATCAAAATCTGAAATAAAACGGGGGTTCTCATATTTAAAAAAACAACGTCTATATTGTTTGCCCCACTTCTGGCGCATGTGTCGCACGTAAAAGTATTTTCTCTCAGATATACGTTAAGGATGATGAAAAATGGCGTTGGTCCCAATTTTTTACGCTGAATTCAGGGGAAATCAAGGGGGGGTGTAACCTTTCCTGGGACATCCTGTGTTTATATATATATATATTATACATTACATTACATACTTCTGGTATATTACAACCTTTCATTTTACCATTCGAAGTGATTAGAAGTAATGCCGAGAGCTCAGGCCCAACTACGTCTTGATATTTTATTTTACTCATTTCATAAACTTCAGTCCAACACACATGGTTTCGGAGCAAAGCTCCATTGAGCACGACGGACACAAGGATTTTTTGAAGATATTAATTTTTTTAATTTTTATTTTTTAAGCTCTATCTCGATACGTATATCTAAAAATTATGCAGTGGCTGGGGGAGGGGGTTAACTAAGTTTTTTTTAAGGTATTGATTACCATTAGTTATTGAAGATAATGAACCGAAACTATGTCTTAACAAATTCGATGTAAAACAGGCTCATTCACGAGTCTCATAGTTCGTTCTAAATTACTTTGGAAACGTTCAGAGCAATTGTTCTATTTCTTTCGCTCTCATAACATGTAAAATGGTTGCAAGTCATGGAACGATGTGAAGCACTTCCTACCTAAACTGCAGTCCAGATTAATAATTTATTGATTAATATTTTGTGGATAATTTCTGATCGTGCCATTTCTCCTGCCTATGGTCTATCTTGTGGGGTATTTCAAGGGACGGTTCTTGGACCATTACTGGTTTCCTATTTCATTAATGACGTAACACAAGTGCTGAAATCTAGCAAATACCACCTTTTTTGCTGACTACCTTCATATTTATCTTTCACGACCCGTGACGGAGATGGTGAATGCTGTTAGTAATACAAACACTGATTTGGGTCTTGTTGGTGAGTGGACTAGATCTAATGCAATCCTTTTAAATCCTAGGAAGACCCAGTGCATTGTCTATTACAAAACGCCTATACCTTCTGACCCTATCCCACTAATTCTGGTGAATGGAGTGGTTATTCCCGATTCTTCTTCTGTAGTTAACCTCAGTGTGAAATTAAACTCTACCTTGACATCAAAGGCACATTCTCGTTATGGCTGTAGAAGGGTTTATGGAGCGCTCCACTCCCTGAAACGTATGGCGTTTTTCACCCCATCCATTCTGAAGAGAGACCTAGTTGTTGCTCAAATTATTGCCTATTTTCCTGTACTGTGACTCTGTTTACACCTTTAAACTTGACAGCGTCTCCAGGCAAAAATAAGAGGTTGCCTTCAATTCGTATATTTCGTTCGCTTTTGAATTAAAGTTAAGGGACCACATCTCTTTGTGCTTTAAAAGAGCACAAACACAAATTTTAAGGTTTGGACTTATTAATTACTTTAAATTGCGACTGTTACTAACTGTTCATAAGATTATGGAATGCTTTGCCTGGCTACCTTAGAGGTATGTTTGTTGGTTCTCTTCCCCAAAGATCAGGGACCATTCGTATCCCAGCCCATGCTACCAGAGCTTTTGGTCAGGCGTTTGGCGTCGTGTCCGCATTCTCTCTCTCTCTCATATAATCAAATTTAGGAACTCGTGTAAGAAATTTTTATCCACCTTATAATAAGCCTCCCTCTGCCCGCTACTTAATTTTCTCATAGTTTTATTTCACTTTCCATTTACCTGTACAAACATTTTTATTTTTATTTTTTCTCTTTCTACAGGGTGCGGCAGAGAGGACGGATGGTTTTAAAAAATCATAAAATAGTTAATTTTTACTCAAAAACAAATTTATTGATGCAATCAGGTTTGCAAGGAATAGCATTTGAGACAGTCAAGTGTGAAAAATCACATCAGGCATGTGGTAGCCGAAATTGTTGATGCAGTGCTGGAGGCGTTCTTGGAAGTTCATGTAGACTCTCTCCAACATAACGCTACGTCGTAATGATCACCAACTTCTTTTTCCCTGAATAACGACGGCGACGTGTTCCAACCCGACGTGTGTGGTTCCTGCAGGTGTGTGGTTCCGCCCACACAGCCAGAGCATCAATGGACGATATTCGCCTCTCTTCCCTGGTCGCCTTATTTCCAGGTTTAGCGATGTTCATTGGCCTCATCGGTCCCCCGATTTATCCATATGCGATTTTTTCTTAAGGGGACACCTCAAGGCTTAGAGTATACGAGAACAAGCCCCGAACTCTGGACGAATTGAAGGACGCAATTCGTGTGGAAGTCGCCCAAGTTGAGAGAGTATGTTGGAGATAACGCCCAAGAACGCCTCCAGCACTGCATCAACAATTTCGGCCACCACATGCCTGATGTGATTTTTCACACTTGACTGTCTCAAATGCTATTTCCTTGCGAACCTGATTGCATCAATAAATTTGTTTTTGAGTAAAAATTAACTATTTTATGATTTTTGTTTTAAAACCATCCGTCCTCTCTGCCGCACCCTGTATTTAGATCTCGAGTGGCTGTAATTATTACTAAGTTATTGCTTGTACATAATGGAAACAATATTTTTCCGTAAAACAAAGTTTATTTGATTTGATATGAATATCTTAAGATAGCTAGTAATGGAAAAATAAAACAGCAAAGCGATGAAAAAGCTATCACTATTTCCTGCTTCACCAAAAAACTCAATAGACAAGAAATTTTAATTGAAAGAAAGGAGCAGACGGCAAAATTAAGTGCAAGAAAATCAATATTCGAGTGTGGGTGAGGACAAATAAATGCTGAGCAGCTGCTCCGTGAATGAGAAGAAAAGTTGTTTTCTTAAGTTTTGAGCAGACGGAGGTTTGCAAAGCAGTAATTCCTATTTTTATTGTACTTGTTCCCTGTAATTGAATTTCCCCAGTACTCTTCTTATCCTAATGTATTTATCAGTTTGTTGAAAAACAAGGAAAAAAAAGAAGTGGCCAAGAAAAATAGAGGTCGGGGAAGACAGTGGCTTCTTGGAAATTAAGCAATAAAACTTTCACAATGCTCGAAGCAGTGGAAGTTAAATCTTAATTAAAGAATATAAATCACGTCTTCACGTGGATAAACTAGGAGCCCTGTTTTTAGTTTCTCTGGGTTGTAATGAAAATATCACTTACAGAAAAATTAATTGGTGATACCGTTTTTCTAATTGTTTTCTCTTCTCGAATGAGTTAGTTAGGGAGGAATGCGAATAGAGGTGGTTGGGACTTGGTAAATAATGCTGTGATGAAGAAGGTTTTTAAAGAATGTTGTCCGCTTAATTAGGGTCTTTAGTTAACATCGATCCTCGTGCAGTAAAACACGTCTGCCAAGTTGGGTGGGCAGTATAGCTTCCACACATATTGTATTATGGACGTATTGAATTAGTTGAAGAACAAAATGCGAGTCGAAATGATTGATAAGTCGAAGTTATAAGAAATTAACGTTTGCGCATGCGCATGGACCACTATTGATCCAACGGCAATGAAATTTATAGGGAACGCCTAGGAGTTAAACCGCACAATACTTGAAAATTTCATAAAAATCGGTCCATTAGTCTCGAAGTTTTGTCTGTGTCGATCAATTTTAGTTTTGCGCATGCGGTATTGTAATTGCTCCACCGATCGCAATGTAATTCATTGGAAATTTTCTAAGAAAATATACTTATCTATTCCTCTAGTTTCAACGAAATCGGACCAATACATGATGTTGTAATGAAAGTTATAGGGGGTTGTGTAGAAGCTATCCGGCACGATTTTGGAAAATTTTATCAAAATCGTTCCATTAAACTCGGAGTTTTGCATGTGTCAGTCGATAGTAGTTTCGCGCATGCACAATGATTATTACTTTACCGATCGCGATATAATTTACGGGGCATTTTTGTAGAACATATACCCATTTACCTACTGAGTTTGAACGAAATCAGACCAACAGATGATGAGGAATCGGCGTTATGAGAAATTCACGTTTGCGCATGCGTACAGGCTACTACTGTTGATTCGACGGCATTGAAATTACAGGGAACCATGTAGGAACTAACCCGCACAATCCCTGAAAATTTAATCCGAATCGGAAAGAAACTTGTTACAGTTTTGGACGTGACAAGGATTTACCAGCAAGCTCTGAAACTCAAAAAGCAAGAGGAAATTTGGATTTAGGAGAACAACAATTTTTTCGACTTCAATCACGAACACAAAACTTCCCTACCTTCGGTCGTGAGGATGCAAAATTATGTGGTTTTAGATAAATATCAAAATGAAAATGATATGCCAAGTAACTCACTCGCATCCGTACCAGGACTGCATAGACAGCTGATATGTAGGGGATGTGGTTCAACGAGAGGTGTGGATGGAGGTAGGGGAGTGGTGGTAATATCGTATTACTGTACAGTGTGGAATCTACTTTCTAGAAGCTTTAGGCTGTCGGTGTGGAAACTATAGAATTGATTCTTATTATGAAAATTTATATTTGCACATACGCAAAATGTATCACTCATTGGAGCTCATATACACCCCAACCTGGACAACGCAACGACTAAGAACTTGAACAACATCAAATGGAACGAACTTGTTACTCGAACTTCAACTTGAACAAGCGGAAAAGCTACATTTATTCCGGCCTCGATAAAATTCATTGGTAACTTATATTAACCTCAATCATCATGATTTCTGAAAATTTCATTCAACTGTGATGAAAACTGTAGAAGTTGTGACTATTACAAGGATTTTAAGTTTGCACATACGCAGGATTTACCATTGATCCGACAGAAATTAAATTAATATGGGGCCCACTCAGCTCAATGTCTACACATTTCAACAAAATATTTACTGATTAGTGATTTCTCGTCGGAAGTCAAATAATAAACTTAATTTCATTTACCTGATTTATAAAATGAAACGTTTCAAGTCGCAACTTGGTCAATCTTCAGGTGAACCCGAAGAGAAGATATGCAAGGTTTGATCCCCCTAAAAGACGCTCCGCGTTCCAAAAATGCCAAGCCACAAAATGCATATCATGCAATTTGGGCCATGTAAATAGTCGGATCGCCTTCTCCCAGTAGGTACATTGCATTCATTCGCTCACTCCCACACACTGTACTAGGAGAAAGTGATCCGACTGTTGGCTTGGCTCAAATTGGATGATCACCTGAAGAAAACGCAACACTGATAGAAAAAACGGATGATCTCAATATTCGGCCCGTTACGTTAAAAGAACTCAAAGATGAAATTAAGGGCAACATTAATCCCAAAAAGTCCCCTGGCTACGACTTGATAACCGGTCGAATTGTGAAAGAGCTCCCTGAAAAGGCTATAACAAAATTACTTCATATCATCAACGCCACGTTCAGGTTACGATATGTAGGTACCTTCCCAGTGGAAAGTAGCGGAGGTCATAATGATCTTCAAACCAGGAAAATCACCAAATGAGAAGACGGCGTACCGACCCATATCCCTCCTCCCTGTTTTATCAAAACTGTTCCAAAAATGTTTGCTTAAATGCTTAAACCAATTATCGAAGACAGAAAATTGATACCTGACCACCAATTCGGATTCAGGCAACGCCTCTCTACGAAAGACCAAGTTCACAGAATCACTAACATAATGGAAAAGGCTCTAGAAGGTAAAAAAATATGTGCCAGTATCTTTCTGGATGTGGCCCAGGCATTTGACAAGGTCTGGCACATGGGACTTGGGTATAAACTGCACAGGGATCTCCCAAAACAGTTTTATTTACTCCTAAAATCCTACCTAGCGAACAGACACTTCAGGGTAAAGCAGGGTGACCAGTACTCTGTCTCGAAGCCTATAAAAGCAGGGGTACCGCAAGGCAGTGTCCTAGGCCCAGTACTCTACCTGCTGTACACACGTGATCTTCCGCAACAGGAAAATACAACTGTAGCTACTTTTGCAGATGATACTGCTATCCTCTCTGTTAGAGATGACGCTGAAACTGCAACTCGCAATCTACAGACGTCCACTAACAAGGTTGTCAATTGGACCAAGATGTGGAGAATGAAACTGAATGAAACAAAGTCAGTGCACATCAACTTTAATAATCGAAAAATCTCAACCCCAGAAGTTGAGACAATTAAAATAAAATACCATACTCTGACATTGTTAAATACCTAGGGATGCACCTTGATTCCAAACTTAACTGGAAATACCACATTGAAAAAAAAAAAACTAAGTCATCAGGAACTAAAAATCAAGTTCAGAAAGATGTACTGGATGATGGAAGGAACTCCCATCTCTCAATACACAATAAATTACTCATATATAAACAGATACTGCACCCTATCTGGACCTATGAGATTCAGCTCGGGTTGTGCGAAAAAATCAAATATTAAAACAATCCGAACCCGACAAAATATAATATTGAGAAGTATAGTTCGGGCCCCCTGGTTCATGCGGAATGATGATATTCATCGAGACTTGAGGGTAGAAACGGTCACTGAAATTATTGCCAAATATACAAGGAAGCACGAACATCGCCTCCACAAACACGAGAACCTGGAGATGCTCAACGTTTTAAACAACGAAGGAGAACTTCGGCGACTCAAGAGAAATAAACCTCTGGACCTAATTGTGCTGTGCAAATAGTGCAAGTGTAATCCAGTGTTTTTAACTGTTCTTGATACAAGTAAGGGCCAGGTTTTGCTGTAAACCTCCCCCTTTAGTGAGCTTATCATGAAATGTAATATTGCTAGATGAAGTGTCTATGTTTCAGTTGAAATAAATAAATCATGGAAAAAAAAAAAAAAAAATGGATGATATGAAATTTGTGCGGCTAGCCATCTCTTCTACGTGGAGCGTCGTTTCGGGATGATATCACACATTCTTGGTGATCATTATTTATTATTAGCTTATAAAAATATCATTATTAGATTATTACAAAAAAATGGAAGTTAGTGAAAAACGTGGTCTCTTTCCACGAAAAATAAAGAGTTAAAATGTTAAATCGATTTTGAAGGTTAGGCCATCATCAGTAACAAACAATAATTGAACACACATTAGAATGGAAACAGCTTATATGGTCACAGGTGAAGGAAGATTGAATCCCATTGATCGAGAGAAAGGAAAGGGGGCTGGAGGTACAACCAATCAAGTGCAAGCTAAGTGAAGGGGAATAATAGCTAATGAAGTGAAAGGAAGGGAAGAATTACTGGTTTCAACAGTTTGAAGGGATAATTCTAAGCTTTATAGAAATAGACCTATCAGTGGTGAAATATATTGAGGGATATCCTCATTTAAACATTTACCAGATCTGTTACTTTTGATAATTTCGAATTTTTTCAAGTACATTTAACATACCTACCTTCTTTCGGACCTTTGTTGAATGTACTTGAAAACTTTGAAATTGTCAAAAGTAACAGATCTGGTAAAATATAAATGAGAATTTCCCTCAATATATTTAACCACTGATAAGTCCTTTCTATAAAGCTTGGAATTATCCCTTCATACTGTTGAAACTAGTAATACTTCTCCTTTCACTTCATTAGCTATAATCCCCCTGCACTTAGCTTGCACTTAATTGGTTGTACCTCCAGCCCCCTTTCCTTTCTCTCGACCAATGGAATTCAATCTCCCTTTACCTGCGACTATATATAAACTGTGTCCTTTTTAATGTGTGTTCAGTTATTGTTTGTCACTGATGATGGCCTAACTGTCGAAATCGATTTAAAATTGTAGCTCTTTATTTTTTGTGGAAATAGATAACGTTTTTTCACTAACTTCCGTTTTGAAATGGATTTCCATAACTTCGACGCGAGTGATTTAGGTTATAAAAGGTTGGAATGTACAGGCTGAATGAGATTGCTATTTCATATTCACCCCGTCCTTACAACCCCGCTTTCCTGCCACTTGGTTTTGGTCCTTGGTCTTGGCCTACCACATAGAAATAGTTTATTATGCAAGATTCATGATGTTCCAAGGAAGATCTTATGTGAAAAACAATGGAAAAGAGCAGTGGAGAAAATGGCAAATGGCTCTAAGTTTAGGTAATAAATAGTGACTTTTCCAACGAATGGTGAATGATTTTTCTGAGCGGGAGCTAAGTAAATGGTATTTCCCAATGGAATAGTTGTACGGGAAAAATTCATTTAAAAAGTGAGAATGTGGATTTGTTTCGCATCCAATGTTTTCTGGCTGGGAATTGATGGACGGAAAATAGTGAAACTGGTGGAAGAACAATTTTTAATCTACGTGAGCTCTTAAATCGTTTGATCGTTGTTCTGGAATAACGGCATTACCTTTATGGCTTTAGAATTCACAACAATCCATGAAAGTGGATTGGTGGAAAACTTCCGTCGTGCTGTGTGAAGCCAACGTATAACTTCTATATAGTAGGAGAAAGTTACCCCCACGCTCTCATAAACGATCGCCCGAGGGATGAAAAATGGTTTCTGTCTGATGTAGGAATAACGGTATTACGTGTACTTGATGGCTTGTCAGTGTTTCGTAAAATGGACCCGTTTGATAATAATCATTTATCACTATTTCGTTTTTATACGCGGCCCCACAGCAATTTCGGATCCGTCGCCAACACTCAAGTTACTCAACCAGTAAGTACGCATCTACCTACCAGCCATTGTGGTCCGGCATTAACGTGAAAGATACTGATAAGTAATGCATGCATTACAGGGACGTCCTTATAAATGGATTATGTGTAATTCTGATGAAAATTAAAATAAGAGAAAAAACTAACAAACAAAAGTATCATGATTTCTAGGAAAATATAACAAGCAACTTATAAGGAATGTTTCAGAACATATAGCATTATAAAACAAGAAAAAAAAAAAACTAATTTCCGAACCACATAGACGAAATTTCAAGCTATATACACCAACCCCAATACATTACAGTTCTGGTACATGTACACATTGTCTACAACCAATAAAATAAAAAATAAATAAATAAAATACTCCCCCTCCCCCTTTCACAACTTAAGCCCTTCTCCGGTCGTGGTCGTAAATTTGAAACTTCTAAGATTGCGTAACTGGACTAATCTCTGGATCGAACAAACAATAAAAACAGTCATGGAAATCAAAAGACTATAGTAAAAATATCAGGATTTAACGTTATTACCCCCTCCATTCACTCCCTTCCATCGTGAAATTTGAAACTCCTGACACATTTCCCAAAACTACACCAAATCCATTGTTGAACAAAAAAAGTTCCAGTCATGCAGCATGATCGAATGAGCGAATTTTGGTAGATTATCTTGTTATATTATGTAACTTTGTTTTGGGATTTGAGCACTTTGAGTGCGAAAAAATGTTAATCACCGACAATATGGCAAATAAAGTCGTTCTAAATCTACGATTCGAAACAGACTTTGGGTGCTTAGCAGTTTCTCAGGTTTTTTAACCAATTTTTCAGCAATATTAGTATTAATGTCTATTTATGAAAAAAATTAAATATTGAAAATAATGATGAAATATTAATGAAATTTAAGTACATTTTTCACCATATTTTCTTTAAAACAAATACCTACAGGTTTTATTTTTTATGTAGATAATTGTCCATTTTTGTTGTTTCCTCAGCATTTAGTCGGATTTTATTTGTTCTTGTTCCAGTCTGCATTTTTTAAAATAAATATTAAATAAATGGAATAGGAAAAGAGTCTATACCCACCAAGTAAAAATGGCGAAATGTGTGGAGACCACAGAGTACCAGGTTGTGAACTCCAGAATCGATTTATAATGTGCAAGAATATTTTAGTTTATAAACCCTACTTTTATCCTGAACACTGATTTTGTCTTAACAGAACCTAAAGGATCTAGGACTATTTCTAGTTTTAAAACCCACTTTGTAACCCCTCAATGATAGAATTTTGCCTGTTTTATCAAAATTTTTCCTATAACGTATCCCATTGTCCCATTGTTTTTCTTCTAAAGTTACATCTTCCCTAACCAGATTGGAAACTTTATCTCTACTCTTTTTCCTAAGAACCTTATCCCATATGGTCCCAACGAGATCTCCCCTACATCCATTACTAGCTGGTTGTGTAACTCATGTGACTATATAAGCTGTGTCCGTTCTAGTGTATGTTCAGTTGTTGTTTGTAACTGATCCTAAACGTCGAAATCGATTTAACATAGTAACTATTTACTTTTGTGGAAATATACAACGTTTTTTAACAAACGTTTTGAAATAGGTTTCCATTACTTCGTCGCGAGTGATTTAGTTCGTTGTAAGGTGGAAGGTGTAAGGATGTAAACCAAAATAATTTGATTGGGGTTAAAAAATGTCTTTTTCTTCGTCGATTACAAACTTCATTATTAACCTAAAAAACCAAAAATAACACTCAAAAAAATTTCCATGAAGACAGTTTTAGAAAACTTCTTGTTTTAAATTTTTGAAGCCGTTGCAACAGCTTCATTTTCTTCGGAAATTCGCTAAAAAGAAAGAAGTAGATGATTGTTCTTCCATGGGCTCCCCGGAATTTCTCATAGGTACTTACCTTCTAAATACCAACTCATAAAACATATAGTTTTGAGGAAACTCCGGGTTCTTCAATCAGCTATGTGGTAATTTTCCTTGCAATCATCTTCAAGCCGAAATGGTGGGATCAATTCTGAAGGGGGAAAATTGTGCATAGATATCGTTGAAAGAGCTATTTGGAGGGTGGACCTCTTTCTCATAAACATCTCTATCTTGAATTTTCTCGCAGGATCCCACTCCACCATTTATAACCCGTTTACCTCCAGCCCGTGAGCCTGTTGTTCCCATTCCGGTAAGGGAAAAAACCTCCGAAGATGCACACTCCCGATAACAAGGATTTTCTTCGACGCCCTCGTCGGCAAATAAAAGAAACGGTAAATTGAATTATATATTTATTCCGAAAGGTAATATACTCTTGAGTCCCTCTCTCCTGGTTGGAGCTATTTTCTGTCCCTCCTTTTTTTAAAAGTCATATATAGAATTGGTCGTGGAGGTAGGGACTTCTCAAAAAGTACCTAGGTTTATTTCCATTGAATATAATATGAAATGTGTGATTTATAAAACAATTCGCAACATTTTTTCAATTAAATATACCTGATTTATCTGTTCATTTCAGCAAGCATTTAAGCTTAGATAATTTCAAAACCGTCTACCTATAGCAAATTTTCAAGAAAAAAACAAGTTATTGCATTGGCAAATTTTTTTGCAATTTACATTTTCAAAAATATTCTTCATCATATTCTACTTTAGGCATTCTGTTTTAGCCGTTGTTTTCAATTTTTTGAAATTTGTTGGAATTTAATTCAAGTTCAAAAAGTGCTGTCCAACAAACTCATCCTTTATATTCGGATTAGTTGATATTTTTTGGCCAAAGAACGGAATGACACACACACACACACGCGCGCGCGCGCACACCCACGCACACACATTTGGAATAATTTTTATACATTTTTTAACATATTTTTCCAAATTTTATATATTTATTTAATTTTATATTTTCATAGATAGGTAAGCAAGGTGTTTATCTATCTTGAGTTTGCAAAAAAATTGAATTTGCCCTAGAGAGATCTCAAACTGGAGTATAATTAATAAATAAAAGTTACCTCCAACAAAATGGTAACTGACATAAGGACGAAAATAAGGAAATAATTTTAAAAAATTCTAAAACTCCCTCAAGAAAATGACTTGGAGAACTTTTTGTCGGATATTAGTAATACATAGAATCGACATCTGACCGGTGGTATGACCTAAATGTTGACACCCATTATTGAAATAAGCCCAGTGTCCATGAATCGTTTCAGCATCCCTCTAAACGGATTTACAGGGACACAATTTGGGAGAATTTCAATTTTGATATTTTTGGAAGCCATCGCAACAGTTTCATGTTCATCGAAAATTGTCTAAACTGATATCCATTATCATATTTTCGGATTTCCCCAAAATTTTGCAGAATATGAAAATTATGGTAGACAATGAGGGCAGGCCAGATTCGAATCGCGATCGTAGCGAACCTGGCGGTATAGGTAGGTGAGCGTTTGGTATCAAATTGAATCCCCCAGCATCGATGTAACTGTTATCGAATCAAACTGCTGATTTCGCTCTGATTTATAACTGCTAATTTATTTACTATTCAACATATGATACTAATCTATTTGTTCAACTAATCTGAATTTTTACTCTGATCTATATTTGATGCGAATAGGTAGGTTGGTAGTCTGTATGCTCGCAAGCTCGCATCTCAAAATTAAATAGCATCAAGTTTTTAATCCTTTAGTAAAATTTGAGACCACTACTACTTCTGTGTATAAGATAGCTTCCGAGATATAGCGTTTTGAAATACATCAAATTTTTCGGATTTGTCAATTTTTAGCAAAATTTCATTTTTCAGAGTGAGTTTTGATAATTTTTCTACAGGAAACCCTCTCTCCCCCCCACCTAAATATTCCCGTGGGTCCTGAAGAAGTTTGAATGGAACCACTCAACCCCCTCACCTCCCCCGTTTTTATTTTCCCAACGCCCCGAAGGGCAGAAAAAGGAAAGTTATGTTATCGACCGAAAACGCGATTTCTGGTGCACCTCCTACAAACGCACCTCCAAACTGAAATCAAATCTCCACCTATTAGAGAGTTATATGTGGTCGGTCTGTCTGTCCGTTTTCTGTGTATAAAGTTGCGCCCTTCAGGAATGAAATTAAAAATTCCAGTTTTGGTGTTGGATGCCTATACGCATGCACAAAGCACGCTGTGAAAATTAGCTCTTTCGTAATTTAGGGGTGACAAAATGAAGTTTCAAGTCTTTTAGTGAACTTTTCTCCCGAATAACTACAACGAATTAGATGAAATTCACATGAGTTACTCTTTGGGTGGGTACGATGATGTCCACCTTACGTCGTAAAAAAGATTGTGGAGCGTTTATGTCCTAAAAATTGACAAATCCGAAAAACGCTACATCTCGGAAATTATCTGGTCAACAGAGATGGTGATTTCCTCCAAATGTAGCATATTTAGTCCAATTTAAAAACGCATTACGTTCTGTAGGTACTACCGAAAAACTAGTCCTTTAGGGTTAAAATAACTAAAAACTGAAGTTGAGTAGAAAATTCCGCGGTTTTTTCGATTCTCGTCCAGATTGCGTTCGGAGCTCAAGGTCTCAAAACTTTGATTATTCATTGGACATCATAAACAAGTCGACCGAAAATCAGAAGTACTGGATTTGACGCACGGTACGATGTATAAGTAACATAAAATAATAAATACAGAATAACTTAATTAGCAGAGTACACCATTCGTCAAAGCTTGAACAGAGAATACATTTTTGTGTAAAACGGTCATATAATAATATTATAAATCATGTTATTAATCATAACATCGTTGTTAGTGACTTCTAACAATATAAATTGAGTAGCTTCAATTTGCCGTCTTACAATAAGGTTACTGGATTATACTTTGTTTTTACGTAGGTAGCTTAATAAGTTTTGAAAAAAATCTCACAGGCCACTTTTGGGTTGTATGCGGACCACCCGGGATCCGCGGACCCACTGCTGTAAATCGACTTTCGCTTGGAGGAGCAGGCTGAACTTCAGCTAATTCAACTCGATTATTTTTGATGTTCTTTTTAAAATTGGATATGCATGTGTGGTACCTGAGTACGTTTTAACCCAATCAAAGCCTTACGACCCGCCAACACGCCAACCTGACATTATTCCGAAGGGAAAACTGGGGGTGGTGGTGGGGAGAGGGGGACTGTAAATTATTACAAAAGATTTATTATTTCTTTATTAGGTAGCCCTTCTACACATCAGATCACTGGTCTCTTGACCGAAAAAGATAATAATATTTAAAAAATAAATGAATAGATTAAATAAAATAATAAAAATGATATATAATAGTATTCGTACTAACTCTAGAGTTGGTAACGAATAAGCCAAGTGGCTATACATCAGGGTCTCAAATCCTTCCCAAGATCTTTTTTAGGGAAGCGAATGGATGAACGTTTCCGTGTGGTCGCATTAAATTTATGGAAATAATGGATATTAAAATCAGCCGAAATAGTTATACTCTTTTATTACAAAAGTTTTTGCGTTATTGATTTTTTTAAACATATCACCCTTCAATTTTATCTCATAGAGTTGATTGATGGTAATACCGATATAATGATACCATGAATATAAATGGAAGGGATATGCAAGGGATGAGCAAACCCAACTTAGAGACACGCCCTCTACATGATGAGTCAGCAGCCGCTTCTATAATAACTCGAATAATTCTTTTCTGAATCTGGAAAATCTCTCCAATATTCCTTGTAGTACCCCAGAATAAGATGGTCTTATCTGGCATTCGAGAAGAAGAGACCAAAGTAGGCTGCTCTGATTGTCTCCTTCGAGGCAATCGATCTGGAAGTCAGGAAACAGCATTGCTAAGTTTCGACGCGAGAACACTGGTGTGCTCCCGAAAATTCAATCTTGATTCGACAACAAAACCAAGGAAAGGCGTGTGATCCACACAGTTGAGTAATTGTCCTCCAATGCTCAGCTGGTAGTCTCGGTGAAAAAATAAATCGCTTTGTCCTGTCATCATTCAACTGGGAGGCATTTATTAGCAACCATTTCATAAGTTTCACATAAATTTGGTGTCTTTTGCTGACACAGTCATCTACAGAATCACCTACTACAACAAAGTTGGTATCATCATTATAGTTCACTATTTTCATATTGTCGAGCTTTATGGCTGAGGGAAGGTCATTTAAAACAATCAAAAAGAGAAGCGGCCCCATAAGGCTTCCCTGAGGCATCGCTCTTGCTGCTAATTGAACGGTAGAGCAGTGCCTAGTTGAACGGTACCTAAGGTATCTTCTATAATGAGTCAATTCGGCCGGGAGTTAAGGGAAGACTGGAACCAACTTAAAGCGCACCCTCGAACTCCAATTGCTTCCAATTTCTTATGAATGATATCGTGGGAAGCAAGGTCAAAAGCCTAAGGTCCACGCAGCAGCCCATCACAGTACTGCTCCTGTCCACCTCCTCAAAATCGAAATCAATGAGATCCTGCACAGTTGAGTCAACAGATCTTATCTTTAGGAAATCATGCTGAGCCCCGTTGAAGAAATCAATAGATTTGAGATAATGTGAGAGTCGTTCATACACCAGCTTTTCAAATAATTTAGCAATGAAGCGAATTAAACTAATAGGCCTGTAGTTAGTGATACTCAACATCTCACCCTCCTTCAGGACAGGAGTATTAATCGAAGCCTACAAATTGGCAGGAACAAAACTTTCTTGAAACGAAGCGTTGAAAATCATACGTAGCATCGGAGCCGAAGATATAGCCGCTTTAAATACCACCGCCGGCATTCCATCTGGACTTACTTATAAGTGTTCCTTAGTTGCTTGCCGTGGAAATGAGTTCATCTTTAGTTACGGGGTGGAGATAAAAACGTGATGCCCTAGGGTTGACATGTTCAAGTACATTTCCACTAACTGGTGGCGAGGCAGCCGAAACTGAAAGCTAGAAGTGTCTTGAATCGCCTCAGTCAGCAATCGAATTGTCTAGACGAAGAGAAAGAACTGAAGAATGCATAGCGTTTTTCCGAAAGCAGCCATTTACGACATTCCACATAGCTTTAGCCTTATTATTTGAGCCGAAAACTTTTTTGTCGTTTACAGAGCGAGTAATTCGAATCAGCAATTTAGAATGTTTTCTCACCTTACACCTGTATATTTTCTTTTTGTCATCATCAATCAATGCCAGTCTACGCAGAGAACTTGGCTCCTTTCGCCAAGCTAACACCTCAGAAGAAGATAAAGGTTTTACTCCACACTCTTATCGATAGTATGTTGAGATTTACTCATTTCATTTCTTAATTTATATTATATTACAAATAAGCCACAATAGAAAAATTATATGGACGCACTACGCTTAATCACCTTTTGGTTTATTATTAACAATAATAAGCCTATGTGATCGTGTAGCAAAAAATTTTTATAACCCCCCCTCAAACTTTGTCACTTTACGTTTCAAGGTGCGTAGAATCCAAATTTGAAATGTCCGTCCGCCGTCCGCCGTTCGCCGTCCGCCGTCCGGGCCATAAAAGGCCTAAGAATTGACTTAAAAAACCTGTTCTTTCGCACATAGACTCCATTTGGGGTCTAGTTGGTCCTAACGTTTAGCCATCCCGATCGCTTTACTCGCATAGATGCTATGGGCCAAAAACGGGCAAAAAGTGTCTTTTTGAGGCTTTGAGTGTTAGACGCACGCCTGGCACGCTTGGCAGGGGGTCACGGTGGGTGGTGAGAGGGGTGAGCGGGGGGGTGGAGTGAGAGAAGGCGCCGCGGCACCATGAGGTGGGTACAGCGTTCCTTTGAGGCATGAATATATGTTTTTTTCTAGGTCATATTTGTGTGTTAATACCAATGCTTTTCCTACGCATATTTAATAAAATATCCTCTCGACTTTTCGTACGTACTTAGATAATGATATTATTAAGGCAATAACTATTTGAATAGATAGGAGCTCAAATCGAGAAATATAAACATGCGTATATAATTATAGAAGTATAGGTTGTGGCAACTCGAAATAGGACACGCCGAGGAGTCTGGACGGGCCTTATGACGTACGCAAGCCAACTAAAACTACGATCATACTCAATTGAAAAAATAATAAACCTTTGTGAAATAATTTGCAGCGTTTTTTATTTTATAGCAGTAATTAGTCCATTAATATTTTTTCATGCCTATCCCACATTCTCTGGTGCATTGTTCGTAGCCCTAAATCTGGTAAACAAATATACCGAAAAGTTGGCCTAAACGATTCGTGATATTTTTCTGAATGATCTCAAGACCTTCTCAAAACCATTCGTTTGTTGTTCAATAAGTTTGTGTTTTGCAGAGATCTTATTCCAATTTGTTGGGGTTTAGCAGTAGCTATCCACACAATTGTTGCGTACCTAAAACATGGAGAGATCAAAGGCCGTGATGAAGTGGAAGAGAGGTCGGGCCAGACGAGACGGATTAGGGCAGTTTTCCTTGAAAATGGGGGAACCTGGTCGGCGGTCAACCTCTAGGGACGGCTGCCTCGGCGGAGGTCTATGACAACAGGTTTATTCAAGACGTCGCCCCCTCTCAGGGGTAACTGAGTGATGGATCGACTGAGGCTCACTGCTGAGTAAACTGGGCAGTTTACTTAGCGCGAATACTCAAGCAGTTCCTCATCGCAAACTTGAAGCGAAACGGTAACACCTGGGATGCACCGCATGCATAAGCGCCTGAAAGGGTTCGGTACCATCACTGGCAGAATTTATAGACGAGAATAGAGTCTGAGTGGGCCTCTAAGTACATCAATGACGGTGTCCATGCACTCAGCAGGATTCATAGACCAGATTTGAGTGTGACCCTGAGGGCGAACTGACTGGGTATTCCAAAAGCTCACTCAACGGAATTCAAAAACAAAAAATGGCCTTGAGTTAACTGCCACCCTCGCTGACTGCAAGATGTCACTCAATGCATCAACTGATAACTTCCCTGATTATTCACATATAAGTACTGGTGATATAGTGGAGCATACGTCGTTTATTTTGTTCTAATGATTATAGCATACATATAAACACGTTAAGTATGAGTTTGGAACGAAAGTAGCGGGATAACGATAAACAGCTATTGCTACCGAGTGATGTCCGCAAGCGACCTGGTATAATACACACTCATAATAATAACACAAGATAATTCAATAATGCATATATATTATGAACAGCATTATTAAGTAATGCCGGACGAATGAGAGCGAATGGGAAGTTAACAAAGAATGAAATGAAATGAAA
This sequence comes from Adelphocoris suturalis, assembly GCA_030762985.1. Lineage (NCBI taxonomy): Eukaryota > Metazoa > Arthropoda > Insecta > Hemiptera > Miridae > Adelphocoris > Adelphocoris suturalis. The sequence goes on along the minus strand of CM061048.1, from coordinate 4,100,122 downwards.
TGAAAATGAATTTATTTCTCCAGTAAATGTTTTACATTATTTTATAAATAAGGATGTACAGAAATATAATCTCCCAATATGGGCTAAGAGCCCGCGCTAGGGAGATGAGTTGGTTGAGCAAAAGATTAAATTTACAATTTACAAATAGCCGTTATTCTAACTGGTATTTACAATACTAGACGGAATTGAAAAAAAAAAGAAAAAAGTTCCTATTATAATATAATTTCCAAGACAAATCTGGAAGAAGTAAGAATAAAAAATAAACTATATTTAAGCTCAGTAGTGAACAACAATTATTCGGTTTTCCCAACAAGTGCGTTTTTAATGAATTGAAAGATCAAATGCCTTGGCAACAATAACAATTTATAAATTAGGGAAGAGAAATGAATTTGTTAATTTTAAATCTAGTGGTAATCTCGTGTTGCGGATGAATGAAAAGTTGGTCTTTTAAAACTTGCTTTATATTATTAATTTTTGATGAATTGAATTGTAATGAATTTTCAATTTAATGTTACGAAATTATGCAGTGATGTGACGTGACTTTATGAATTGATGTGACGAGGATGGAACATCGACCTCAGATGCTGGTTTCCTCTTAAAAGACTGTAGGGATATCCTCCGTGTGAGGGATGACGTAGTTATGCGTTAGTACAGCATAAATCTCACATTCATGTCTATACTTAAACCACGCAGGGTAAGTTTGAATACGCTAAACTGGACAATGTGTGCAAATAAGTGCCTCCAGGAGGTTTTTCCAGTTTCCATCCTGCACTTCTCTACCCAAACTGCTTCCATCAAGTTAATACCAATTTTTGAGGCATGATGCATGGAGGTGAATATTCTAACTCCGAATACACCTGGAATGGTGCGTCCACTACTTGTTAGTTAGTTTATTATCACTAAATAGCTTTTGCTTGAACCAATTGACACTGATATACCATTGATGCTAAATCGGGGAGCTGCGGCGGCAAGTTCGTTTGATAGAGTAGCTTCGTTGATGCGTATGATTACTCGCTCGATAAACTGTAGCATAAGCACCTTCCTCATCGATTGTTCAACGTCCCCGATCGATAATTAACGTTCCTGTATCGATGGCTGATAGATACTTGACGTTTTAGGCTGAAGCATATTCATATTTTGTAACTTTGGCCAAAGGCTCTAAGTAGAACTCACGCGAGGCGCGACGCTCCGAGTTTTAAATTAATCGTTGGATTCCGAAGATTTGAATGAATGGTTACCAAATTACGAAGTGGGCTAAGAATTTAATCATTTGAAAAACAGTGGCCTATGAGAGTAGGTACCTAAACAGTGGTAAGGTACGTGTGCATACAGCCAACAGAAGAATCCAATATCTCCTTCCAAAGAATGGAAGTTGTGTTTAAGGAGTTCTTAGGCAGCCATGACATACAGTCAACAACGAAATATTTCGCAGACTCTTCCGATTCGGGAAAGAGACAACTATCATGAAGAAGGCTAAAATAAATTAAGAGGATTTATAACCACCACAACTGAAAGTGCTAGTCGCTCTTTGATTTTATGAGATCACTACATACCAAGTTTGTAATGCATGTTTTAGCGAATTTTTGAAGAAAATTAAGCTATTGCTCTCGCCTCAAAATTTGTAGAATGTGAATTTTTGAAATAATTTTATGCAGAAATCCGTTTCAGGCTATTCTGAATCATATTCTGAAGTTTAACGCATTTTTTAATGTATGTATGTATATATGTATGTATGTATGCATATATGTATGTATGTATATATATATGTATGTGTCATTACAGACGATTACTGTCCGTAGAATTGTGCTAGAAACTTCAAATAAATTTTAAAATGTTAAGGACACAAAACGGAAGTTCAAGTTCGTTGGCCAGCATGATCGGATTACATCTTCGGGTTGAAATTTTCAAAAATGTACTTAGTCAAAAATTTCAAAATATCCTGTTTTTTGCGATTTGTTGTGCGAAATAATTTTTTCAGCATACTAACATGTGGTATATTCGGAATCAGCGTAAAATGTCCAATAGGAATATGTATCAAGTTTTCAAAAATTTCGAAGTTGAAAAATCAGTCAAAAATCGAAATAATGCCCTTCGCTAGTTGTAAAAATCGGTAATATCTGCATGAAACATTGTCCGAATTCAGATTGAACTACTCTTATGGAAGTATCCCTGTATAGCCAATCCTAGAACCATGCTGTTCAATACGTAGGTAGTAGGTGCTTGTTAAAAAAAAAACATTTCTTCAAAAACTCGCTCATGGGGTCATGCTGCATGACTGGAATTTTTCTTATTCATCTCGGTTTGTGGAATGAGTTGGTAGTAGTTATAATGAAAGGTAGGTCCATTCATCGCAAATTTGATTGCTTGAAGCTCTCCAAAAACTTCTTCTTTTCTTCCAACAACCTCATTATATCTAATACCTTTATTATTTTCAACTACATCTCTCTTCTCCAAAAATGACTGACGAATCTTTGCCTTCTCATGTTCTCACCTCTTTTCTGACAAACTCAGCAACGAGAGGTAGCCCGGTCCGCTCAGGAGAACCAATGAATGTCGTCTTTGCCTGATAGGCCCCATGTCCTGTCTCGTCGAGGATCTTGGATGACAGCACAAAAAGCAGAAACTTAAAGAAAAGAGTAACCATCCAGATCTGTTATCGATCATTGAGGAATACCCTCCCAAATCAGGGGTATATATATTTATGAAAAAACACAAAATTCAGGAATCGTTTCAGAATGCCTCAAAACGGATTTTAATGAAGAAACTTTTCAAAAATTTTGATTTTGATATTTTCTGAGCCATTGAAATACCCTCATTTTTTACGAGAATTCGCTACAAAAATAATTAGCGTTTGAGGAACGCGTCTCAGGTCGGGTAGCCCTTGGTGTAAAAGTGTAGATAGGATCTTTATAAGGTTGGAGGAAAAGAGTCTTCAAGAGTGAGAAAACAGTTGGGGACGCAAGGGGAAGTGATGTCGTTAAAATTAGCATACATTTTCACTTACCCTCTCCTGCAACGGGGATAGCTATTTCCATGTCATCGCAAAATATATAAATTTAACTTTATCTATTTCCATCCTGATCGTTGTCGCTGCCTAAATCAGGCGGAAGGTGTGTTCGTGAGAAACCAAAAGATGAACCGGCAAAAACTTTTCAACGGCATTCTGTAGATTGAAGTTTTACAAAGGATAAGGATGTTGGTGGGAGATAGTAGAGTTTTGGGTGTGGGAAAGTAATTGTTTTGTGGAAATACACAATATATATTGCTCTCAAAAATGTAAGCTTCCAAGCTATGTTACACCAACACTCATGAAACCTAATAATCAAAAATAGTAAAAATCTGTGGTAACACTTTAAGTTTCGTATTTCTGCTACAGGAAAAGGATGCCACTTTCTGCCACATTCGTTAATTCAAACGAATTCTGAATTTCACAGCGAAAGTATTTGATCACAATAAAAGAACATAATGATTTGACCTAGGATATCAATCATTTTCTTCCTGACAGCTCCCAAATTTTCGGGGTAAAAATTTGGAAGCTCGAGAAATGAATTTTCGGTGACATATTGCAAACCCAAAGCCTTAAACGAAGTTAGAAACTCTTGTCAGAGTTATTTACAGTTTTCAGCTCGGCAAGATACAGAGGTACAGGTAAGTGCTCAGAATAAATTAATTACAACGTTCAAAGCTGTTTCACAACTGTATTTGTGTTGTGTTTGTCAAATGAAAGCATCTTGAAAAATCCACATTTCACTGCCTACTTATATTTTGCGTGATGAAGACCATAAATCGATCTACAGACTTTAAGAAAAATCCAAATATGTTCATGAAGTTCAATGATAGTTATACTTATAAAGTTACAGTTCATAAAGCAAGTAAAGCGAGTTATTTTAAATAAATAAAAAACCGTTATACTAAAATATGTTTAATTGATTGGATTCACGGCTATTTTGTAAGTGAATTATTTAGTTTATAACCAAACCCTTCTTCAGGTTCATGATAGTAAAGTCCAGTGGCGCAGCTAAGTCATTTCTCATGGAGGAGCTACGGTCAAGGATTTCATTTTACTTTACAGTTTTAGTATTAATTCATAGTACTTGCTGTCAAACGTTTATACATATTCAATGGCTTTTTGTCATGATTTTAAATCGCGTACGCTTTCATATTCACAAACCTACATATTGATCATTAAAGCATAATTAGAAAGCTATTAGCTATTTAGAAAAATATTACACAATCAACTAATCCGAATATTAAAAACCACGATAAATAGTATATGTACCGATGAACTGGGAAGCACTAGACCTAAATAGTATGTCGTCTATATGTGTATAATAATTATACACATATAGACGACATACTGCCTACAAAATCATATCAGCGGACGTTTCTGCCTTACAGGTTTATCCTCGATTGTTAGGTATTTCAGCGCGAAAAACACTTTTTATGGACAATATCGTGCAATTGAATTATATAAGTAAGTGAAATAAAATGCGGGGCATAAAACCGAGAGCGAGAAACATAACAAAATGTAAACAAACTGAAACCAGCAATATGCGAGGTTAGAATATAAATATTGCTACAATAGAATATTTTAATCATTTCTACCAAACTATTTCAATCACCACTGTAGTGTTCTATTTATTGTATTCTTGCTATATTTTAACTGGGATTTTAAACGTAAACAGTATAGTACGATACAGCACCCACGATATACCAACAATCAAAAATTAATAAAAGTTCGAAGATCCAAGTGTTATCAAGTAGGCAGTGAAAAGTAGGGGAAGTTCTAGGGGGATTGTTGTGGACACTGAGCTATGGATATTTTTCTAGGGAAAAATCGCATATGGCTAGCCCCGAAAGGTAGTGGGAAACGACTTGATTTCAGTTTGTTGTATCCACATTTCCGTTTCGTTTTCGGTGATTTCACTCATCTCCGTGGAGCTGTATAATACCCACGCCATTTTGCCCTAATACACACGAACCTAATAAAAACTTCTTTATTTTTAAGAGCGTCTACAGTTGCTAGGCAAGCTGATTCGGATAATGATTGTTTTTTACGAATTGCATTCTTCAATTGAAGGTGTTAGGTTTGTTCATACAAAGAACTTCTGCATCCTCTGAATCATGGAGGGGCTGTGCCCACCCTGCCCCTCCACAAACCGCCACTGTTGAGTTCCAACATATCTGTCATTCAGCACATTTTAAACTGTCCTACTTGTCTCTTGGTTAGAATAATTGCCTTTATATAAAAACAACGTAGTTCAATTTCGTAGCTTTTATTATTGGCATTCGTTCCTGACCTGATGAATGCACTAGTTTACTTTAAGTCTTTAATTCCTGCTACACAAATCGAATTGGCGGTAGAGAGGACCCTTTGTATTTTTGTTTGAATCATTATCATCTCCATCGGTGTTTTGAAGGAAGCTATTTGATTTCATTTTCTGTGTTTTCATTTCGATTTTCATTTCAACAAACAACCTTTCAAAGTCATCTTCTTCTGGGATCTAATTCGCTTTCCCGGATTTCACCAACAGCTATGGGGTAAAAGGATTATTTCCTACATTTTCTTCAATTTCCTTTGCTACAGTGTCGGTTTTTTGTCGACCTGCTATATTACTGCTACGAGGAGATAATAATAATAAAGATTTCTCGAAATGCGGTGATGACATGCGCCTCTTGGGAACACAACCAGACCGGTATTGTACCGCTAGGATCGTATTGTCAACATTTCGTGAATCTATCGCTATATAATCTCGTCTACCTCTACCATGGAACCATATAAGTACGGTAAAATGTTATTTTAAACATTTCCAAGCTTCGACCTTTATTAATTTCTCCCTCGAATTTGAGTGGGATCATATAAATGAGGAGAAAGGAAATTATATGGTAAATATCTACTTTCTGCAACAATGTTATTGTTTTTTTTTGTTTTTTTTTTAATGATCTGTCCATCGAAATCGTTCTAGAGACGTGTTTATGTCAAGAGAGTAACTTTAGTTTTATTATGAACCAGCATCTTGACACTTATTGTGCAAAACTACACCATTCCAGTTTGACGTTCATTCTTATATTGAGATCTATGAACCTACGCACTCACTTAATAAAATGATTAACTTTTATATTATAAAGATCACTAACATCACATGGTGCCAAAACCCTGGATTTCGCTATTATGTGCTACATCCGAAATTTTGCTATTACCAAAGGTAATGAATGATGTTACAGCATCCTTGAAAAATCAAAAAGAAAAGGAGACACGGTACAGTGATCTAACGAAGATAAAACCCAAAGAATCAGAAATTGGAGACCGCATCTTCTTAAGAATTGCACAACGAAATTGGCACCTGCTGTAGTGATCAGCAAGTGTGCAGAATCAAGATCCTACCTGATTGAAGACACAGAAGGTCATGTGTATAGAAGAAATTCCTGGTATCTGAAGTCTTCCAAACACTACACATAATATGATCAATTTTGTGAAGGAGGAAGATGTCAAGAGAGACGAGACCTTCTCGAACGATCAAGTTTGTCCCCCACCCCGGTAACTACTTGGAACCGTTCCCTACAAGATGAACTGTGAGTTCTTCAATTCCGTTCAACGCGGAGCAGCTCATGAGTCACAAATGAAAAGTCACATTTACGTTTCCAAACTGTTATGTGATCGTGTTATGACCACCAAACTATACACTTCATTCTGATCTACATATCCAACTAATCTGCATTTTTACTAAGGGATTGACTACTTGATGTTATGTATTTTTGAGATGCGAGCTTGCGAGCATCCAGACCATCAAACTATACACTTCATTCTGACCTACATGGAATTGAAGAACTCACAGTTCTTCCTATAGGGAACGGTTCCAAGTAGTCAAACTTGATCGTTCGAGAAGGTCTCGTTCAAGAGAGTAACTTTTGTTTTATTATGAACCAACATCATTGTCAGGTATCGATGACAACGGAGACCTCGGACACGTGCACATTAACATGCAAAACTACACCATTCCAGTTTGACGTTTATTCTTATATTGAGATCTATGTACCTATGCACTTACTTAATAAAATAATTAACTTTAATTTTATGACGTGTTGATCACTAACATCACAGTTTACGACTCAGGATTCGGTAAGATGGGTTCCCACTAGCAGGAATTCAATTTAATACCTACTCATTTTTAATATAATGTTATTGAGGTTCTGTGTATATCGCGTTGAACCTAATCCCGCTTTAGGGTTTGGTGCTGGTACAATTTAAAGTAAGACTGACCAATATCTAAGATTCATAATAAATGAGAAGAGTCGATTTTTAGGTGAGAAATGTCCATAACTGACTAAATTTTCGAGTTCAGACGAGTGTTTTAAAATTTTTCTTTGCGAACTCATCACACGCCTGTTCCTTCAGTTTTAATCAGGACATGTTCGGTGTCAACGATCAGAATTCAAGAGCCTAATTCAATGTCATCCACAACTTTTCTTTGAAACTTCGCTCCATTAGTCATGACTGAGTACTTCACATTATGAGGCGATAACATTACCTAAACTTCAGAAACTAAATTAAAACGCAAAATATCCTAAGGAATAACGCTGTATACCAACTTGTTAAGTTTGAGTAAGCTGCTCTGCTCTCAATTCAAAAAACCAGTCTGCTGTATTTTTTTTTTTAATATTACACACGGCGTTTTTGTCCGCACAGTTTGAACAAAGATAGACGATAGCCAGAGCGTTTAACCGAATCTGACTAGAGTCTAAGTCCTAGACAGAATTTGGAGAGGTGTCGATGCAGAAAAGAAACAGTATAAATTCATTACGAATTTAATTTATTTCGAAGTTCAAGTGAGGTAATGTTGTACGGTGTACTTGCACACTGATATAATCCGATCTTAATCTCGTGACAAAGGAGGCTAATGAAGGGTCAGACATGAAAAGGCAGCGTCGTCTTACAAATGTATATTGGTGACGGGATTAGGGTGTCCCGGCCTTCCCGACGGCTCACCCATCTGTTCCTGTGGGACAGCGACGTCGTTATTTGCTGGATCAAAACGCGAGACCGAAATTTCACCTCCTTTCATCTTTGAACCGTTTGTTCCATTGAGTAACTTGGATGCATCCATCCTCTGCAAGTATAAAGACTGGGCTACACTTTAAAGGCAGGCCAACGACGCGACGACATAGAAAGTCGTGTAGCTGCCGTGTCGCTGTCGTTTCGAAAAGAACGTTTACACAATGAAGACATCCTAACGACACCGCTTCCATTTTTGAGGGTCAGTCCGTATTTTTAGGGCTCTTTAGGTGCAACTCACAAGTTTGAAACCTATTTTTACAACTTGTTAATAACAGTTACTGCATTTTTCAAATATTCTAAGTGGTGTGTTATAATCTATTAAGTTTCCGACGAAAAAAAAGCTGTAGCTTCAACATATAAACTAAAAAAAGCAAATTTCTAACAAATTTTGGGCACAATAAATCGCTAAAACTTCAAGAACCGTATAGAAAAAAATATAAAAATAACCATAATAAAAGAAAAATCTGATGAAAATCGTTAAATTGATAATTGTTAGAAGAATATTACCCAGAAACAGTGTATCTAAATTCGAAAGTTAAACAAATTGTGCTTACAACTGTACGTAAAAATATAAATGTCAATTAATAAATATTATTGTACGATGGAAGATAGCAAAAATGAAATTCCGTAGCAACTAATCGGTTGTAAGCGAAAGACATAAGAATTTTACGCTCTTACATTCTTACAATCTTACGCAAACTATTGATCGACCCAAACCTTAAAACATATTCATGTTAAAACTTGTGATCGCAGTTGTAATAGCAGAAAAATTTGCTATTATGAATATAATTACCTACAGAAAAAACTCTGATTACGAATGCAATCATAACAGTCTTATATAGCCTTAGTCGTGATCATATCTCCAGGGTTTGTGATTATAATCGTAATTGTGATCACGATTATAAAACCCTATGATTGTAATCGATTACGATTACGTCTAACTATGCTATGAATAGCCCTCTGACACGACTTCAGCGAGCAGTGAACGATACCTGTTGATGTGGATCCTTCCTTCGACTGTGTGAGGAGCATCAAGTTCAAATTATCGTTATTTTACCTTACCTAGTTTTATTAATACTAACGTTGAGACGAATTGAAATTTAATTTATTTGTTAACCTATATTTTTGTATTTTATTTTCGTAATTTTTGTAATCCTACAATAGCTAATATTTGTATTAAAAAAAAAAAAAAATTTTTAAATATATGATTGGGATTAAAATCCCATAATGTATAATAAATAGATGAATAACTTTGGGTCGTTCAAGTGACTGCAACGCTGTTCAAACTAGATCCCAGATGAAGGAGATTTTGAAAGGTCGTGTGTTAAAAGTGGAATCGAAATTGAAATAGAATATATTGAAATCAAATATCCTTCTTGAATACCGATGTTCTGCATATTGGTAAGTAATGCACGCAATACAGGACGTCTCTTCGTATGGGTTGAATTGGTGAGAATAGCGAATAGATCGTGCTTTACTGTATGTACGCCCTCCATTATAACCTAATATGAATGTGCTGCGAGCAACTTCACCTATCCCCTCCGGCAATCAAAACTAAAATGAAGTGTGACCTGCTCTTACGAATTGGTTGAACACATCACGATATATCAGTATCTCTCCCAGAATTTTAAAATGAAATAACTTCGGGCAATATTTGATTAAAGTGGCTTACATATTGATGGCCGACTCCACCGCGGCTTGCTCTTCATATATAATTAATCCACTCTCGGTAATTGGTTGTACCTCATACACTTTCCTTTCTCTCGACCAACGGGATTCAATCTCCCTTCACTTCACCTGTGCCCTTTCTAACGTATGATCAATTATTGTTTGGTACTGATGATGACCTTGTAGCGGGTGCTACAGTTATTTTTTGGCTTCCAAATTATCAGATGTTTTGGTTTCGAGGTTTTGTTGAACATTGTTTACAATTCAGTCTTTCAAAAATCTCGTTGCTATCGAGTTCGGCCAATTTCTGAAATTCATGATTTTTGTTTTATAATATTGATCGTTTGTTTTCTTCAAGTCAAAAATATATTTTGCCTATTCTTTTACCTAATTGGAGTCAGATCTATCCATTATTTATTTATTGTTGTGGTCCCTATTAACAACACCACCAAAACCTAACCGTCGAAATCGATCTAAAATTGTGACTCTCTATTTTCGAGGAATCAGGCAACGTTTTTCTCTAACTTCCATTTTTTTAACATGGAATCATGTTTTAGCGATGGATCCCCCGCCGAAAAGTGAGACTATAAAGTGAGATGAAAGTAGCGCCAATAATTGTGATGATTTCCGCTTACAACCGAGTCGTTGCTAGGGATATGATACTTCGTCGTTTTTCATCCCACAAAATTCGTTGACCATTCGTTCGAAAGCTCTCGATTTATCCAACCATACTACCTATATTAACTACTGCGAAGTGCGTGGCCAACAAGCTGAGTTATGAGTATGGTTATATGAATAATTGTTTACACACAGGTGATCATTCTCAATTATTGATATTGTGAACATGATTGCAACCGCTTGTTAATTTCAGATGATTTCATTGAGCTGGTGTTTCGATTATGTGATTCATAGCAGGTGATCCGAATATTGCGAGAACGGTTTGATTTGTGAAGCGGTGGTTAAATAATTTTAATAGGTAATTTCTATACTTTACACTATAGGAAGCTGTAATTTCGTATGTAGCCTCTTTAGCCTCTTTCTATAATAAAGTGAATGTTTACTCGCGAGTTTCTATTAGGAGATCATCATCTCACAAGAGCTCAATCGTCGTGATCATTTCTATAATAAATTGAAAGCGAGGAGATAAAACATGATTCCATGTTTTTTACATTTTAGCGGTCAGGCTCAAAGTAATAACATCCGGGGATGTCCAGGGGGGCGAAGCCCCCCTGGCGGGGTCAAGGGGCGGAGCCCCTTGCGAGGCCCGAAGGGCCGAGTTATTTTATTGAAATGGTTTTTATCTACTCCGTCGTGAGTTATTTAGTTCGTACCGTATTTCAACTTACATATCAAACAAAAGAGTGATCTGCAGATTCAAATGGAATATCTGCAGTTTTTCCAGCAGATGCGCTTGTTTGAGTAGATACAGCTATCCATAATACATATATACATATATAAAGGTAGGTATATACAAGGGTATATATCCTCTCAGGAGTCCGCCAGTTCCCGTTTATCAATATGCATACTCAGACGAATGGAGAGGCTGATGATTGTTGACAATTCTCACTTAGAGCTCGGCCGATGTCGAGGGCACCTGCCGGCTGGTTTACCTTTGATTAAAGTGGCTTACATATTCATTGCCAACTCCATAGCGGCTTCCCCTTCATATATAATTAATCCACTCTCGGCGTATCCCGTTATACTACGATAGCACCCGTGTTGTCAACAACTCCCCTCACCAAGTGTGACATCTTATTTGCGACTTGGGCTTTCTATCAGGGATTCAATAGGTACTATCAAATAGAAGATGATTATTATAACAATATAGGTAATGACTGAGTAATAACTCTGCAAATTATTACACAAAGTTATCATTTACGTACGTAAATTTAGATACGTAAATGATAATTTTACTATTACTACTAGCAGAAATAACCCTTTAAATCTTATTTTACACAAAGGTTTATTATTTTAGTATGAGATACACCTTCTAAGCATCAATTTACAATGAGGCTCCAAACTAACAAGGCTCGCCGCTGGGAGCGGTAGGGGGCGAAGAACCTAAGGAACATGATGGTTGACATGACTTTCCCCTTGCTGATACCTAGCGTCACCCCTTTCCGCTCTACAATTAGTTCCCCTCGCCATCAATCTCATCAATACTGGTCGAAATCTAGAATTATGTTAACAATAAACTCGGCCCTTTGGGCATCGCAAGGGGCTCCGCCCATTGAAACTACGACATAAATTTACTAATCAAAATTACAAGGTACGCAATTTTCTGTTATGGTGCGCGTCTACAATTACTACAACCAAGATTAAATTCTCAAACAAGCGGCTACAAAACAAGCGCCAGTGTTTACTATATTTATTTATAACATAAATAAATATAAAACTACGACATAAATGCGTGATATATCGAGAGATTTCCAACGAATGGAGATCGATTTTTGTCCGATGAAAACCAAAGAAGTTTCATTTCCCCAGCAACGGCTTGGTTGTACGTGAAAATCAAAAGACAATTTTCGGGCAGTTATCTCAAGGCTAAAGCATGTTCCATGCTAATAAGTAATAATAATAATGAAACACACAAACAAACAAAAAACCGACATAAAAAAAAAAAAAAAAAAAAAAAAAAAAAAAAAAAAAAAAAAAAAAAAAAAAAAAAAAAAAAAAACGTACCTATGTCTGTCACGTATGCCTTTATAGGCAACGAAAGAATAGCGAATCGGTAAGGTCATTGTTAACGTAATGCGCTCTATCTCGAGCTTCTCATATTCGGAGCCCCATTCACTCTATTACTATTGAAAATAAATATTAATATTTATAGTAGTTTATTATAATTATTATAATAATATTATTAAATTATTATTAGATTATTAAATGTAATTATCAGACGTAAGTGCTGCCATTACAACTATTAGATTCTGCTACCGAGAGAACTAATTTAAGGTAAACATAGAACACCTACACTCGTTGGGTAAGGAGTCGAGCCCCATGCCTTTGATTTCACTTTTGCCTGTGTTCACTTATCCAACGACACGGGTTCGTTGCTGTGCCGTTGTAGAGTATTTGGCCTGTGGTTATAATTTGGCCCGGTCTTAAAGGTGTTTGTCTGATCACCTATTGGCTGGATACTGATCTTTATATAATCAAGTTGGAACAATTCGATTGATCACTATTATCGGGTACCATCTCACGTCCTCACGCATTCATGATGATTGAGCTGTGGGATCCCCAAAAAGCGGTAGGCACAGAGACATCTTCTCTGTCAGGGTAGAGACCATTCTGGCCTTAATGGAGGGGTGCTGTATGACACTGTCTTCAGTAAATGGAACTGTGGGCGGGGGAGTCCCAGGCTACATGTGCATAGAATTTGTCAAAGCACCACCTACCTACCTACGAAATTAGATTTGTTGGGTAATCTGATCGACTATTACGACAAAACACAAAATAACCGCAAATTTTTCTACGTATTGTTCACAAATAAAAATATTTTATGAAGATAATTGATGGAATATAATCCGAACAGCATATAAACATTGTAAGAGCCGAAGCGACGCACCAAAAACTGAAACAACCTGCTAGCAGATACCATAATATATGTAAGATTTTTCTTGGATGTTTTATCTACCCAAAGCTTCTCGATGGAAACAATTCCTTTGTAATGAATAGCATCCATGCTGTTTCGTAGCATGGAGGAATATAGATGTATTGTTTCATAGTTTGGTTTGAAAATGTAATTTTACCGCCCCTTGCCCCCAGGCGTCCTTGCGCCAAAGTCCTCCCGTAGCTTAGACCAGCCGCCACTGCCAGCGCTAGAATCGATACGCACGAGGCTTATCCGCAAGCATATTATGAGCTTGGGAACTGCACTCCTCGCCAGTGAGTGATGTAGTTCCTACTGCCGCGGTGTGTGAACACATAGTTCCTACTTGGTACAACGGATGTAAATACGAGGGTGGATCAAATATAAACGAGCCTTTTGGTCGTGATTACTCTGGGGGGGGGGGGGGGATTGAAAACAACATGATTACTTCTCTACGCAATCCCCCTCATGGGCAATGCATTTTCCCAGCGATTTAATAACTTTTCAATGATAATTTTGAAAAAAAAGAAAGGGGGGGGGGGGATTACTTAGTCAATTGAGCAAAAACGTTTGAACCTGCTCGTCAGTCTCAAATCTCTCGCCCCTAAGTGAATCTTTGAGCGTCCCAAACATTTGGAAGTCACAGGGTCACAAGTTTGGACTGTAGAAGGGGGTGTTCAATAGTTAACCAATGCATTTGCTCCAATTTTCCTCTGGCTAAGGCAGCAGTGTGAGGCGTTGTCGTGGAGAAGCAACACCACCTGATGAAGCAGTCACGTCATTTGTTCCTGTAGGCTTGCCAAACTTTATCCAGGAGGCCGCAGTAGTACTCAGATGGTGAGTACTATCAAGTATATCAAGTACTCGATGGTGCACCGATCGTGAAAAAAATCGACGAGTAACACCCCCGTCCATTCTCAAAAGACATTGGCCAAAACCTCCCCTGCAGACGAGGGGTTCTGGCTGTAATTGTGCACCCAAGTCTCGTCACCCATGGCCAAAATAGGATCTCTTCCCCGAATCATTCCTGCAATCTTCGATGAATTTCAGCCTGTTTTACATCTCTTTTGTCAAAATTTTGATAGCAATGCGTTGCGCAACAGAAGGGTGTATTTTTATCTCACTCATCTTGAGGCTGACTGGCGATTAAGGTCTATTGACCGCAAGGAAGTGATTCTCCCACCCCTAAACGGATCCTCAAGTGGCACAAGGCACCTCAGCCAAAAGGCTCTTTTATATTTGATACCTATTCATCATACCTATTCATACCTCATACCTATTTAACTCCTAGGCTCAATCAGACGTCACAAGTACCATGAGCATATTTATCACACCTCAGTATTACTCTGATCCTGGTACAACTAGGAGGCTCCGGCTCAGGATTCTTATCTTACATTGATGCCTGGATCATTTTATTCAAGCTTCCTCCTATGCTCAGTTGGCTACACACAATCAGAAGAATTCAGGAGCCATCTTTATCGGAAGATTTTTGCAGACAAAATAAGCAAAAGCGTATAGTTAGAAAAAAATAAATGGGGCCGTCTAGGGACGCCCGAAGGAAGCGACGGTTTATATCATAAAGCGTAGAATAGAATTATGAGTATTTTCATACTCATAAACAATCTCTTTTAATTGAAATTAATTTTATATAATTTTAATAATTTGCATCCTTCAATTTTTGCAAAATCAGTTTTATTGCATACAAGTTCTCATATACAATATATAACATACAAGTTCCAAATCATTTACAAAGCTTAATTATCTGCCAGTTCATCAAGATCAGAAGTACATTCAGTAATTTCTACACCATTATTCTCATTGTTATATTCTATGAAAGTGATTATTGGCGTCGTAGAGTAGAGAAAGAAAGACGGGGGAGGCCTCGGGTAGAATCGGGATCGTTCGGGACAGTTCGGATTATGACTGACGCTCGGGCCATGACGTTTTTCACGGGGAGACTCCCCGAGAGACGAGCGTTCCTAGTGGGGGAGGTGGGCGTCCATATGAAAGCTTCAAAAGTACGTCTTAGTTTTTTAAATTTCCCCGTGTAATTCAATCAAGGGCTGGATAGGCAACCAAATTGAGAAACACCTAAGCAATATCATAAAAGTGTTGAGAAGGGATACGGAAGGGGTCGCTGCTTGATGAATGGAAACAGACTCTTAGGGTTAGTGGAAACTCATCAGTGCGATGCGCGGCCGAGTCCGGTGGGAGGCAGAGCTTATTACACGTTACATCAACACCTCCTTTACTTTCCTCCGAGGTAACTCGGCATATTTACACCCGGTTCGAGCTCATCAGGTTAATGCGTCTCATTAAAGTTGTAGGGGAGCTGGAAACACGCCTTTGGGACTGTTTCCCTTGATTGGATTGTTTGCGAGGAACGGAGGCGTTGTTAGACCAGCAGAAAGTCGTGGGCCGACTGACAAAGTTTTGCTGGGGGAATTCTCGGAAGAAAACGGGTCGGAATATATTAGTATAATATCCTATCTGATGGAAGAACACAGAAAAGGTCAAGCAATCGGTTGAGAAGTAAAACGCTGTGAATTATTACACAATGATATATTATTTCTCTATTTAGTGGATTTAAATATGTTTTACTTGGTGTCGGTAGACCAAGTGGGACATTTATATTCTGATTATGCGGGTTAGTCCCCGTGTTATTCCTGTAAGGAATGTGGGCGAATCTGTCAAGGTCAGCTTGCTCGGCGGGGTGAACTGGGAGATAGTTCGTGTCGCAGCCGCGTGGAGCACTGGGCTCGCATAGTGGGTGCTGGGTTCGATCAGTTTGGTACTGAGCCGTTTTGTAATATTCCGGCCTAAGATTTATATCTGTAGGAGGAATATGTTGAGCTTGGTTGAGGTACTGAAAAGTATCCTTCGCTTTTTGCACATTTGGAGTGTATTTGACACTCGGATCGGCCAGGTAGGCTTGCGTCGAATATCGTGGGTACTCGGACAGCTTGGTCGAATCGTAATGATTGACTTCAGAGCGGGTCTGAAAGGTATCCTCGATCTTTTGTATAGGCGAGGCTTGATCGAACGTTTCTTTAACGAATACGTTAGGTGAGAAGGCGATCTCGTCGTGAGGATCGAGCCTTGCGCCGTCGCTGGGACCAGCGGATTCGCCGGGTAGCCTGTAGGGAGCGCTACGGGGGCTACGCGGCCCGGCTTCGCCGTCGTCTGCCTCCCCTTGCATGAGGAAATAAGACGGCCGACGTTCCATCGAAATAGTCGAGTTATTAGCTCGTTTCGATGCCTCTATGTACAGAAATAGAGGGTTTAGGGAGGTGGACTCGCTTGACAGAGCGTCTTTCCTTTGCTCGTATGTCAGGGTCCTACCTCGTAGTCTTGAAAAAGACTTCCTTGGACGGTAAATTAGAGCGGATGAGCAGAGTAATTTACCGGCGTATCCCGGCGGTCGGTGACGAGCCTAATGCTACGAAACCCGGGTGATACGGCTCGGAACGTCCCTCGGGCGTACGATCTAAAGAGAATATCGATAGATGTACCGGGTGGCGTCCTGACAGATGAACTACGTTGGGCAATGAGCAGGATGAATAATCACTGGACTCGTAGATGCCAATGCGAGATCTGTGTGGAGAGAAGGTAGGCCTTGTAGAAAGCAGTAGGAAGCCGTTCTTGAGATGAACTCGGAATGCAGAAGGTTCGTCAGCGTAGAGCGTGTAGAAATCTTCGTACTTTGAGGTGTCGTCGTCGAGAGCGGAGAGTAGAATGAATTTCGGAGGCTCCGAGCGGGGTATTTATAGGGGGGTGGCCGCCTCCGCGGGGGTGGCCACTTTATGGTTAGTATGCAAATTAGTTTCTCAATTTCTCAGCTCATCTGGGCTGTCTCCTGGTTGGTCCGCTTAATTTCATTAATTCGACTGTGTAATCTCATTGGCTCGCACATTGTTTTCTCAGTATCTGCGAGTATGATAGCTGAGCTGGTCCTCCGGGGTGCTTACGAGCGTCCGTCGCGGAGCCGACGACCTTGAGTTTAGCCGGGGGCCTCGGGTGCTTTCTCTGCGTCAGTTGTTCAGACGGGGTCCCCGGGGTGGCTGCTGGACCAGAGGTGGTTGCTTGCCGCCTCTTGGTTGGTTCGCCTATTGTCTCTCGTGTAATCAGTGTTTCTGATTGGCGAGTAGGCTTGTTTGAATTGTCCTTGCTAGTTTTAGAGGACGTTTCTGTTTGAGTTTTCAAGGCGACTTGGTTCGAGATACTTGTCGCATCTCTCTCGCCCAGTAAGTGTCTAGGGAGGTCGCCTTGTATGTTTTTAGTTAATATTTCACTTTTGAGAGAGAAATTCGTATTTTTTCTCTGGTGAAATATTTTGTTTGGCGGAGTTGTAACTCGACGTCTTATAAATATTTTTGTGTTGTGCCTACCTCTTTTTGGTAGCCCTGAAAAGGGCTGTTGAAAAGAGGGGGTGGTTTTCACCACACTCTATTAGTTAGATTTCCTATGCTGATCACTAGCCTACCTAAATAATCATTAAGCGTTAGATTTAATCAATATCTTCATATAACTCCATAAAAATATGCATCACCCGGGAGAAAATTATTGAAATAAAATATCGTTTCAGCTATTGATTTTAATTTGTGATGATTATAATTGGTTAATTTGTTTAAAATTAAATGGCTGTATTTTCATGGAAATGCGGTACAATTATGGCACTCAGCTGCCTGCACTTGGGAATTGGACGAATACATAAGTAAAAACAAGGAATACCGACCAACGGACGTGTTCTACATCACAGATTAATGTCATATGTCGACTCATTGTAAAATTCCAATGGATAACATTTCAAGTATCTTTTTGATCTTGACAGCAAGACTGCACACTAGAAATCATTACACAGAAGTATATTACTAGATCAGTGGTCTATAACTATTGCTTATATTTATTGTAAATAATTTTTATTAGGTATAAGCATTTTTCTGGAGTAATTGGAGCGAAATTCTTAAATTTTGACTAGAAAACCATACATCACCCAGGGAAGTGTCTGTAATAACGGGTCATTTTCAATCAACCTTAAGGAAGTATATTAGGAAACAAACGTGAAAATAAATCAAAAACTGTTGAGATTAAAGGTTGATGTTTTGGCTGGTTTTAATAGCCATTATTTCTATGGTTGGAATGAGACCAACCGGAATGCTGCTTGTTCATCCAAACGCTTCTTATTTGGAATAACGCTACAAATCTTTACTAAATTCAGAGTGAATGAACGCCTAACACGCAATCCCGGTATACCGCGGTTCGATTCCTTGCAGGATTATAATACTTTTTTAAGTATTTAATTTATTTTCTTCGATAGGGGCCTTTGTCCAGGTTGCTATTACGGATAATAAAGCGTTTGTGCAATGCTGAGTCGTAGTCGAGTGGGAGGAGCTACGAATCGAAATGAAGCATTGCGCATGGGTGCAAAATGTTAGGTTAGCGATCAAATCCTTGTACGAATAGAAAAATCCTACTTGTAGCTCAAGGAAAGCCAAATACAGCTCCAAATATACGCATGTGACCTTCCACGACGATAACTTGTAATGGCATGACACTCACATTGTATTATAGTAATATACCTATTCTTGATTTTCAAAAAATATGGTTGGCTTACAGGATCACATAATTATGCTGAAACTTATCATTGGATCCAAAAGCTTCACGATCTACCATCAGTCCGATTTTGTTCAAATTCGGGGGCTATTTGGGTACAAGTCACAGGATGGCATCTTACTAATTTCGTTGAAATAGGGCACCATTGCACATGTGTAAACCTAAAATTGGTTGTTATAAACGAAGCTCCGATAATGATAGATCGATTTTGATGAAATGGGTAGGAGTCGTGCCAGTTGAAGAGAAGATAGACTCAGATAATGTTTTCACCCTTTTTCACGTATTAGCATAGACGCATACCAACACATGCGCTTGTTTGGCTGAAATGCTAAAAAATGGAACACGTTTTTTCCCGCTGATTCGGGGTCGCATTACTTTACGTGCTCTGCATTCCTTTTGACGTTGGGCAGTCCAGGCGTAGGCGTATTAGTGCAATAACGAGAACATATACACGCGAAGACCTAGAAGGAGGGCAATCTGGTCCAGAGCACAACATCTTCGGTGGATGGCTGGAGTAAGACTGATGTGTAAATGAGGACTCACAGAACTTTATAGCGCTTATATTGACTCACTACTACCTTAAAAGGAAGTATTTTATTTTGTTTTCTTACAGTTATGATGTTGCTAAACTAATTAGCTTGCCACACTTGGCGTTCAAGAGCACCGTCATACCCCCCACCACCAGCCTCCATTTAATAAACCGGCCTCCCTATAAACCATAATCGTCCTCCGCATGATACTCAGCCTCCGTATAATGAAACAAGCCTACGTAATAGATAAGACTGGTTTTTATAGTTTGGTTGTCTGGATGTTCGCAAGCTCGCATCTCAAAAATAAAAAATATCCCAAACCAATCCTTCTAGCAAAATACAATTAGTTGGACATACAGATCAGATTTACGCCTAAAATGATGTTACGGAGGGCGAATGTGAAGAAGAATTGGATCTCGCCACCAAGTGGCACAACTATAACCAAGATTACCACTTCAACCAAGTAACAACAAAACAAGGCTTACAAGCGGCACAATAATATTGTTTACTACCCATGTATATCATGGCATTATTGGATCAATATATTGTAAATAAATGTGAAACTACGACATAAATATCTTACTAATATTCAGTAAAATGAGAGCTTTCCAACGAATGCTCAACAATTTTTGTGCGATGAACACAGCGGAAGTTCCATTTCCATACCAACGGCTTATTTGTACGTGAAACCCATAAGAAATTTTGTATGACAGTTTTTGGTGACATATAAACGTGACACTTTTGGCCTGTTAGGTGATGGCTGAAACATGTTCCATGCTAAATAATTTCAATGTCAATTGTTGTCATGTGGTATAATAAACGAAAAATCTCAACTTGGGTGACTTTATTAAATCTACAATTCCCATATGATTTCATCAAGTTAGAGTTCCTAAACAATATAGCCGATGGTTCACTCACACATTGCCTATCATCATTATGCGCAATCTTCTTAGTATGATTCGATTGTATACATGAATGGAGGAGACTCATTTAACAACCCACAACTACACGTTAAGTTGAGGTTGAGCCGGATTGAGAGAATTCCCTCCATAAGGCTCCGGACGTAATGTACGTAATTCAACGTAGAACACCGTAGAACGATCAAGTTCAATTTCACGCTACGGAAACAATATAGTCTGAGGACTGCATATTAGACCTCCACCACAACACGCAGCGCTCAAGTCCAAACTTAAGCCATGTATAAACTTTGTTCAGAAGAGGTGGATGAAGTTCGAAAAGAGACGAAACAATATAAACCTTGCGAAATTTCGATTCGAACTGTCGAGCCTGTCTGAAGATGAGCTCACGTTGAAATCTTTAAATTGATATTCATTAGGGCTCAAGAGTTTCATGCTTGTGTAAACTCACTTTTATCTCAATTACTTTCTTCGAACCTCATTTATATTTATAAGGGAGTCCTCTCAAAGAATTCGGCAACATGAACGGGTTTGAGTCAACATTTCCCTGCTCGCCTTTCTTAGTAAAGTTCAAGAAAGTTGTAGACTGTCGGAAGTTATATTTTCCGTGGACGGGTCTAGAGTGGCTTCGTTAATTTATGCTGGGACCCTTCTTTTCTCCCTGAGGAAGGTTGTTGGTTCAACTACTCAACTATTAACGAAAACATCACTCCGAGTTATTGGGTAGAGTGACAATATATTCTCAAAAGAGAAATTCGTCACCTCATTGTGACTAAAAGCAACCCAGAGACATAGAGTGGCTGAACATAGATGGCTCATGTTTGCAAGTGGCTTGGTAGGTAGAAAATTGGATGGATGACCAAGATAATTTTGGATAAATCCAGATTCTTAATATTTAAATAGATGGAAGGTAAGAGAGTATAGGCAGTGACAAAGAACCAGAATAGAATGATAAAGCAACTTATGAGGCTCAACTAGTTATATGCTACAGTGTAGCAAATAATAATAAATGTCCCCAGTATTCGACATAAACTCTTTAAAAATTAGATGGAAGGACATAATAATTTAATAAATTATCAAGAATAATATACAACACATAATTGTTCAAAATAAATACGTTTTATGAAAGAAGTATTAAGTATCCACGTTTTTCTCCATGGCACAAAGACTAATGGTCCACTTAAAGAAGATGGACTTAGAGGAAGGCATGAATTCATGATCACTTTGAAGGGGGACAAATATGTGCCCACACAACTTCCATGAAGCAACACCCATGAGATGGTTCACCCTAACGGGAAGATGAAGAATATACATAAGAACACTCTCAAATCCACCATGGAGCACAGTGTCTCCAGTCCACACCCGCTGGACAATAAATAGAAAACACCAGACAGAAGGCAAATCATGGACAGAAAATGAATGACAACAAGAAACAGAATGTGAAAAATAATCACCCGGTATGCATATACATAAATCATGCATACGATGTGTTTGTGTAGTGAGTGCTGGGAGAATCAGAAACATGCAACTACTGATGGTCGAAAATATGGTAAGTGCATCCAACTTAGATGCATCGAAGTTGAAGGTTAAATGCCCAAAAAATACCAAAATTGTCCATTTTGGCTTCAGAGTATACATATTGGTAGAGGAAGCCAAGCTTTCACATTCGGGACATGAAAAAAATGTATTCTACAAAATCATAATTTCCACTCGCATTTTACGTTTTAGACCATTCTGAACCACCTCTTCAACGAATTATTGATGCTTCAGCGTACCAATGGCTGACAGTTCTCTCAAAGGTGGCCGACAGTTTCGACTTGATGGTTACACAATTTCAAGATGCGCTAGCATTGCGGTACGGCCGTACACCAATTGGATTGCCCGAGACCTGTGATGGCTGTGGAGAGAAATTTGACGTTACACATGCCTTAAATTGTAAAAGAGGGGGGTTGGTCAAATGGGGTCATGATGCAGCACGTTACAAAACGACAATGTTAGCAGACCTGACATGGGGAGGGGCCCCAACCTGTGCTACGAGAAGCTGAAGACGAGGTTCCTGCCTTATTAGCAGACATCAAGGTGGAAGGGGTATGGGAAAGTGGAAGGCAGTTTCTCGCTCTTCCCATACCTGGAAGCAAGTAGCCAGATCAGCAGCAGCAGAAAAGCATAGGAAATATGACCAGGCAGCGGAAGACCATCGAGGTTCTTTCACCCCCCCAATCTGTTCAGTGCATGGAGCGCTACACGACGAATTCAACGTGTTTTTGAAAAGGATGGCTCACAATCTTGCCGGGAAATGGAGACGAACCTACTCACAAGTCTTGGGGTGGACCAAGATAGAAATTCAAATGGCCATACCTATTAAAAGCAGTTTCTCAACGAATACGTGGAACACGGAGAAGGTTGAGGTCCTTGGGGATGGAGGGTGGAACTGCTCTCCCATGGTTGAGCGATTAAGTTTTAGAAATCTTGTTGTTTTGTTGTTCTGTTAATGAATTTTCACCTTTTGTAAAAAAAATAAATAAATAGATAAATAAATAAAAATAAAAAAAATTCTGAACCACTTTTGTTTCGTCTCATTGCAATGATTTATTGGAAGCTTGGCAATGCAAGACTAGTGTCTCGCTTGATATCTACTCGCAATGGGAAATTTTCATGGTTTTTTTCTCATAAGAAAGATCTCAGCGAGGGCTTTCCAAAAATGTGCTATATGATAGGTATCTGACCATTAATACTGCTACTAAACGGTAATTTGAACTAAACATAGAACTAGGAGTTTTTCCAAGTTCGCTGAATCCGAATCTGAAGTCAAAAGTGTAAAATTCCAACACATGAAAGTTCCCCATCGGTTTCTATTCCCGAAGACGTAAACAATTGATTAAGGTTCAGTAAAAAAAAAAAAAAAAAAAAAAAAAAAAAAAAAAAAAAAAAAAAAAAAAAAAAAGCCCCCTGGACCCCCGGTTACCTCTATTTACATACTTCGGACGAAATTATTGAAACACAGAATGTGTTTGCGTTGTCGCGCAACCAAGTGACAACCAAACAAGCGTCATTGTTTACTATTCATTTATAACATCAATTTATATAGTTATAGTATGAAACTACGAAATAAATTCGTGATAAATCAAGAGCGATTTATCAAGTAAATGTCCTAAAGAGGCTACATACGAAATTACAGCTTCCTAGAGTGTAAAGTATAGAAATTAGCTTTAAAAGCCACTCATCTGATCCGGACCCTGGACATCGTCAAGTAAATGTCCTAAAGAGGCTACATACGAAATTACAGCTTCCTAGAGTGTAAAGTATAGAAATTACCTATTCAAATTATTTAACCTCCGCTTCACAAATCAAACCGTTTTCGTAATACTCAGATCACCTGCTATGAATCAAATCATCGAAACACAAGCTCAATGAAATCATCAGAAATTAACAAGCGGTTGCAATCATGTTCACAATATCAATAATTGAGAATGATCACCTGTGTGTAAACAATTATTCATATAACCATGCTCATAACTCAGCTTGTTGGCCACGCACTTCGCAGTAGTTAATATAGTATGGTTGGATAAATCGAGAGCTTTCGAACGAATGGTCAACGAATTTTGTGGGATGAAAAACGACGAAGTATCATATCCCTAGCAACGACTCGGTTGTAAGCGGAAATCATCACAATTATTGGCGCTACTTTCGTTGCACTCTCGTGGGACATTTTTCGGTAGTTAGGTCACGGCTAAAGCATATTCATGCTAAAATTCTGAACCACTTTTGTTTCGTCTCATTGCAATGGTTTATTGGAAGCTTGGCAATGCAAGACTAGTGTCTCGCTTGATATCTACTCGCAATGGGAAATTTTCATGGTTTTTTTTCTCATAAGAAAGATCTCAGCGAAAGCTTTCCAAAAATGTGCTATATGATAGGTATCTGACCATTAATACTGCTCTTAAAATTCGCTTGCACGATGACGTCACGGCTCCCGCCTGCCTGGGGGGGGGGGGGGGAGCCTTCTGCTCCCATACACTACTACGTCACGCGTGATCTTCCTTCCAATTTATTGGCCAAACTAAACGGTAATTTGAACTAAACACAGAACTAGGAGTTTTTCTAAGTTCGCTGAATCCGAATCTGAAGTCAAAAGTGTAAAATTCCAACACATGAAAGTTCCCCATCGGTTTCTATTCCCGAAGACGTAAACAATTGATTAAGGTTCAGTAAAAAAAAAAAAAAAAAAAAACATACTTACGTTAACTTCAATTAACATTGCTTATCAAAGCAGAATCAAATGCATTTCAAATGCAAACAAATGTATCTATGTTCAATTCCATTCAATGGGATTCAGCTGGTTATATTCCTGATGATGAAAACAATATTGATTATTGACCCTCAGCCCAAAAGGATACTCATCGTAACTTGAGACAATATCGTTCATCATCGTTTAATTGTCGCTCTGGAAAGGAAGAACATTTCAACAAAATGTGTGCTGCCCCATTGATATCACGATCACATTATATTAATAGTAAATATAACTGTTACACATTAGTGTAAATGTATACTGTTATTCTGTTGGTTGTTGACAACCTTTACGGTAATAATAGTTTGTGCTGTAATTGTAACTATTGATAAATGAAAACCAACTTGGTCACGAAAATATATTGATATCCAAAATTAACAAGATAAATCACTTTAATACCATTTCTAGTTGTGTAGTATAGGTAACTCACAAGGGATGCTGTCAATACATCTACAAGGATTGGTCTGCTTGTAATAGCGCGCTGTGGATATCCAACCGTGGGATTCCGATTCGCGGTTGGACAGAACACAAGGAACGCAAAGTACATGCTGTGGGTCACCACAATCCCCACCGATGGCATTCAACTGCTGTCTGCATACGCTAGAGAGCCTTTCTGGTACATCAAAGAGAAACAGCGGTCTGTTACCTTCAAGAGATCCTCTGAAAGTTATTGTATTCACCCCGCCCTACGATGCAAACATCCTAATAAAATGAATATCTATAATGAGTACCTACTTAGAAAATTGTTCCATTACGAATTCGATGTACTTTTGGAAAGGATGTCAGAAGTTTCAAATTTCATCATGAGAAGGGTTGAATGGAGGGAGTAATATTGATTAATCATGTTTTAACTATTCTTGTCCGATTTCCTTTTTTTTTTTTTTCTACTATGAATTTGGTTTCGTTTTGTTTATAAGGAGTCTCAAATTTCATCACGGAAGGGGGTGAAAGGAGGCGTTATTAGTAACGAATCGTGATGTGTTAAATTTTCTCGTCTGATATCCGTGATTCTTTTATCGTTTATTTACGAATTCGGTCTAGTTTTGGAAAATATGTCAGGAGTTTCAAATTTAATAATGGAATAGGGTGATTGGAGGGGGGAATAGTATGCCCTAGTATAGAGAATAGTAGTATAGAGGGGGGAATTAACTATTCTCGTCTGATATCCGTGATTCTTTTATTGTTCAATTATGAATTTGGTGTAGTTTTGGAAAATATGTCAGGAGTTTCGTAATCCATGATCAATGATTTTGTAGACTGTGGTACTCCAGCTGTCGGTTTTGACCCTCAAACCACAAGGCATGGGTCGAATTTAAGTAGAGTGACCTTCAAGCATTCAGTGGTTTTCCCCTCCTAGTTTTGAGTGACTCCCTTTTAGGACCCTTTCCACCAGTTCTGCAGTTAGAGCACAAGCAACTACACCTTCCAGGTACGGGTCACGTTCTCAATATTTCATTCTTTATTCCAACTTGTTACCTCTGGAGCACATCTGAAGAGATATAGTTATATCATTGTGATGAGTTCCAGTATTTATAAGATCAAATGATTGTTCAAGAGTTCCTAGTTACCCCAGTTCCCAAAATCATTATTCTTTCTATGTCTAATAAAGCCTTAAATCCCAAGGTTTTTCTTCACAATTTATTCGACATAGAATTCTTCGTCAAGAAATGCAGCGACATCTCGAGCCTGAACGCTTCGGCATTGATCCACACGACGTGCTAGCATCCAAGGAATGGTCTTTCTGGGTGACAACATTCGAAAACTTCATTGAAACTCTCGAAGAAGACAAGATTGAGGAGATTCCCGACAAAGGTAAGCTTCGGTTGTTGACCAATCATATTTCGAGACCTATATATGAGTTAGTAGCTGATTGCAAAACTTATGTAGAAGCAGTTGATGTCTTGAATGGTATTTACATCAAACCCGTAAACAATATTTTTGCAAGGCATAAACTCGCGACACGTAAACAACAGCAGAGTGAATCTATCGACCAATATCTTCATGAGTTATTGATCCTCAGCAAGGAGTGCGCGTTCGCGGCCGTCACTGCGCCGTACCATTTATGTCCGGGATTCATTCATTCGAGGTTTGGCATCAGCTGACATTCGCTTGAGGCTGTTAGAACATAATAACCTTACCTTGCAAGAGGCCTTAGAAAAAGCTAGGGCATTGGAATCAGCCCTCAAACAGTCGACCTCTTACACAGTTGACTACAACTCTACCTTGAATGCGACCGAAACACTAGAAATAAATTCAAATGACAATTCCGTGAGTTCACAGGACCATTCAACTCTGGCAGCTTCGGAGGGCAAACTAAAGCAGAAATGCTACTTTTGTGGACGTGCACGACATCGTTCACGCCAGCAGTGTCCTGCGCTTGAGGCCATATGTGACAGCTGTAATAAGATGGGTCACTACGCCTCTGTCTGTAAATCCTCCAAGCCCAAAACGAAACCCAAGTCAGCTGCTACGTCACTTGCGACTACTACTATAGCCTCTGCATCTTCACTTCAACAGACTACAGTACATATTCAGGTAAACCAGATACACACTGAGGCGTTAATCGATACTGGAAGTTCAGAAACTTCCATTTCAGATGGTTTCTGTACAAAAAACAAGGATAAATTCAAATTGTACCCTATTGTACCCTACAAATATCAAATTGTACCCTACAAATAGTACAGTATATATGGCTTCAACTTCGCTTAATACTAAGATTAGTCATTACACATGGGCCACATTAAACATTCTCGGACATCAATACGAAAGAGTAAAATTAAGTATTCTACCTATGTAATTTATGCGCTAACGTAATTGTAGGTCATGATGTCTTGAACAAGCACTCTGAATTGAACGTTTCATTTGGAGGTACAAAACTGCCTTTGAAAATATGTTACCTTGTCCCTGCCAAGATCGACCCACCTCCACTATTTGAATATCTGTCAAGAGATATCAAGCCAATTGTAGTGAAATCTCGCAAACATTCTGCAGAAGAAATGAATTTATAAGGAATGAAATAGAAAAACTGTTAGCTGATAATATAATTGAACCCAGTCGATCACCCTGGCGCGCACAAGCGTTTGTTGTGAAGAGCGAAAATCGCAAAAAGAGAATGGTCATAGACTATTCCCAAACGATAAACCAGTTTACCTACCTCGACGCTTATCCTATTCCAAATCTTGAGGCTATCGTTGAGAAAGTCGCTAAGAACTCCTACTTTAGCACAATTGATTTGAAAAGCGCGTACCACCAAGCAGTGGCGGCCGGTGGTCTGCAAAAGGAGTGGGGCACAAAAATATTTACCTATTTGACAGTCAAGAAGAGCATTGAGGTTTTTCTTCCATTAGTTTTGTTTTCAGTGTGAATTAACTTTGACCTAAACACATGATACATAAATCCCACTTGGGTCATGTCATGCCTTGGGCAACTGCTATGAAAGTATATGGCTACTAAATAATAATCAATCATTATCATTAAATATTATTGATAAACTAAATATAAATTAATTAGATAAATAAATTAAATTAAAAATAATATCTTATAGGTACCTACTTACTAAGTATCTAAAAATTTTAGAATAGACTATATTATTATTAAAAGTACTAATAATTATCAAGGCTTCAATTCGAATCATCAACTCAACAGCTTCCTAGAGTGTAAAACATAGAAATTAGCTTCAAGAGCCACTCATCTAATCCGAACCCTGGGCATCGTCAAGTAAATGTCCTAAAGAGGCTACATAAGAAATCACAGCTTCCTAGAGTGTAAAGCATAGAAATTAACTATTAAAATGATTTAACCACCGCTTCACAAATCAAACCGTTCTCGCAATATTTGGATCACCTGCTATGAATCAAATCATCGAAGCACCAGCTCAATGAAATCATCAGAAATTAACAAGCGGTGGCAATCATGTTCACAATATCAATTATTGAGTGTACACAATTATTCAAAAACCTTGCTCATAACTCAGCTTGTTGGCCACGCACTTCGCAGTAGTTAACATAATATGGTTGGATAAATCGAACGAATGGTCGACGAATTTTGTGGGTTGAAAAACGACGAAGTACCATTTCCCTAGCAACGACTCGGTTGTAAGCGGAAATCATCAAAATATTTTTGTGAGCAATTTTCCGTGACGTTTTTTTAGTTTATGTGCCATAGCAAAGACATAAAGAAACTAGTTGATTGTTCTCTACCCAATACAGTGAGTCTATTTTATTTATTGGTATCGCGTGAGCAAGTTTTCGTGACGATTTTTCAGTTAATGTGCCAAAGCAAAGACATGAAAATGTCAAAAATGTCAAAATCAGTACCTGACTAAACTTCAACTTACATAAATCCGTCGATGAAAGTCGTCCTTAGGTGTGAATTCTATTCAAAGTGATTGTTGATTTTTCTTCATTCCCCACAAGGGATGCCAAAATTTATTTTTGTAACTATCATTCGTAACTACCGACGGAGCTACGGTTATGTAGCTCTACACATAGAACAACGCACTCCAACTCGACCGACAATACAAAGAACTTTATTACAAAAGATGTATTCAACAACTTAGGACTGAATAAAAATAGGCACTTAACACAACACTATAATACGGACTTTACTTTAGAGTAAATTCTTGGAACAACCGTCAACTGGACGAACTTAAAGAAACATCACATATTACTTGCAGAGATAACAAAACATTACCACGAACATACCCAACAGGGAACTCAGCATGGAGTGACGAGAAGGAATCAGTGTGGCTAATGGAATAAACCGAAAATCCTCTAGTGGAAGCCACTCATAACGTAAATTTCATTCTACGGTCTTTAGAAAAGTTGGAAACCCTGTTTGGGGCAGAGCCCCCCAAAATCATGAGAAATATCCCGTTATGACCTCTTTTTCTCGTTCCTTGCCCCGTATTTCCCGTTTCTTGCCCTTTATTTCCCTTTTTTTTCCCTTCAAAGTCTAACCTGAATCGACGAAATTTCCGTCTTGATAGAGTGATATCATCGCAATCTACGTAATTTTTCGCTGGTAGATGGATCTTAAACCTCCTTGGATGGAGCGTAAACCTATTACTTCTAGCATCCACCTTGGAGCCACAGCATGGAGCTGTTTGTAAAGTCTTCATTCCAGTTTGTTACTTTTTTCCCAAATGTACTGGGGCAATGTCCCGATGCCCCCCCTCACGGGCCGCCCCTGCCACCAAGTACCCCTCCGCCCTAAAGATCGACCCTATACAGCTTTCGAAGCTTGAGGGAAGCTTTACCAATTTCGTAGGCTTGCCTTTGGACTTACCGACGGGGTAATCGATGACAGAATTTCGAAAGAGGAATTATGTAAAACATACGCATATCTCGACGATGTGATAATTTGTGGTAAAGATAAATCTGAGCATGACCAAAACTTGGAAAAATTTATGCGAGCTGTTGAGAAATATGGTCTAACGATTAATGAACATAAAAGCCACTATTCACTAACATCCATCACGTTACTAGGCTACAAAATAGAAAACCGTACAATTACTCCAGATCCAGAACGTTTAATGCCATTACTTACGTTACCCATTCCAGATAATGCCAAGTCACTTGAGCGAGTACTCGAAATGTTTGCTCACTATGCTAAATGGGTTCAAAATTTTACTGATAAAGCTAGAAGACTATTCAAGACAAAGATTTTCCCCATGTCAAAAGAAGCCATTTCCGACTTCGAGATGCTTAAAGACGAAATTTCCAAGGCCGTGGTGTGTAGTATTGAACATAATATTCCTTTCGTAGTCGAAACAGATGCGAGTGATTTCTCAATTTCGGGAGTCCTGTCACAATCAGGTCAACCTGTAGCTTTTTTTTCGAGAAAATTATCCTGTGAGCAGAAACATCCCACTGTTGAAAAAGAGGCACTCGCCATCGTGGAAGCACTAAGGAAATGGAGGCATTTCCTCTTAGGGCGACACTTCTCAATTATAACAGATCGACTTTCCGTTTCATTCATGTTTAATAAAGCTCACAAGTCAAAAATTAAAAATGAAAAAATACTACGTTGGAGGCTTGAGCTATCCTGTTACAATTTCGAAATTCTTTATCGACCAGGGAAAGAGAACCAAGTCGCCGACGCTTTTTCGAGGGTGTGCAGTGCACTCAACGCTGATAAATTACTCACCCTTCACAGTCAGTTATGACATCCTAGAGTTGCGAGAATGGTTCATTGGGTGAGAAAACATAATCTCCCATTTTCCGATTCCCGAACTCCTACCCCTGCCCAAATATGAATTCAGCCACTGTAATCCAATGTTTGGTTGATTTATTTTCAATTTTCGGGCTACCCTCCTACGTCCACTCTGATCGGGAAACTTCATTCATTTCCAACGAGCTCCGAACATTTCTCCACTCCAAAGGTCACAGCTACATCCACGTCAAGCCCGTACAACCCGACTGGTAACGGTCAAATCGAGAGAGAGAATGGCACAATATGGCGCACTATTTTGTTAGCTCTCAAAACTAATAATATGGAAGCTTCCAAAATCATTAGTCTTTCTATGTCGAATAAAGCCTTAAATCCCAAGGTTTTTCTTTACAATTTATTCGACATAGAAAGAATAATTATATGGAAGCTTGTTATTGGGAATTATTACTCAAAGACGCCCTTCACTCAATTCGGTCCCTTTTATGCACGGCGACAAATGAGACCCTGCATGAACGGATGTTCTCACATCAAAGAAAATCGTCAAATGGAAGCACGCTGCCTTCATGGTTACTGCCACCTGGAAAAGTTTTTATGAAGAAACATGTTCGCAAAAGCAAGTACGATCCTCTGGTGGAGGAAGTAGACCTGAGTCATGTCAATCCTCAGTACGCAAGGGTAAGACTCAGGGATGGCCGAGAAACTTCAGTTTCATTAAAACATCTAGCCCCAAAGGGGGAAACTGTGGTTGAAAATCATTTTCCTGACCTTACCCTCACCTCATCATCAGATCCTGATATCACTGCTGATCCTTTAGGATCATCACCAGACGGAAGTTAAGCAACAGAACCTGAAAAGAAAATCACCCCCATTGATGTCATTGAGCCCCAACGGCGATCAACGAGACTCAAGAAACTCCCCAGCAAGTTCACGGACTTTGTTCTTTCATGAGGAGAAGAATGTGATGTGTTCCAGTATTTATAAGATCATATGATTGTTCAAGAGTTCCTAGTTACCCCAGTTCCCAAAATCATTATTCTTTCTATGTCGAATAAAGCCTTAAATCCCAAGGTTTTTCTTTACAATCATTATGACTGTATAAATCTGGTTCATGTTGTTGTTAGATGCAGTTTCTGAATGGTTTTGGATAATACAGGGAATATATGTATTTTACGACCATTTCATATTTAATATAAATTATGCTAATATTCCTTGCATATTTAGATATCAGACCTGACCTTTTTATCATCGTCCCATATATTATAATAATAGGATTCATACAAAGTGATAACGCTTGAACGCCTGCACCGATTCTCTTCAAAATTTTTTTAAACTGACCGGCATGAAGAAAACTGGTGCAGATAATTCTACCAAGTTATAAGAAAAAGTGCAAAAACGAGGGAAAGTTGTAGAATTTGCCGGTAGAGGGAGCGCAAAGTGACGAACCAAAACACATGTTCTTTCCATACTTTGTGTATTCGTTATGTGATTTGATTTAACCATATGTTTATTGTTTTATTTACTTTTTGTAAATTTGTAAACAATCATTATTCCGATTGATCTATTCTATAGCATTGGACTTTATCTATCTGCTCCAGTTTTCAGCCATGGACAATTATACGTCGCATTTTCAAGAGTTCGTCGCTTTAGTGCAATTAAAGTTCAAATTAAGAATACTGAAAATCAAGGACAGCATCAGAATGGTTTAGTATACACCCGCAATGTTATATTTCCTGAAGCATTAGAATAAATTTTGTAACTGAATGAATGTAACTTTTTTTAATACAACTTGAATAAATAAAAATTAAGTTGAAACAGAAAGATTTTGCTTTTTTATTTGCATAATTAAATTTTGTACTTGCATCCCGTGGTGACACGGGCTTTTCCACTTATGGATATATTATTGCAATAAATATATTTAAGCATGTTAAACTAAGTCATACTCGTAAATTTATTTTAAAACAACAAACGGTTGTTGTCTTTACATACTGGACCGTACATGCTGGGATGGAACGAACACGACCTTGCCTTTAATTCTACGTTTATTAAGCTTTTGGTGTAAGGGTAAAATGACTTGACTAGCTTGTAATAGCAAATGGAGAATAACTAATCCAAAAAAAGAGCTAGGTAGTATGTATGTTATGAAAATAAACGCAACCTCATTCTTACGATGTTTCTATGTGAGTCTGGAGTTATAACAGCACGTCTCTTGGCAAGATTACTCAGAAGAACACTCGTTCAAAAGTGGGGCAAACTGATATTGGTAAGTAAATAAAACTAAACCCAACTAATCTCGAGCTTAACCTTAACTATTGAGAGTAAAGCAACGTTAGAACGATCTTTTCACAAAGGGCTCCATGAAAAATTGATTATGGCAACGCAAGCAACAACTAGCGTTTCGTTTTCGTCCTCTATTTTCATTCTTCCGTGTCTCCACCTGGAAGTATTACGATTTTTCTCATGATTCGAAATCAAAATTTCCACTCTAATAGCAAATAATTAGGAAAGGACACACGGAAGGTTATTTATTACACCATCTCCAACATCCATCCAATAACCAATAGTACCATAAATGTAGTTTATAAACAACATATCGTAGTTTATAAACAAAAAACTGTGACATTAGTACCTATCTATTAATGAAGAACAATATTGTTTGTTCATCTGCATGAATAGGGTCCTGCTCCAGGACCGAAACGTCGCAGAACAATTAAAACCCTGTTAAACATCGACTAGCCTGGTCATTATCAACCTCAATTATAAGTATATATATGTATGTGTCATTACAGACGATTACTCTCGATAGAATTGAGATAAAAACTTCGTTCTTTCGCCAAAAAATCAAGCATTTCAAAAGAAAGGATGAGTTCGTTGGACAACACTTTTTGAGCACATTAAATTGGTCAAATTTCAAAAAATGTACTCAAAAAATCAAAAAACCGCTAAAAATTAACAAATTTATATTTTTTAGCAGAATGCTTCTCGAAAAAAATTAATCGAACATGAACTAGGACATTTAAAAATTTAAGCACAAAATTGTACTGAAAAATGTACTTAAATTTCATTAAAATAAGCTAAAAATCGATAGGAACACTTGAAAAAATTGTAAAAATCCACAAAATCGTTTGTTCATTGGTATATTACTGACAAAAAGTTAGTTTGCTATAAAATGTATAATAAAATTTTAATTTGTCCCCAAAGTGCTCAAATTTCAACAGAATTTAACATAAATGTAATACGACCATTTATGAAAATTCGCTAAAGCTGGGCGTCCTCCTCATTTTTTTTTTTTTTTCTTCAAAATTTAGTGGTGTGTCCCCTCCGCCTTTAAGGGGTGTTCTATATTAAAAAAAGTGCATATCCTCTTCTCGAGGCCTTCTTTTCCTCCTGGGCGACACAAGAGAAGTAAGTGCAAAATGTAGACCATTCACGGAATTAGGATTCGAACTGCCCTCAGATTGGTCTGAAGTGACAAAAAAGTAAGGAATTACTTTCAAGGTAACTACAAATTTCAGTATTTCACAATTTCACATACCACAAAACCCCCTATGAAAATATAAAATTAAGACCAAGGAAAACAAATTAATTTTAAAATATCACTGAGATCGGTTAAATGGGATTGCCGAGGATTTGCCTCTGATTTGATCTTTATTGAGGTTTTTGTGTATTCTATTTATTTATTCTGGAAACCATCTCGGTAACAAAATCATTGTTCACTACAATCAATCAGACATAAGATAAATTTCTGAATAACATAAGCTTGTTGTTTTGAGAAAACTCGGCGTTCCGCGCCTCGCCAAGGGGCAAGCCCCCTGGACCTCCGGTTACCTCTATTTAAATACTTCAAATGAAGTAAACAAAGTTTTGAGTTTTTGAAGCATTCACGAACCAACTTAGCATTTTTATAGATATACAGGGTGTCCCATCCAAACAGGCCCATCGGGAAACTACAGCCTTATGGTGCGAGCTTTCAAAAAATTGAACTGGACCTTTTTTATGGTATTTCAACTCAGCTTCACGATGCGGAAGTCCGACTTTTATTTTTCCATGTTTTAGGGTCTCAAGTCATTGATTGAAACTCACGGTTTCCTCTTGATCCCCATTTTTTATTGCTTTTTTCGATTTTAGGTTGAATTTGGAACAGAAAATGCCTCCATGAAATTTTCTTTTTGGGGCTTTGTTTCTGACTTATCCACTTTTTGCGGAAGTCCGATTTTTATTTTTCCATGTCTCAAATCATTGATTGAAACTTACGGTTTCCTCTTGACCCCCCTTTTTTATTGCTTTTTCCGATTCTAGGTTGAATTTGGAACAGAAAATGCCTCCATGAAATTTTCTTTTTGGGGCTTCGTTTTTGAGTTATTCCACTTTTTGCGAAATACAGAAAATCGCCGATTCCTTTTAGACATTACCAACACTTTCTTACTAGTTTTATCTTCAATTTTTGAGATGTTCACCACACTTTTGAAATCAGCATTAAACTATCTATCATCAGACCCCAGCGTCCATAATCAACAATCACCATCAGGGGGATGACATTACACTTGAACCGCTTACGACTTAAAAAAAGTTTTCCGAATCGTCGTTTATAAATCGAAAATGCCACCTGCTCCTTCTGCAGCCTCTGCTCCTTCTCCTGCAAACTGTATTCAAGGGTCAAGAAAACAACAGCTTCTTGATACTTATTGTTCAGTCTACACTATGATCTTTATTATTTAAAGAACCTTACATTAGTCCAGAATACGGCGTCTCACACGTTCTTCTAATAAATGAGTAATAGTAGGTACTGAACAGTTTGAGGGGTTTTTTTTTTCAAACGACGATTTGGAAAACTTTTTTTAAATCGTAAGCGGTTCAAGTGTAATGTCATCCCCCTGATGGTGATTGTTGATTATGGACGCTGGGGTCTGATGATAGATAGTTTAATGCTGATTTCAAAAGTGTGGTGAACATCTCAAAAATTGAAGATAAAAATAGTAAGAAAGTGTTGGTAATGTCTGAAAGAAATCGGCGATTTTCTGTATTTCGCAAAAAGTGGAATAAGTAAGAAACGAATCCCCAAAAAGAAAATTTCATTGAGGCATTTTCTGTTCCAAATTCAACCTAGAATCGGAATAAGCAATAAAAAGGGGGGTCAAGAGGAAACTGTCAGTTTCAATCAATGATTTGAGACATGGAAAAATAAAAATCGGACCTCCGCAAAAAGTGGAATAACTCAGAAACAAAGCAGCAAAAAGAAAATTTCATGGAGGCATTTTCTGTTTCAAATTCAACCTAAAATGGAAAAAAGCAATAAAAAAGGGGGGTAAAGAGGAAACCGTAAGTTTCAATAAATGATTTGAGACCCTAAAACTTGGAAAAATAAAAGTCGGACTTCCGCATCGTGAAGCTGAGTTGAAATACTATAAAAAAGGTTCAGTTCAATTATTTGATAGCTCGCACCGTAAGGCTGTAATTTCCCGATGGGCCCGTTTAGATGGGACACCTTGCAGATTGATTAAATCAAGATTGTATCCGTGTCTATAATCATTTATATAACAATAGAAAAATAGTTGAGGAAAAATTAAATACGCTTCCACAATAAGGGTACTGAGCTAAATGCCAGAAAATGAGTTGAGAAATGAGAAATGAATTGATAATTGCTATCAAGCGTTTCACTCTCCAAAATAGCCGCCCCAGCTTCGGTGGAGACTTGCCGAAAATCAAAATAAAATAATTCAAAGTTGGAGATACAGTGGCGTGTTTCATGGTAAAGTACCAACCTTGGGGAACCCAAGCTATCCGTAGATGTCTGAAACAATCGGACGACTATAAAATGTTGGAAAATACGACCGAAACGTTAAAATATAATCATTTTACTGAGCAATTTAATAAATGGATGGTTTTATTTATTTTCATGCCCTCGAGCCAAAGTTACCTTTTATCGCCGCCATTGTTCAGGAAACATTTACGGTAAGTCGTATCGGTAGATTAATTTTTTACGAAGATTAAGCAATAAAATAAAGTTAGGCAGGGGTCGGCTCCATTTAACCTAAAAGTTACGACAGCCATAAAAGAGAGCCATCCCAATAAAAATGAAAATAAAAAAAACGGGGAGTTGTGCGGAGGGACTGGGTGAACGACCGCCTCATGACCTAGTGATGGATTTCTGAAATCGTACAGATGCTCCCGGTACCCGTATCATAAGGGCAGATCAAAATGCGTAAATCGTAAAAGTATTTCTTGATAGCAGGAATCAAGTTTGTCAAGGTTGATTTTTCGGCCGAATACTTCTCAGGCTATCCGCAACTTGGCGAAAACACTTGAATAAAATAAAAATGACTGTGAGACGATAGATAGAGTACAGAATGCAAAGTATTTGGGAATCTATACAGACCAACATTCAAGGAATCGAAGAATAAAAGAAATAAATAGTAAATTAAGAAAAATGATTTATATCTTTGCTAAATTAAAAATTATTATAGATAAAAAAATAACCAGGTGTGCTAAAGACCACACGGGAGAAGTGTAAACTTCTATGACGATTTTCAGCTAAATATAATAAATATAAATATGGAAATGATTTTGGTTGCCGAAAAAATCTTTCCACTCTGTTGGGATGTTGGGAAAGTAAAATTGGACATTACTTTCCACTCTGTTGAGATGTTGGGAAAGTAAAAGTGGACTGGCTGCGCCCCGGGACCTTCGGTAACTTTCCGCCTTGAGCCTTCGGCTAAAATGCTAAAACATGGAATATGCATTCTTCCCGCTAATTCGTAATTGTAAATAAATTTAAAACTACGACATAAATGTTTTAAAAATCGAAATTAGAACAGAGTACCTAAGTAGGTAATTTTCTGTTATGGTGCGCGTTACTATATCCATTTATAACATAAATAAATATAAAACTACGACATGAATAGAAGA
Organism: Adelphocoris suturalis; assembly: GCA_030762985.1. Lineage (NCBI taxonomy): Eukaryota > Metazoa > Arthropoda > Insecta > Hemiptera > Miridae > Adelphocoris > Adelphocoris suturalis. Next base: position 4,062,387 of record CM061048.1, on the reverse strand, counting down.
TCAAGTACGAAAGAAATGCGTGATAAATCGAGAGCTTTCCAACGAGTGGAGAACGATTTTTGTCCGGTGAAAAATAAAGAAGTTTCATTTCCCCAGCAACGGCTTGATTGTACGTAAAAAAAAAAAAAAAAAAAAAAAAAAAAAAAAAAAAAAAAAAAGCGTGACGCAAAAAAAGAAAAAACGTGACGGTAAAATCGTATTCACACCCTGCTAAATTTTTCGACGCGGTGCGCCTATTGAAGTTTACACTTCAAAAATTCCAACTTAGGATATATGATTCCTTAGTGAGCTCTATATTGCTATTTTGTCTACCAGTGTGGAGTGGTGGATATCGCACGGCATATAAACCAATAATTACCACTCAAAAAACGATAATCCGGATCATGTCAAATTCAGGGTACCGAAAATCGTCTCTCCCTCTTTTTAGGCGGATGCAAATTCTTCCTTTTCCTAAGTTGGTTGAAGTTGGTTGTCTTTACCAATTATTAAAAGAAAATACTCTGACCCCTCCCGATCATCTATTAAACACGAGGGCAAAAGACAATTACGTGTCAAATTTACCACTCTATAGAACGCCCCTTGGCTCAGATGCATTACAGTAACAAGGCAGTTAATATATTCTATGGATTAACACTGGATAATAAAAAACAAGAATTACTGGGGAGGAAGGTGAACATTTTCAAATTCGTATCAAATACTTTCTTAAATGACCTTTAAATCTATTTCAGCAGTGGGGTTTTCTTTCTACATACTTAATTAAAATTAGGTACCTATAACTGCATTGTCACATGTAGTTATGACAATTTGGTATGTACTTATGTGCTCTTTCTTCTTTAGCCTGCGTTCTTCACATTATTGTGTTGTATTCGAAAAATTTCAGGCATTGAATTTTTAAAACGAATATTGGATAGCCACTATATAGAATATAGTTTTTTTGGTCATCAACCAGTGACTCTATTTCCCAACACGTGCAAATGTTGTTCATATGGAAAATTAATTTTCATCCTCAGATTATGTATCAAGCAAACTTACTTTGTAACTTTTAATTGTATAGAATGATTGGATGTATATGCATTATCTAGGCTCTTTGTAATCAATGTGAAAATAAATATTTAAAAAAAAAAAAAAAAAAAATCAAAATCCCCTTCCACGATCTCACTTCAAAACACATTAGAGAGAACAAAACTTGTTACCTTAATGAATCAATGAATGGCATTTACTTCCCAACAAAATATATACAAAATAATAAAGAACGAAGGTACAACTCTAAACGTAAATAACAAAATAATTCGAATTTCACCCAAACTACCAACATTTACTTGTGGGATTGCAGTGGACAGCCGAGACTGTGGCCCAGTGTGGCGTTGGTTGAACGGTCATATAGTTTTTTTTCGTCTAAATCATCACTCTACTTATATAAAATTATTACTATTATTTTTATCCCATTCAAGGAATATAATTATGTGTTATTATTTAGTTGTAGTCGCCTTCTTTGTAATGAGTATTTGTTATAATATTTCATTATAATTCTAGGTAGTATTTATTAATTATAGTGTGTGTTTTGTTAGTATTATCGTTATAGATTTATTGTAAATAATTATATGTTCTATTAGTCATATAATTTTTAGCTGCATCTTTAAATTGTGAACTTTTTGTAGTATTAGTTAATTAGTTATATAAGTTATCATAGTCATAATTATGATCATTTTTCCTCTGTAGCTAAGTAAATTCCAGAAATCTAAACTTTAAAACTTACCAGACATTTATTTCCCTCCTTAGTGAAATTATTTCGCTCCTCAAACTACGTGTAAGAAGCGGGAGCATTGTTTCCCATTCTCCCGAGTGGTGAAATTTTCGTTCCTCCAAAAATAAAATTTCTACTCGCTTTTTACATTTTAAACCATTCTTAACAACTCGCGTTTCATGTTCGTCTGTCTGTCTGTCTCTCACTTTGAGTCTGTCGGTGTATTAGCAAATCCTTGCAACATGCGTTAGTCCACAGTTCATTCGATTTTAATGAGATTTTCAGGAAATATGCGAGTTCAAAAATTCGTTTGGATCGCAAAATGATATTTAGAACGAGTTTTTCCCTCACAAAGCTAGTAGGTAGTTATGAATTTCCTTGCGTTAAAAGTGCCCAACTTTTAAAATACCGTAACTTGAATATAATAAGATAGCACTTTATGAAAATTCGTTCAATAAGATCGTATTTACTGCATGGCTGGAACTTTTATTATATACTAAGAATATTATGCAGTCCATCTTATAATCGTATTTGTGGAACTATTTAGGTTATATTTGTATATTATAGGTGTAACAGCTATCGAAAACTATTACGGTGATCCGTTCAATGGAATGGCGTGCCCGTTAGTACCCCCAACGTGCACGGGTTCGCTTGCTCTTAATCGTTGTTCAACATTAAGAACGGTGAGTCTACCTCTCTCTTTCACTTGCGTTAATTGGAATTAATATTATATAAACTCGCATTATTTATAATAATACCTAATCCATTGCCATCCCGCATACCTCTCTCTTCCCTGCGGTATTTCTTTCATCTTTAAAAGAAGTGAATATAAAAGAAGAAAAATGAAGAAAGTGCTCGAGGAACACTCAAACCGGCTGGAGGAGCTTAAAAAAAAGCACGTTGTATAACAACAGTTATATAACTTGTGGGAAATTTCTTCTGAAAAATTCAATGGACCAGCCATTTATTTATTATTTATTTTTGAAGATATCAAAGAACCTCCTGAAACTCACACGGTGGATACAGCTTTCGTACAAGTACGCAACCACGAGAGACATTTTATGTCTTTGCGCCCCCTTTCCCCTTCCTATAAAACCCCGTATTGTATTCTAGAGCCACTCAGCTGATCTGGGATCGGTCAGTTGTGTTCAGAAGTCCCTCAAGGGCCCACATACCAAATCTCAGAATCGTAGGATCATTAGGGAAAAAACTGGATTCTAGAGCCACTCAGCTGATCTGGGATCGGTCAGTTGTGTTCAGAAGTCCCTCAAGGGACCACATACCAAATCTCAGAATCGTGGGATCATTAGGGAAAAAACTGGATTCTAGAGCCACTCAGCTGATCTGGGATAGGTCAGTTGTGTTCAGAAGTCCCTCAAGGGCCCACATACCAAATCTCAGAATCGTGGGATCATTAGGGAAAAAACTGGATTCTAGAGCCACTCAGCTGATCTGGGATCGATCAGTTGAGTTCAGAAGTCCCTCAAGGGGCTACATACCAAATCTCAGAATCGTGGGATCATTGGGGAAAAAAACTGGATTCTAGATCCACTCAGCTGATCTGGGATAGGTCAGTTGTGTTCAGAAGCCCCTCAAGGGCCCACATACCAAATCTCAGAATCGTGGGATCATTAGGGAAAAAACTGGATTCTAGAGCCACTCAGCTGATCTGGGATCGGTCAGTTGTGTTCAGAAGTCCCTCAAGGGGCTACATACCAAATCTCAGAATCGTGGGATCATTAGGGAATCTCCGCGTAACGCGTGACGCGTGACGCTCCCCCGCTAACGCTTTTTCATTTATGTGCCATAGTAAAGACATAAAATGTCAAAAACCAATCAACCGACAGGCTAGATAAAAAACCCACCTGATTACCTTTCTTTTAGAGTAACACACAGAAAAGCGTAATAAAGTATTCCAGTGATTGAAATCTTGCTCTACTTATTTCACCTGTCCTAAAATTACATCAAAAGATCGAAATGTACTATAGAGCTCCAAGAATTTTGATCACCACAATCGGTAAATTGTCACACAGGTTTGAAAAGTTGGTAAAAGCCTCTTTCATCACTGCAAATTGAATCAACCCCAACAACGATGGCGGTATAACTTGTTCCCAAGGACCCATTCTCACCCATTGTTTCTTATAGACCCGGGAGAGGAACCGTACTACAGGAAAATTGATGAACATCGGTCAACCGCCCTAGTTCTGGAAATACGAGAAGGGGAAAAAAGAAAACTCAGCTCGACTCTGCCGCCGCCTCTCGAAACGGGGGTGAAATTGCTTTTCCGATTTCCGGTGTCGGGGGTGTGCGCTTGCCCCCCCGCCGATACAGAATTCGCCTTGACAATGCCGAATAACCTGGCACCCCCTCCTGCGGCCCAACTTCATATATTTATTCATGAGCTGTCGTATTATTCGAGTATATTCGCATCACGTTATTGTTATGGCTATTCTTTTCCGAGATCCACCACCTTTTCCACCCACCTAATGATGCACAGGTACCTATCTCGAAGACTCGGAAGGGTTGGCATAGTAACTCGTTAGGATAATCCTTTGGCAACGGTAGATCAGGTTTTGATACATATATGAAGTTATTTATTTATTTATTTATCAAACGGGCGAACCCATTTACATAAGGAAAATACACAATCAGTCTCAGTTAATCTAATGCGATAGAAAAATTACAAAGTGAATATAAGTTTGGTCTTAATAAAAGTCCAGTCATGCAGCATGACCCCATGAGCGAATTTTTGAAGAAATCTTCGACATTTCAATCGCTATTGATCGTGTAGAGAAATTTACAACTAGCGAACGGCATTATTTCGATTTTTGACTGATTTTTCAACTGTGAAATTTTTGAAAACTTGATACATATTCTTATAGGAAATTTTACGCTGATTCTGAATATATACCACATGTTAGTATGATGAAAAAATTATTTCGCAAAAAACAGGCTATTTTGGAATTTTTGACTACATTTTTGAAAATTTCAACCCGAAGATGTAATCCGATCATGCTGGCCAACGAATTTGAACTTTCATTTTGTGTCCTGAACATTTTAAAATTTGTTTGAAGTTTCTAGCACAGTTCAACGGACAGTTATCGTCTGGAATGACACATACATACATACATACATACATACATATATACTACATACGTACTTACATACATAAATAAAAAAATGCGTTAAACTTCACAATATGATTCAGAATAGCCTGAAACGGATTTCTGCATAAATTTTTTTCAAAAATTCACATTCTACAAATTTTGAGGCGAGAGCAATAACTTAATTTTCTTCAAAAGTTCGCTAAAGAAAAATATATATATAATAATAAAAAAGACACTAAATGCTGATAAATCGGTACATGGATATGTCTTATCTTTTCCGCTGTGAAGTATGTGTTTAGTGTCTCAAGTTAGAAATGTCACAATTGAATTAGCTCAGTCAGCTGATCAGAAAAGACCCAATCGCTTCTTAGTGTCCCAGAGAGTTTCCCAATCAAATTTCAACTTACTAGGATGCCCAGGTGACAATTTAGCTCACTCAGATTACTAGTAATAAACCTTCAAAAATTCGCTAAAATTACAAAGTGAATATAAGTTTGGTCTTAATAAAAAGGAAATCAAGTAATATTAACAGGTGAACTCATAATAATTACTCGCAAATTCACCGTTTTATGGTAGATATAGGTGTGGTGAGAATGTCATTATCGGGATTGGAGAAAATTCACATTGCGTAATAGACTGGAGAGTGGTCGATGATTCAAGAGATTTGTGGGCGATCGAGAAAAGTGCTTTACCTCTAGTACGGACCTGTGGAGCTGCCAAGTAAATTTTGGAGAGAAAGCATGGGCAGTCTAGCTGACCACGTAACAATTTGCACAGAAATGACAAGTCACTCCTTGATCGACGCACACGGAGTGGAACCAGGTTTCATCTCTCCATTGCGAATGATAGTCGAAGTCAGTGGAGGGAATCCCCATCTTATAACCTATGTACCTCAGGAACACTCGCTGAACTCGTTCGAACTGGTCAATCAGTTCCATGAAAGATAATAAAACGAAATGATATGAATAAATAACTAAAATATTCCAAAGATGAGCAGTTTCGGGCATTAGGTAGCTAATTTTTTAACTAATAGATTAAGTAGTTTTTAGCTATTCTGCTTTAGTTACTGGTAAATTAGCTGTTAGCTATTGAGATACCGCTAATTTTTTTAAGCAAAATGAGCTGTTAGCTAAACGGTATAGCTAAAAAATCTAGCAGCGGAATATTAGCTGTCAGGAGTAACTAAAAACGAGAAGCTCTAGCTGTTGATGACATCTAGTAGCTAACTTTTTACTTTCCTTACTTAACCCGAAGGATGAAGGGAAAGTCTTGCAATAACCCTGAAAATCAATTTCTGAAACTCATGCTAGGATGGGTATTTTGTTCAACCATATATATACGTATCATAAAAATGTATGTATGTGTGTATTAGACTGACAACGAAAAAAACGAAAGTTCGAATTTTTGAGGTGCTCAAAGCTCAGATGATTGCATCAGATGCTAGGAACAACTCCTGAAAATTTCAGTCCGAACCGATAACCCCTTGAGGTCTCCTAAACCCGTTTTTTGGTAATTGAATTATCTGTTTTAGAACACTAGACGCTTAGGACAAAAAGGCGGTTAGGACATGAAAGATCCATGCGTCTGGACACTTTTTATACTCTATTCCTATGTTTTCGGTGTCGCGGAACACGATGCCGCCACTATTGCAAGCGCAGAAGCTATATTTCTTTTGATATTATTCAAGAAATCAGTCCAAATAAGTGATGGAAAAAAGGCATTTTTTGCCGTTTTTACCTAGTTTTGACTGGGAAAAAAATTGTTTGCGGGTCTTTTCTGCTTCGGACCTTGTTTCCTGGCTTGTTCCGAATGTAACAAGACCAATTTCGTCCTATAATATATTGTCCTTTTGGAAATATCTGCTCAAGAGCCGAGTTAGCTTTTTAGTTGGTAACCGCTCTATACTTACCAGTAGCTGCGAAATCAAAATTTAACGCCCTGAAGCCTTTTTTATCCCATTATTTTATGTTTTTGGGCTCTTGAACATTACGTGCAAGTAGTAGTGCCACTATTGAATATAGAACGGTTACCATTAAAAATAAGTCGACTTGGCTCTTGAGCTGATATTTCGAGAAGAAAAATGTATTATGGGACAAACTTAGTCTTGCCATATTCAGAATAAGTCACAGAACAAAGTCCAAGGCAGAGGAGACACTCATAATAGTTTTTCCCAATCAAAACTAGGTGTAACCGGCGAAAAATCCCTTATTTCTATTAATTTTGTCCACTGATTTTTTGAACATCAAGAAAAATCCACTCCATTCACCGATTTTTGACACCTAGCTCTTGATTATTAACCGAAATACGAGTCCTACGCCTCCACTACTAGCACCTAATGTTCAACGAGCCCAAAAACATAAAATAATGTGATAAAAAGGGCTTCAGGGCGTTAAATTTTGATTTCGCAGCTACTGGTAAGTATACAGCGGTTACCATTAAAAAAGCTAACTCGGCTCTTGAGCAGATATTTCCAAAATTACAATATATTATAGGACGAAATTGGTCTTGTTACATTCGGAATAAGCCAGAAAACAAGGTCCGAAGTAGAAAAGACCCGCAAACAATTTTTTTCCCAGTCAAAACTAGTTAAAAACGTCAAAAAATGCCTTTTTTTTCCATCACTTATTTGGAATGATTTCTTGAATATCAAAAGAAATACAGCTTCTGCACTTGCAATAATGGCGGCACCGTGTTCCGCGACACCGAAAACATAGGAATAGAGTATAAAAAGTGTCCAGACGCATGGATCTTTCATGTCCTAACCGTCTTTTTGTCCTAAGCGTCTAGTGTTCTAAAATAGATAATTCAATTACCAAAAAACGGGTTTAGGAGACCTCAAGGGGTTATCGGTTCGGACTGAAATTTTCAGGAGTTGTTCCTAGCATCTGATGCAATCATCTGAGCTTTGAGCACCTCAAAAATTCGAACTTTCGTTTTTTTCGTTGTCAGTCTAGTGTGTATGTATGTATTATGTAACTCGGGTACACTATTGCTACATTACGGCACAACATAAAAAAAATGCCAGTTTCGGGTTATTTTGCCATCCAGTGGTTTGGATGTTGAAAGGGAGAGAGTATATCACATGCCGAATGACCGGGTCAAGAAGCCAGATATCGTTGCCGTCAAACCCAATGGGTCTGCCATAATCCTGGATGTCCAGGTTGTCAGTGGTAGCGTGGACATGGAGCAGACCTGGCGGGCTAAAATAAATAAGTATGACAGAAATAACCTACGGCAAGCGATTTCCGAGCTAAAAGGAGTGGCGACCAATAGTATCAATGTCATGGCAGCGACTCTGTCATGGCGTGGGGTGTGGTGTGAGAAAAGAGCCACGGAGTTACTCAAGTTGGGCATCTCGGCGGGAATACTCCGTGGTATCACCACCCGCGTCCTGAGGGGTTCTCACTTGAACTGGTGATCATTTTATAGGGGCACTTCCTTTCATCCCATTCTTCTTCATCATCCTGCCACATCCCTCATCCCTAGAGCCGGCGTCGGGTAAACCTGGGCGTCCTCCCCACCCTATTTTATTTGTTTATTTTTTAATTTAATGGCGTGCCCCCCCCCCCCCCCCCCCCCCCCGTCTTTGAGAGGAGTAAAAAAAAATGTAACTCGTGTACACAATTGCGACCTTACGGTACGAAATAAAGAAATACCAATTTTGGGGTTGGGTTTCTATACCCAAGAGTTAGCTGCTGTAGAAAAATCAGCTCAAAATGATAACTTTTGGGGGGTTACAAATCAGAATAGGTGAAAACCGTAGTTTTTAGCACTTTTTTGCCTATTTCCCAAAATGGCTTGAGGGATTTTGATGAAACTCACAGGAGTCATTCTCCTTGTAGGTAAAAATGATATCACTCGTAGATACTCCTCATCCTTAGAAAACTACTGTAAGGGAGGTAATTAGCGTCATACTTCCAAAAATAAGTTAAAAAATAGTTTTTCAGCACCTTTTTGGTCTTTCCTTCAATATGGCTCGAAGTATATTGATAAAATTCACAGGAGTTTCGAAGGTTCGCTAATGATATCAACCCCTCCCCCAAACATAAAACTTCCTATATATATTATCATGTTGCAGATACTATGTGTCCGTGATAATTGAGTTAGTTTCGTAAATGTCTTAGCAAAGCTGACTTAATCAGACTTTGTTCCAGCCTCATATCAAAGCGGCACGAACACTGGAGTTTTCCTTTGCTCTCTGCTGAAGGGATTGTAAAGGGACCGGCACCAACTTGGGAAGGTCGTCCTATGGGAACTGTAGCCCTTTTTTTTCTTCTCTCTCGCCATTGTTCATTCCGATTCAACCACAGGAACCCCCCGCTACTTTAAAGGAGGAGACAGTTTTTCCCAAAATGGCTTGAGGGATTTTGATGAAATTCACAGGAGTTACTCTTCTTGTGGGTACAAAAGATATTAGATACCCCTCGTGTTTGGGAAAATACTGTGAGGGAGGTAATGAGCATAATAACTCCAAAAATAGGTTAAAAAACGTAGTTTTAGCGAATTTTTGAAGAAAATTAAAGCTATTGCTCTTGCCTCAAAAGTTGTAGAATGTGAATTTTTGAAAAAATTTTATGCAGAAATCCGTTTCAGGCTATTCTGAATCATATTCTGAAGTTTAACGCATTTTTTTAATGTATGTATGTATGTATGTATGTATGTATATATATATGTTTGTATGTATATATGTATGTATGTATGTGTCATTCCAGACGATAACTGTCCGTAGAATTGTGCTAGAAACTTCAAACAGATTTTAAAATGTTAAGGACACAAAACGAAAGTTCAAGATTGTTGGCCAGCATGATCGGATTACATCTTCGGGTTGAAATTTTCAAAAATGTAGTCAAAAATTTCAAAATAGCCTGTTTTTTGCGATTTGTTATGCGAAATAATTTTTTCAGCATACTAACATGTGGTATATTCGGAATCAGCATAGAATGTCCTTTAAGAATATATATCAAGTTTTCAAAGATTTCAAAGTTGAAAAATCAGTCAAAAATCGAAATAATGCCGTTCGCTATATGTAAAAATCGGTAATATTTGCATGAAACATTGTCCAAATTCAGATTGAACTACTCTTATGGAAGTATCCCTGTATAACCAATCCTAGAACCATGCTGTTTAAAACGTAGGTAGTAGGTGCTTGTTAAAAAAAAACATATCATCCTACAACAACTTCCTATATATTAAATCGTGTTGCAGATACGAAGTGTCCGTGATAATTGAGTTAGTTTCCTAAACGTCTTAGCAAAGCTGACCTAATCAGATTTTGTTCCAGCCTCATATCAAAGCGGCACGAACACTGGAGTTTTCCTTTGCTCTCTGCTGAAGGGATTGTAAAGGGCTCGCGATGCCCTTCCGGCACCAACTTGGGAAGGTCGTCCTATGGGAACTGTAGCCCTTTTTTTTCTTCTCTCTCGCCTCCCATTGTTCATTCCGATTCAATCACAGGAACCCCCCCGCTACTTTAAAGGAGGAGACAGTTTTTCCCAAAATGGCTTGAGGGATTTTGATGAAATTCACAGGAGTTACTCTTCTCGGGGGTAAAAAAGATATTGGATACCAATAATGCTTGGGAAAATACTGTGACGGAGGTAATTAGCATAATAACTCCAAAAACAGGTTAAAAAACGTAGTTTTAGCGAATTTTAGAAGAAAATTAAGCTATTGCTCTCGCCTCAAAATTTGTAGAATGTGAATTTTTGAAAAAATTTTATGCAGAAATCCGTTTCAGGCTATTCTGAATCATATTCTGAAGTTTAACGCATTTTTTTATGTATGTATGTATGTATATCTGTATATATATGTTATGTATGTATGTATGTGTCATTCCAGACGATAACTGTCCGTAGAATTGTGCTAGAAACTTCAAACAAATTTTAAAATGTTAAGGACACAAAACGAAAGTTCAAGTTCGTTGGCCAGCATGATCGGATTACATCTTCGAGTTGATATTTTCAAAAATGTAGTTAAAAATTTCAAAATAGCCTGTTTTTTGCGTTTTGTTGTGCGAAAAAAAGTTTTTCAGCATACTAACATGTGGTATATTCGGAAACAGCGTAAAATGTCCTATAAGAGTATGTATCAAGTTTTCAAAAATTTCAAAGTTGAAAAATCAGTCAAAAATCGAAATAATGCCGTTCGCTAGTTGTACAAATCGGTAATATTTGCATGAAACATTGTCCAAATTCAGATTGAACTACTCTTATGGAAGTATCCCTGTATAAACAATCCTAGAACCATGCTGTTTAAAACGTAGGTAGTAGGTGTTTGTTAAAAAAAAAAAAATAATAATAATCACAACTGATGAGTTTACTCTTCAAAAATTCGCTCATGGGGTCATGCTGCATGACTGGACTTTTTGGTCTTTCCTTCAATATGGCTCGAAGCATATTGATGAAATTCACAGGAGTTTCGAAGGTTCGCTAATGATATCAACCCCTCCCCCAAACATATCATCCTACAACAACTTCCTATATATTAAATCATGTTGCAGATACGAAGAATCCGTGATAATTGAGTTAGTTTCCTAAACGTCTTAGCAAAGCTGACTTAAGCAGATTTTGTTCCAGCCTCATATCAAAGCGGCACGAACACTGGAGTTTTCCTTTGCTCTCTGCTGAAGGGATTGTAAAGGGCTCGCGATGCCCTTCCGGCACCAACTTGGGAAGGTCGTCCTATGGGAACTGTAGCCCTTTTTTTTCTTCTCTCTCGCCTCCCATTGTTCATTCCGATTCAACCACAGGAACCCCTCGCTACTTTAAGGGAGGAGTCTCTCTTAGTTATCCTGACTGGGTTCGGGCTGGTAACAGCTTGTAAATACGGATGTGCGAGAACCGTGAATAGCCGGGACAAAAACGGGGGAGCTCATCCGCTCTCCCCGACCCCGGGCGGAGGGAAGCCATTCAAAGGGTTTTAACAGTGGAAACGCGCCGGCAGGCTGGGACACCAACTGCCGGGTTAAGACAAAATGCAAATCACGTAACTGCGGTCTTTGTGATTCATCCCGTCTCCGTCTTCCTCTCTTGATCTACGAGACGACAGATCATAACAAATCACTCCGGTATATTCAGGGTTAACAACGAGATGTATAGCAAGCACTCTTCGAGGTACCGAGTCTCTCAGGATGAAAACCCACGAAACGTAATGTAAACTAATAGATCTTGTACAAGAATGCATACCTGAATTCGCAACTCTGAAACAGCCTTCCTTTCCGATCAATCCACACCATCATTCCAAACCATTCACCATTCAAACCATATCGATTTTATTAGTTTTCCATATCACTTTTCAATAGTTTTCTAATATTTTCAGTTTAACAGAAAATCGATGAACCTCAGTAATCGTTGTAAACGAACTTCAAACTTGAACGCCTTATCAGTAATCATGGAAACCAACATTAGCTTGCTACCCTTATGCAATTGTACATGTGATTATTAGCTTTTGTTTGTATTAGTGGTAGTATTTGCGTGTTTTTTTTACACGCCACAATGTTCATTCTTGTTTATTTTGTCTTACGCTGGAATAAATCTTTCTTTCATTCATTCATTCATTCATTCTACTGTCATCTATTATTTCATAATAATCTTGTACACAATTTACATATATATTAGTATCAAGTTCGTTATTGAGAAAAGAAAAATGTATGCCTTCTTCATCATTTGCGCGGTTGGTGGAGCCCCCCTTTGCCATTACTACGTGAGATTCCTGCCCGAACCTACCTCAACCTTTTTTTAACGATTGTTTAATTCAAATTTGAATGCCGGCCGGCGTTTTCAGTTTACCTAGTTGTTTTCAAACCTACCTTTTCAAACACCCGTGTCTACGACGAGAACACTGAAAGGAAGAAACGATTTTCCCTGGGATTCATCAATCCAGGTTGGGAATATCAAGGTTTGCTGCCGTTCCACGTGATCTCACTTGTTGAACCAACGAAAATTGGTAAGATCAGTTGAAGTCCTTCCTCGCCATCAAGGGAAGGTACTTACCTACTTAAACAATCATTTCTCTTTGTGGGTATATCTCATTACCACAACTTACCTACTTCACATACTATAACACATATTATCCTTGCTGGGAACCAAGGAATTCACCACCCCCACCTCTACCATTCTCCACACACGTACACACGCATCTTCATTTTTATCCCAGCATTTTGGAGATCGTCTACACTTCAGCAGTTCATAAACATTTTGTTATATTTGATTCACATTTCATGTATTTGGGTGAAACATCTATGCATGCTTATTTAGGTATCTACATCAATAGATTATTATTAGGCACAGTAGCCACTGCGTGCTAGTTGTAAAATTAACTAACTCTAATTGCGCATTATTTGTTAATATATTACTGCGTTTTATGTTTTCAAAATTTTTCTTCATAGCGCTTCCATTTCATCTATTCTGGGTACATATTTTTCCCCAGTGGTCCTTCAAAGGTGATATAAATTATTTACCAGCAATATCATTCCAAGTCGTATGCTAGATATTTGTCTGATTTAGTATAAAAATAGATAAATCATAAAGGCCCACCTTACATACGCACAGATCCAGATTACAAAGCTTTATTATTTTAAGATGTGGTTGATAGTTAAGTTAGGTGGACTAACTTACAGGGAGGTTATTTGTTTGCTTTCATATCTTGAATTTTCCTTCATTCTTTTCTTGATTCTTTTATTCTGAATTCCTACCATCTGGCTGTTCCCAACCCAAGTTCCTGCTCCATCTAGTAGGCCATGTAGGTCTTCGCAGGATCTCCATTTCTTTCTCTATCCCCGGATAAACATACTTGCTGCCCTTGAGATGGCAAAAGCAACCTTTGCTCGAACCCACCCGAGGACCAGACTTTGAGGGCTTCCCTATTTGTCACGTAGGCGTTCAGACAAAACCTTAACAAAACTGCGGAACTGGGGAGCCAAATTTGCATCTACAGAGCATACCAGAGGCGTGGAAAATGCATGTAGGTATCCGCTCACAGGTTACAAAATAGTAACCGTTGAACAGAGATCTCACCGAAAACAAAAAGCATTGTGGCTCTTTATATGAAAATTTTGTTTTAATAACATTGACTCGAAAGACAATAAAAATAAAATAGTTAATAATACGGCACACCTAAAAAAAATTCAACCTTTAAAAAAAGATCACTCCAAAATTTTGGGTTTAAATTTACAATATAGTAGCCCAAAAAATGCTTTGAAAAAGTCGGTTTTTGAAAATAGCGGATTCGGGGTGTCACAACCGAAGTATTTTTCAGCGCTGAAAAATTACTAAGTTGATTACGATCACTCCCAGATCTCTAAGATCAATACATAAGTGAGAAAATAGATTTTTAGGTGGGAAATGCCCATAATTGATTAATAAAATTTTGTTGTTCTCAAGTTGTGCTGTGTTCTAAAATTTTCTTTGCAATTTCATCACACAGCTGTCCTTTCAGTTTCATTATCATTATTATTTTATTTTTATTTTTATTTTTATTATTTCGTCATGGTGGAACCTTGAACGAATTCAAAGATACAAACTCCTAATCATTTTCTATGCTCCTAATAGCCTGGTTGCTATTGACTCACGGTCTTTAAGGGAACAGGGAAATAATGCTGATACTAAAATCCCTCCACTTTTCCATCGTGTGTCCCCACAGTCCCAAATTGGTGACAGCGGAGCCAATTTTCGTCCGTGCATATTCTAAGATCTCGGGTACTATAACAGTGATTTCAATATTATATCTAGATATCCGGAAAGGGTCTTAAATTTAAGGGAAAATCCCAGTTCCGGTAAAATATCCGGTATTATAATACTAGTTCCAATTTGGTATTTAAGGCACAAAAGACAGCTATAAGAACGATTTTCAACCTAGGTTTCAGAAAAGCTGTAGAGGCCTTTTTGTCAAACTCGGCCATGCCTTTATATATCCTTTATATCCTGAATTACCTCTTCTATATCAAAGAAAATCTAGGCACCTTTACAAAAAGATCTGACGTACGTAGCCATTTCACAAGAACTAGAAATAAATTATGCCCGCCAACTGTTCGTCTGACTACTTCGCTGCTTGGTAGCCCTGATCAAGTTCTTCTATGAACTTCTATGAAATCACTTCTAAGTAAGGCCGTCAAGAAGAATGGTAAGAATCTATTATTAAAAGCTGAACTTTATTGTGTGAACGACTTTTTTTAAATGTCCTTTTAAGGCAATATCATCGATGACGATTATACCTACCATTTTATGATTCAAGTTATTTATTTATTTATGTGTTTATTGTGTAGATTTTCTTGTCAGCAGCCGAGTCATTTTATAAAAGTACTCGTGCTAGCTTTTTGTATAATTTTTCTGTGATACAATTGTTGATAATATTATTGTTAACCATTAGTTATATTATCCTTCTTATTTTCATTTTTGTGCGTTTGATATTTTGTAACTGGACTATTTAATTTGCATGTTTGACTGCATCTCTAATTGACAATTGTCACACATTATTATCATGTTTTTGACAAATAAGTAAATAAATCTAAATCTAAATAATTGTAATGAGGGCGTTGCCCCTTGTGCCACACGAAGACGCGTAGTAGAAGTAACAAGGCATGTTGAACAACATGGGAGTCATTGTGTTCTTGTTGTCGCGTTATTGGCCTCCAGGTACGTTACACTAATTTAAATTTCAAATCCTCACAACGACCCTCTTCGTTACTTTAAAGGGAACTACTCCGCTTTTCCGTTGATAAACATGGAGCGAAACTGCGGCGTTGCGACAACCTCGCAAGACTGCAACTGGGTAAACTCTGGGATCCGCTGGTGTTCAAATAACTGCTAGGAGAGTCTGCATGGAAAACGTTATACTCGGTACGTTGTTGGCGGGTTCATTTTAAAAGCCATATCCTGTCGTGGGAATATTGTTCGAATATGAACTTTCTCATATTTTTCACCGATCCGTTCAATAATTTTACTTTGTTAAAGAAACATAAATACACAAAAGTTTCAAATTAGAAAGGCTGAGAAAAAAAGAAGAAGAATGTGATAAAAAGATTGCTAATAAATGGCAAAAATAGTCATATAGCCTCTGTTACAGCAATTTAACGCACAGTGGTTAACTTAAAACGGTTAGGTAAATCGAGGGATTTCCAACGAACGCGAACGATTTTTAATGAAGATACAGTTCCGTAGCAACGATTTGATTGTAAACGATAATCAATAGAAAATAGAAGCGTAACGCACTAAATAACACATAACGGTAATTCTGTCTCATTTTCGGCCGGGTTATGATGGCAAAAATATGTCCCGTGTTAAAACATCCAACAGAAATTTCATAATTTCTCCCTTGAGAGGGAAAAATCATGTTTAATGTTTTTCCCTCGCAAGGGAGAAATTGGATATAGTTTTTTAAGGTCAAGAAAAAAGAAAAGATTCTAATTAACCAAAACAATTTATTATATTTATATACATTTTTATTTTACCATTAGATATTTCCGATGGGACTCATACCAAAGTACGCTTGCATACGAGTCTGCAACACATTGGGACATTTTATGTCTTTAGTTGCAGACTCGTATGCAAGCTCTAAGAGCCACTCATCTGATCCGGACCCTGGGCATCGTCAAGTAAATGTCCTAAAGAGGCTACATACGAAATTACAGCTCCCTAGAGCGTAAAGCATAGAAATTAGCTCTAAGAGCCACTCATCTGATCCGGACCCTGGGCATCGTCAAGTAAATGTCCTAAAGAGGCTACATACGAAATTACAGCTTCCTAGAGTGTAAAGCATAGAAATTAGCTCTAAGAGCCACTCATCTGATCCGGACCCTGGGCATCGTCAAGTAAATGTCCTAAAGAGGCTACATACGAAATTACAGCTTCCTAGAGTGTAAAGCATAGAAATTAGCTCTAAGAGCCACTCATCTGATCCGGACCCTGGGCATCGTCAAGTAAATGTCCTAAAGAGGCTACATACAAAATTACAGCTTCCTAGAGTGTAAAGTATAGAAATTACCTATTAAAATGATTTAACCACCGCTTCACAAATCAAACCGTTCTCGCAATATTCGGATCACCTTCTATGAATCAAATCATCGAAACACCAACTCAATGAAATCATCAGAAATTAACAAGCGGTTGCAATCATGTTCACAATATCAATTATTGAGAATGATCACCTGAGTGTACACAATTATTCAAATAACCATGCTCATAACTCATAATATTGCGTTGGGGTGTGAATGAGGATTCCCTAAAGAATTACAATCTCCTAAAATTAAGAATTAAACTATGTCATATCTCTCGTCATCTAATCCCCCGCTCATCCTGCTTGTCCTGCTCCTGGGGGTGTGATTTGGGTAAACGTCATAGAGGTGGGGGGATACTTTTACTCCTCATCCCGCCCATTGATAAAATTAGTTAACAAAAAACACGTCATTTTCCTTGATAATATTGCGTTGGGGTGTGAATGAGGATTCCCTAAAGAATTACAATCTCCTAAAATTAAGAATTAAACTATGTCATATCTCTCGTCATGAAATACAGCTTTCGTACAAGTACGCAACCACGAGAGACATTTTATGTCTTTGCGCCCCCTTTCCCCTTCCTATAAAACCCCGTATTGTATTCTAGAGCCACTCAGCTGATCTGGGATCGGTCAGTTGTGTTCAGAAGTCCCTCAAGGGCCCACATACCAAATCTCAGAATCGTGGGATCATTAAAGAAAAAACTGGATTCTAGAGCCACTCAGCTGATCTGGGATCGGTCAGTTGTGTTCAGAAGTCCCTCAAGGGCCCACATACCAAATCTCAGAATCGTGGGATCATTAAAGAAAAAACTGGATTCTAGAGCCACTCAGCTGATCTGGGATCGGTCAGTTGTGTTCAGAAGTCCCTCAAGGGCCCACATACCAAATCTCAGAATCGTGGGATCATTAGGGAAAAAACTGGATTCTAGAGCCACTCAGCTGATCTGGGATCGGTCAGTTGTGTTCAGAAGTCCCTCAAGGGCCCACATACCAAATCTCAGAATCGTGGGATCATTAAATAAAAAACTGGATTCTAGAGCCACTCAGCTGATCTGGGATCGGTCAGTTGTGTTCAGAAGTCCCTCAAGGGCCCACATACCAAATCTCAGAATCGTGGGATCATTAAAGAAAAAACTGGATTCTAGAGCCACTCAGCTGATCTGGGATCGGTCAGTTGTGTTCAGAAGTCCCTCAAGGGGCTACATATCAAATCTCAGAATCGTGGGATCATTAGGGAATCTCCGCGTAACGCTCTCCGCGTAACGCTCTCCGCGTGACGCTTTTTCATTTATGTGCCATAGTAAAGACATAAAATGTCAAAAACATTAAAAACCAAATTTCAGCTATAATCATATAGGTACCTACCTACCTCACTTCTACGAATCATAATAATCATTGAGCATATTTCGTTACGTAACGTAACATAACGAAAATTTGGTTGTGTGCCATAGCAAAGACATGAAATGTCAAAAAACGTTGCAGATTTGCGTGTCGGAATTCACAGAACGACCCCCAGCCCTAAAACATTAAACATGTTAAAAGTGATAGTTTTTACAGCGTTACTTACTAAATGTATTTCAGATGATTTTCATTTTCCACACAGTTATTCCTAGGGAAACGTAGCTCCGTCCTATCTTATCCGACGAAAATGGTTCACCACTCGTTGGAGATATCTGAATTCATGCTGAAATCATAAGTTTTCTAAACACTTCCCCCAAAATAAAAGCAGCTGAGCTACATGCAAAGTTATTAATGATCTATGCAATCCTCAAGGTACGATTTGGAATAACGTAATTTGGAAGTATCCAGGCTGGCTTTCTACTTGTTTCATTAACCAAATGAAAAATGAAGGCGAACTTTTGTAGAAAATTAAGCTATTGCAATGGCTCCAAAAATTTTAAAAATCAAATTTTTCGAAAAATTCCTTAACAATTTAACACTATGCAAAACGCAATTTACGGAAATACACTCATACGATCATGCTCCATGACTGGAACTTTATTTTTGTTTCTCCATTAGGGGCTCTTCATTTTGTGCTAAACTTGATTGTGGAATAGGTTTCGTACAACACCCAAATAACACTGAAAAAAACAGCAATCCACAACTTTTGAACGCTCAGTCTGAAATTTATATCCTACAAAAACATTGCCGCTCGCCACCACAGAGTAAAGTTTGCTGTCTAACTGAATCTTTCAGTTTGATGTCAGAATGGTGATATGTGAGGTTCCACTAATACTGTAGCTACACTTTTATCAGCTGTCATTCACTAATTGCTGGTCTGAGGACAGTCATTCGGATGCTAACTGATGGATCCTTGGATGACCTGCGGATCGACTAATCCGTCATTACAAATTGACGGTGGAACGGTAGAAGCTCTGACTCGCGGATGTTTTATAGATCCTGTTCCCGTCACTGTAACTGGTCCCTAGTGACATTGAGGGGCAAAATGTAGAAGACAATTCCCAGCTGACAAGTCTCCTACAGGGGACACGTTGAGCAGTCACATTTCAAAGGTTCGTATGCATGGCGTTTGAAACATGTAGAAACACTAATGTAATTTTAATCATGCTAAAAGACTATTACATGGTGTGATAATTTCTTAGCCTGGGGACTTAACCTTCAGATTACTTGAGTGACTTCGAGGAACGGGTTGTGTAAGATAGTCTGAGAAGTCCCCTTCTGAGAAGTCTCACCCAAGAGACAAGTGGAGTAGTTAAGTTTCACAGGATCGTTTGCACCGTAAGCACAAATCGTAAGTATGGATCGTAAGAACAACGATGCAAATTATTACACAAAGGTTTCAGTTTCGTTTTAATACATTTCTGTATTAGGTAGCCCTTATACGCAGATCACTGGTCTGTAACCCAGTTTATAGTTTACTTATTATCGAACTTGGGGCTTTGAACCTCGCAAATGGGTTCACTGCATTACAGCACCAGAACCCCATAATTTTACTAAACGCAGAACTCAATCTTTTTTATAATCTTCAAACGAAATCTACTGTACATACAATGTCCGGAAACAAAATCTAGTTTTTGTTGAATGGCATGATACTGAACGATTCAGGCCAAAGCGCATTTTCGCCATTGCACATCAATAGAAGAAGTGAAAAATAATGAGAATGCGCAGACTAGCGCACGATCTGACTTTGGAGTCACATTCTGGGGTCCTAACCAAACGCAAAGAAAAAAAAAAATCCATGTAGATTTTTTCAGCTTTTTTGATCCGAAGAATCGATGAAGGCCAATTTATGTAGAGAATATTTTTAATGTGGTGGGTGGTTTGGTGACCACTAACGTACCCTTAACGTCACCCTAGATGTAGATGTAGATGTAGAAGAAAACTTTCAGGGCGGGGGTTTTGAGCCCCCAGCACGGAAGCCTGTTGGCTTATTGTACTTTCCTGAGAGTTTTTTGTTTAATCAAAGAGACTCAGCCCCCTGATGAGGGGTGGTAGGCTCTTGATTAATTGTTCGCTCGGAATGGAGCTCATCGGGGTTTGGGCCCCAAAGAGCTCAATTCTGCGATGGGTGAGTGCAGGGCACTCAAAGATTATGTGGGATGCCGTTTCGTCAGTCTCCTCACATAGTCTGCACAGGGTTGAGTTTTGTGTGACCCCTATGCGATGTAGGTGAAATCGTAGGGGTGCAAAACCGGTTATGAGGCCAACCAGTGTTTTTAGTTCCCTACGGTTTTTCCTAAGTAGCCCCTCAGTAATTTTGGTGTTGAGTTCAGCCACCATAAGTTTACTGTGGGTGTGTCCTTCAATATTGGCCCATCTTTTAGCGGTTTGTTGGTTGACCCACGTGTTGATGGTTTTTCTGAAGGTGGTTTTTGGTAAACCGACTGCTGGCTCAGGCCCTACGAATGGGGTTTGGGAGCCCCTTCTCGCGAGCTCGTCAGCCTTTTCGTTACCAATAATGCCTCTATGCCCCGGCACCCACTCCAGGCGAACCCGGTTGTGTTTGGCTAGGTTGTTGAGGGTTTGCATGCAGCACCATACCACTCGGGACGAGATGGTTGGAGCCGTTAGTGCTTTTATCGACGCTTGACTGTCAGAAAGGATGCGGACGTGGGCATTTTTATGCCCCCTCCTAAGACTCTCCGCAGCTGCTGCCTCGATTGCCACAATTTCTGCCTGGAATACAGAGGTGTGTTGCCCAAGTGGAAACGAAGTGTTCCACCTGGGTATGGCCCCATGTATTCCTGCGCCAGTTCCTGCTTCCATTTTTGACCCATCTGTGAACCTGATGATGTCATTGGAGCAGCAATTGTTCTCCCATAGCCCATCTCTTGTAATGATTGACGTGTAGAGATGGGGTTGGGAGAGAGTTTTGGGCATGATATCGGCCACCATGTCGAGTAGTGGTTCTTGTATCAGTTCCAATATATTGGTATGACCTCGGTGAGGGGTTGTCCGCCAAGAGCCATTCCATTTCAGCCTCAGGGAGGCCATCATGGCCTCACCTTGTATGAAGATATCCACTGGGGGTAGACCCAGTAGAACCTCCATGGTTGCTGTGGGTGTACCATGCATTGCTCCGGTGATGGTTAGACAGGCCAGTCGCTGGATGCTGGTGAGAGTTCGTCGTGCTCCCACCTGACTCGCCTTGTGCCACCACACAACGCAACAGTACGTTATTATGGGTCTAACAATGGCGGTGTAAATCCACTGGACCATCCGCGGTTGAAGCCCCCATACTTTCCCACATGTACGCTTAGCGCACATGAGGGCTCCTTTGCATCTGTTTGCAATGTATCCTAGGTGTTTATTCCAGGTGAGTTTTGTATCCAGGTATACACCCAGATATTTGACCTCACGTTGAAAGGGCACCCTTGAATTAAAGAGAAGAGGTTCTGAAAGGCCCCTCAAATCTCTTTTTCTGGTAAAGGTTACAAGTGTGGTTTTGTTGGGGTTTACATTTAGGCCCTCAGTGCCACACCAATCCTCCACCACTTTCAGAGCTGACTGAGCCAGATCTGAGACTACTCCAACGAATGGTCCCCTAATCAGGATGACCACATCGTCGGCGTAGCCTTGAGCATAAAAGCCGAGTGTGTTGAGTCGTTCAAGTAAAGAGTCCACAACGAGGTTCCACAACAGTGGGGAGAGTACCCCCCCCTGCGGGCAGCCCCTCGCCACAGACACCTCCACTGATTCCCCAAGGAGCTCAGCATTTACCGTTCTACTCGTAAGCATAGTTTTTATCCACCTA
The DNA here is from genome assembly GCA_030762985.1 of Adelphocoris suturalis. Taxonomy (NCBI): domain Eukaryota; kingdom Metazoa; phylum Arthropoda; class Insecta; order Hemiptera; family Miridae; genus Adelphocoris; species Adelphocoris suturalis. The sequence continues at coordinate 4,040,330 of CM061048.1, read as the reverse complement.
CATATGGTGTTGTTTATATTGTGCCTTTGAGTAGCCCTTATAATGGAGGTTACTGAGGTTGAATCAAATGCCCCCTCTATGTCCAAAAATATTCCTATTGCAAATTCCTTGTCAGCCAGCACAGTTTCCACCCTGGTGACTAGGTGGTGCAATGCGGCTTCACAGGATTTGCCTTGTTGATAGGCAAATTGATTGGGGTGAATGGGCCTCTCTATTAAGGAGGTTTCCCTCAAGTGTCTATCGACAAGTTTTTCCAACGCCTTCAAATTGAAGGATGTCAGACAGATGGGTCTAAATGCTTTTGCCTGGTTGTACCAAGGTTTCCCTGGCTTTGGCAAAAATATGACCCTTGCTTGACACCATCTTCTAGGGATCGTGCCTGTTGCCAGGCTCGCCCTAAAGAGAGCACCTAGTATCCTAACGACATTGTCCCCCCCCCCCCCCCCCCCCCCCCCTCTTGTAGAAGTTTCGGGATGATGCCGTCCGGGCCAGGTGATTTATAGGGGTCAAATGAGTTGATGGCCCACATCACTCGCTCTTTGGTAACTACACTCTTTGCCACTTCCCAGTCTAAGGGAGAGGATTTCCCGCCATTAGTGCGGGCTGGTGGGTCAGAGTCTGTACCTAGAGCATTTATTACTAAACAGCCAGGGAAGTGGGTCTCCAGCATGAGTGCCAGAGTGTCCCCAGCTGTTGAGGTATATTCTCCATTTGGTTTCACAAGTGTTCCAATTGGATTGATAGGATCTTTAGCAAGGATTCGCTGGAGTCTGGCGCATTCAGAGGCACCTTAACGTACCCAAGAGTGCGTGACCTTAAAGGGACGTTAGCAACGTCGCACGTTAGAATGGTTCATTTAACGTCACCCATTTGGGAGGATCTAAAGGCACACGACCAGTACCTAACCTTCCTGTAAATCTAACACTACTGGGCACCTCATAATTACTCGAATACTGGTGAAGTAAATAATAATAATTTTTCTTTCCAAATGCCTCATTACCAACTAATTATGTTGATGTAGTGGGTAGGTTTTTGAACACCCCTCAAATTGGGTTATTTTACGTTTTAAGTCGCGTAGAAACCGAATGTGCCATCTGAAGTCCGCCTCCGCTTTCTAGCTTTACTAGCCTTCAACTTGATCGGAAAAAGTGTGTGCACAGTCTCTATTTGGTCAATTATAGCATTGTTTCTATTAATATTTCACATATTTTTAATGAGAAAACTGTGTTTCAAGACACTACTTCTATGCAGCAATATGCAGCATTGTTCTTAGTTGTTTGATCTCTCAGCTATTTTCTCGTGAAGTGCTGCCTCCACTGATGATTGTGTCAGGTAAAATCGTGGTTAACTGTCATAGAGACTTTTTCATACTTTTTGATAATTTACCCAACGGAAAATCCAATAACATGAAGTTTATAACGACTAATTACCTGTAAGTGCAACTAAACCTTGGTGTTCCCCACTTGAGGCTTACTACCTTTGGATTGAATCCATGCCCTGTTTACGAATTGACAACTAAAAATGAGAAATTAGCCCGTTTTTGAAATTAGCCCCTAACATGAAATTCGAATTCAGGATTGAAAATCGGCGTTTCATATTGAAATGAAGAAGTTGATTAGTCAAACAGTAGACAGCTGAGGGAAAATATCGCGTTACCCAACCACCGTTAAGGTGACATCAAAATTAAGGCAACCGTTCTCTCGGTTCCATTGGGGTTAGCATCTTCATTTGCCTCCTCAAGACTACGGTAACGGGTGACGTTAAGTTGAAGCCGCCAAAAATTCTCTAATTTTTCCAATTTCCGCCACCTTTTAGCGTCATAAGTGTGGCCGACGGATGGATTTTTTTAAATTTGATTTTTGGATTCTACGCATCTTGAAACGTGAACCAACTCATTTTGATGGGGGTGGGGGGTGAAAAAAATTAGTTTTTTTTGGTCGATTACAAAGGCTCATTATTGAAAATAATAAACCAAAAGTGACGAACGATTTTCCTGCTATGAGAACTAAGGGAGTTACACATCCCTGGCAACGCAGAGGTTGTACGTGAAAATCAATAGAAAACGTGTCGGCTCGCGCTGAATTTTGCTTAATTTTCAAGCACAAAATCCAGCGGTAGACAGGTACATGTTCACAATAAATATACAAGTTTACAATAAATTAGTATACAACAAGTATACAAGTTGTGACAAGGGGGAAACACTTGTGCTATAATGCACCAAGATTCTCTATAATATTACCCTAATGTGAAGGAGCAAGGAGAAAATAATAGATAACAGATTCAAAGGCAATGGTTGTATGAATTATTCAAGGAAACAAACATGAATTTGCTCCGAGAATAATTCTAAGGGATTTTGGGAAAACAGTTATGTTTTATATCAACTCTTCAATACTACTACAGAGACACCGCAAGGGGTTGGTTAGATGGGATCGTCTGGGTAGTATTGAGGATCAGTTATGATATCAGGAATCAATCCATTAATATCAAGAACGTTAGTTATGGGACTGAGATAGAGTCTTCCCGGTTGATATGAAGTCAAGCAACGTAATGAATCTTATTACAAGGCTCTCAGCGACAGTGTCGCTCTAGCGGGAAGCGTCGCAGTGCGCTGACTGCGTTCGTGATGGCGCCGATAGGTGCCGCAGGCTGTCGGGGCCGTCACAAAGTTTACAAAATTTATTATGTACATCATACACAGAGCGCTAGATAGTCATATGAAAAGAGCTCGAAATTATACTAGACCAAACTACAAAAAGCAAATTTTAAAGTGGCTTGTGAAAAATGAGGCAATGAATTGCGAAACTGTGCTAAACAGCAATTATATATAGTATTATAAAACAATAATTTTACTATTGAAAGTTGTTCTACTAATAAGGAGATGGGGGCATCAAGTACCATTGTAGTTATATTATTTAAGCTATGTGTAGATTAAGTAGACGCGTATGCGATGTTTTGTCAACGTGCTATGTTTGAAATTATGGGAAAATCGCCTAGACCTTAACCAACAGCACGGGCCAAGCCTACCGTTGGAAAAGTAAGCTAGGCGAGTAGCCTAGTTCTACTTCTGTTCTATCATCATATGTATGTGTGTTTATTGAAATAAATCTATCTAAAATATATATATGTAAATAGCATTTTTGAGTCAATTAAAACCTTCTTTCTATCAAATGAAACTTCTTACCGACCAAATGAAACCTAGCTGCAATCAAATGAAACTTCTTTTCAACGAAATGAAACTTTTTTTTTTCAAACAAATGAAACCTCATTACATTCAAATTAAACTTCGTACCTACCAAACGAAACCATGTACCAATCAAATGAAATCTCGTACCTACCAAATGAAACCATACACACCAATAAGATAAAACTTCTTTTTAAGCAGATGAAACTTCTTTTTTTTTCATAAAAATGAAATCTTATTTCATTCAAATGAAACTTTTCGGTCCACCATATTGCTGATCACCTCAACAGACTGCTCCAACTTCGTGATAACATGATGAGAAACTGTTGCAGCAGCTTCTGGACATCCGCTTCACTAAATTAATTTGTAGTGCCTCAGTATTAAATTGTTTTGCAAAAATCTTAAATAAAATTAATTTTTCTCTGGATAAATCGAAGAAGTTCCATTTGATAGAAATAAGGTTCCATTTGTTTGAAAAAAGTTTCATTTGGTTGAAAAGAGCTTTCATTCGATTGGTATGTGGTTTCATTTGGTAGGGACGAGGTTTCGTTTGATTGGAACAAAGTTCCATTTGGTAGTTGCGAAGTTTCATTTGATAGAAAAAAAAGTTTCATTTGGTTGAAAAGAGGTTTCATTTGATAGGTACATGGTTTCATTTGGTTGAAAAGATGTTTCATTTGATTGCCACAAGGTTTCATTTAACTGAAAAATGCTACATATATATATAAATTCTTGTTGGGATTTTTGAGGGTTGGTCAATGAATAAACCGTTTAAAGGCCGGGACACACATATCCGCACCGTGTCCGCACCGCATGACGGCCGTGTGTCGGACAACACACGGAGAAGAAGTTATAAGAAGGGAGTTTACCAGACAGTCCCCACCTATCCGCACCGTCTCCGCACCGCGTCAGTGCTCCGCGTCCGCACCGTGTCAGACTAGTTTGGTTTAGTTTTGCACGGACGCGGTGCGGAGACCTCGACGATGGATAATGAATTATCCCCCCTCCCACCAGTCAATTTGTCTTCAACACGCCCGCCCGATGTTTTTAGGCATTCCTTCTTACTTGGATTACATATTTACATAGAATTGGTGACAATTTCAAGCTGAGGGAAGAAATTATATTACAGTGGAACCTGGATAATTCGAACTTCTTTAATTCGAATATTTCTCTTGGTCCCTAGCATTTTGTATTTAAACAATGCTAAAAAATCGTAGATAATTCGAATTTTATTTTGGATAATTCGAATTTCCGGCGTTCTAATTAGGGTATAAATTTTAAGCTTTGGCTTGTGAACCCACGATTTTGTCTCCAATCTTCGTGTTTTTCCTCCAGTGCGAATGCTATCACTCCTAACTCACTATTTGAAAAACGTCTCAACATGACCCATGACCAGCGTCTTGTCTGCTCAGAGTGCAAACCGAATTGTGATAGACCTCCGTAGCACGGACAACACTCGGAACTGTGTGGCCTCCCACCTCCGTCTCCGACACTCGGACGTGTTGCGGAGAGGGTGCGGTGCGGACACGGTGCGGATATGTGTGTCCCGGCCTTAACTAGGCCTACGTTTCGTCCAATTTATTGAACATCTTCAGGGCTATAAGGTACAGAGGTACAAAGAAACAACGTTGAACATAAGTTTGGTGACTTATGAGAAGGGAGGTAGGTACATTCTTAGGTTTCTACTGAATGTTGAGTCTTACCTTAGTTAGTGTTATCTTTACTTTCTATAGAACCACCACCACCAATAGAAACCACCACCATCATCAGCTTGTCTTCAAATCAAAGCCTGTAAATAATCATGGACTGTTGCCCATTCCCTAGTCACTGTATTCCCTAGTTTCTGTATAAGAAAAAAGTGCTTGTTGCATGGTCTACCAAAGTGGTGATGTAGGAGTTTCTACATTCAGTAGAAACCTAAGAATGTACCAACCTCCCTCACAAGTCACCAAACTAATGTTCAACGTTGTTTCTTTGTACCTCTATACCTTATAGCCCTGAAGATGTTCAATAAATTAGACGAAACGTCGGCCTAGTTAAACGGTTTATCAATCAAAAATCACAACAAGAATTTATATCTGAGTGGTCAAGAAAACAAATGGCTATATATATATATATATATATATATATATATATATATATATATATATATATATATATATATATATATATATATATATATATATATATATATATATATATATATGTATTTCAAAAAGAACATGACGCAATAATCCTTAAGGCAAGGGACTTAACCTTCAGCTTACCTGAGTGACTTTGAGGAGAGGGGTGTAGAAGACGGTCCCCTTCTGACGCGTCTCCCCGAGGAAAAGCTCGACTCGCGGTGCCCTCGGGTCCGGGGGACCAGGTGGCCGCTTCTGGATTTTCACGAGGCCGGTGTCGGGAAGTCCCATTTCCAGGGATCGCAAGCACGCCGCGTCCAGGAGGTGGGCTTCTGTGGAAAACACGAGAACACAACTTTGAAGGAACAAGTTGTTAAACTAACCGCACTAGTTAGGTTCTTTGAGCCAAACTTCTCCCTTCTGCGAACTTGTCGAGAACTCAGAGTCACCTACTGGGGGTTTCCGTTCGGAAAATGTGGGCAGTGGAAGTTCCCCACCAAAAAGTCACACGCAAAACATCCTAAACATCTAAAAGTTCTAACACATTTTCATAAAACCGAAAAATTGACAAAAAGTTGTGAAAATTGAATTGAATGCTCCTTCAAATGAATATTCGCTTTGAGGCAATTTCAAAGGATTCCTGGATTTTAATCGATGTTAATATAGGTTTATATACGTAAATTGTTCATCATATACAGAGTGGATTCGAATGAGTTTTGGCTAAAACTCGACTGAAAATGGAATAGACCCATAATTTATAAATAAGACCCGGTTTCTCAATGGAATCCTGTAGAGATAAATTGACATAATTACCTTGGTTTGGTGGCAGGTCCAGCATATCGAGGGGCGTGCCTGTTACGTTGCTGTTGTAGAACAAAATATACTCTGAGTGAGCTCTCAGCTTCCTTATCCTCAACAGGGCTCCTGGACACGTGGCATTGAGTTTGACGAGCCACTCATCTGCCATCTACAAAAGACAAAGAAGAAACGTCAATTTCGGTCACTAAGTTAATTGTATTCATTGGTTTTCTGTTTTTAAGACGTCCCTCTGAAGATAGGCTTTGTCAATAGAGGGACGTCCTATTGGAATTTATCCAAGGGGGTGGGTGACATCCCAAGCATGAGGAAAAAAACCGCAAATAAATCCATTTCAGACCATTTAATGACCGAATCCATGAAAAAACCATAGGTGTATGTGACCAATTTTGTCGACGCTGCCCAGACCATAATTACCAACCGATTTTTGAGATTCTTTCTTTTTTTAATCCAAATTTTACTCTAGCTGTGCAAAAAGGCTCCAAAAATTTTAATTTCAAGACGTGAGAGGGAAAATGGAGGGAGTAAAGCCGAAAAGCGTGGTTTTTTTTGACAAATTTTGTCGCCACCCAGCTACAATGCTCAACCGATTTTTGTGATTCTTGTTTTGTTCGATTCCAATTTTAGTCCAGTGGTGCGAAAAACCTTGAGAATTTGGTGTCACTGTAGGGGGTGTGAAGGGATAATACTGATTTTTTCAAGCTCTGCAAAGCTACAAATCTCGACCAATTTTCGTGAGTCATATTTCGTTCCATTATGAATACAATATAGTTTTGGAAAGTATGTCAGGGTTTTCAAATTTCATCAAGAGAGGGGGTGAATGGAGGTAAATCATGATGTTTTAAATATTCCCGTCTGAGTTTTGTGATTAATTTTTTGTTCAACTATGAATTTGGTCTAGTTTTGGCTAATGTGTCGAAAGTATCATATTTAATGATGGAACGGGCTGAATGGAGGGGGTAATAAAGCGATAAATAGATGCCATTGGGGTAGATGAATTTACTAAAACACCCATCATTTTGGATCCAGCCCATCGCTTCACAATGCTTCTAATCAGACATTATCATGAAAGAGCACTCACACAGGACATGGAACTGTTTTTACAGCACTTCGTCATCGCTATTGGATTTTACTTTGCAAGAAGGCAATCCAGTGCGTATGGAACTGTTGGGTTCTGTGTCAATTGAGAAGAGTACCAGTCATGACTGTGGAGGTAAATATGGAGAATTTACTAGCTGCACTACTTGAGTATCACATTCGAACATTTACAAATGTAGGTCTTGATTATGTTGTCCTATATTCACTGTTATTGATTGATTGATTGATTGATTTGTTTATTTACTAATCTGTACATTTTCGGACCCATTGGTCCGCTCTTCCAAATATACAGAAATAAATTTACCATTTCATACAATCAGGCTTAGCCTTACATAACAATTAACACTTAATTATAAAATGCATTGAATTTCAAACAACTCAAAAAATGAAATCAACTTATATATAAATAAATAAATAAATCATGTCACTTCTCATACGTATCTACATATCATGGATTACTAAAGTATTACAAAATCACCTCTATCTAAACGTCTATTGGTTTACGTTTTTTCATAAATTCAATATACAGTGTCTTACATTTTTTTACTGTCTTAGCTTCTATGAAGATGGAAGTATTATTATTATATAACCTAATAGCTTCAATTAAATAGGATTTACTGTATAGTTCAGTTCGATGAGTGGGGACACGTAGTTGTTTATTTGCATATCGAGATTGACTCGAATGGGACCTGACTTCTGAGGTCTTTTGAAATCGATCGAACAGGTACACAGGCTGTTCTATTCTAAGAATTTTATAAGTGAAAGTTGCTACAGACAATTCTCTTCTTTCTTTATATTTCAACCACTCAAGTTTATCAAAATATGGCGTCACGTGATCATTATAATTTAAATCAAAAATAAAGCGAATTGTTGCGTTCATGGCGGTTTGCAGTTTTCTATTATTTTTTTCAGACATATCCGTAAACACACTTGGTGCATATTCGAAATATGGTAATATCAATGATTGAACAAGTCTAGCTTTGACATATTGAGGAAAGTGGAATGCAAATTTCCGCAATTGATATAGGGCCTTATAGGTTTTCCTAAGTACAGACGTTACTTGTGAATCCCATGACAACGTTTCATTCAGGATCAAACCCAGGTTTTTCAGTTCCCTTTCGAAGTTAAGTTGCTCTCCATTTACTTTTAATTTGTTGAGATTATTAAAATCTACCATGTTCAACATCCGGGCACTTCCTAATATCATCGTTTTACATTTTGATGGGTTGAGTCTTAGACTGTGATCATCACACCATTTAGATAAATTCACAACTTCCCTATTCAAATTACTAATAAGTACTTCTAAATTATCCACATATGTTGACGCATAAATTTGCAGATCATCTGCATAGAGCATGTATTGCAAGTCACAAAACTGTCCAAGACTTTCTGTAATCCTATTAATAAAAATTACAAAACAAATTGATGAAAGTACAGAGCCTTGTGGTATTCCGGTTTTAATAGGTTTCCACTCAGAGACTTGTCCATCCGGTGTCTTAACCCTCTGCATTCTGTTCAACAAGTAAGACTCAAACCATTTGACCATGCGCTCTTCCAAACTCACACTTCGAAGTATCATTAGTAATAAATCCTGCCTTACTGATTCGAAAGCTCGAACAAAATCAAACAGAATTAATACGGTTACCTTCCTGTCATCTATATTCTTACGAATTTGATCAACTACGCATGTCAAAGCAGTTTCAGTACTAAAATCTCGTTTGTACCCGGACTGATATTGGTTTAATATTTTGTTAACATTTATAAATTCATTAAAAGGTTCGTAAATCAATCTATCCAACATTTTAGCTAAAACACATAGGGTGTTTATAGGTCTATGCTCGTTTAAGGTTGTGGGCTTCGCTACTTTGGGTATAGGAACAATGGTCGATCTTTTCCAACTATCAGGATATAATCCTTTTTCCACCGAATAATTAAAAATATGAACAATAACAGGCCCTACAACAGGAAAGATCAATTTCAAAAAATCAGCAGAGATCTGATCATGACCTACTGACTTAGATGTAATTCGTTTTAAGGCAACCTCAGCCTTTTCCAACGTTATTGCACTCATCGTGAACGGTTCCCAGGTCACCTTTTCATTTAATACCCGCTCATAATAATCAAAAACATCCTGTCTAACGAGCCTTGTTTCAATTTTGCAAAAATGATCATTTAATTCATCGGCAGAAAACAACAAATCTTCAAACTCTTCTTTTGAGAACCTATTCCTTGTCCTCTAATAATTTTCCACCAATTCGATGAGTTACCAAAATTGTCCTCAAATAACTTTGCAAAATGTTTATTTTTTTTATTTCTTAATTCCTGTTTCACCCTATTTCTTATACGCTTGTACTGTTCCCGATCTTGTTCAGATTTAGATTTTTTCCACTTTTTATAACATATATCCCTAATTTTCATCATATCTTTCAATTCAGCATCAATCCAAGGAGCTGGTGGTCGCTTCACTTTTTTCTGTTTCAAGGGGGCAAATTTATCGCATAGTTCGATCACCTTAATAGTAAATAAGTCAACTTTTCTATTTATGTCCTTTTCTTTGTAAATATTAGTCCATATTATTTGTTTAGCGGCCTCTATCAATGCTTCTTTATTTACGTACTTATAATCTCTAACTTGAATAGATTTATATTCTTTAGCCGCACCTTTTAAATTCAACGCACAATACACCAAGTCGTGTGCCGATAATCCAGGCACAGGGATCTGCCCAAAAGATAACACAATGTTTTGCGAATTTACAACCAACAAATCAATAAGGGTATCAGATCTATCAGTATGATGGGTTGATTCAAGTGGTAAATAACTCAAATTCAAATCGCTAAAGATTCTCCTAAGCTCACTACTATACGATGAGTCCTGTAACATGTTTGAGTTCATGTCCCCCATAATAAGAACATCTTGGTATTGAGGCATCAGTTGAGACAGTAAATCAAATACTGCGTTAATTTTACCTATCTTGGGAGGGCGGTATATAACTCCTACTAGGATATATTTATTACCAATTCTCAACTGCACAAATATATATTCCGGGGACTTAGGGCGGAATTCATAGACGGGTTGAGTCTGAGATTCATTGAGTCTGAGTGGGCCCCTAAGTGTATCGATAAGGGAATTCATGCACTCTGTGCGATTCATAGACGTGATTTGAAGGCGACCCTGAGGGCGCACTGAGTGTGCAACCTAAGTGCACACTCAACGGGATTCATAAACAAAAAATGGCGTTGAGGTGAGTATCACCCTCAGCTCAATGGTGTAAAATCCTGAGTGACGGCAGGAGGTCACTTAAGTGCGTCAACTGATTACTTTTATTAATATTTTCACGTAGGTATAGGAATAGGTAATATAGTAGAACATACATCGTTTATTTAGTTCGGAGTTTATTCAAAAACTTCATAAGAGTACGCACACAAAGAGTAGTTAGACTGTTCCTAAACGGTAGTTAGGTACATGTTTGATGTGACAGATCCCATTCGAATGATACACAACCAACAACGAAATATTTCGCAAACTATTCCGATTCGGGAAAGATACAGTCATGAACAACAACGAACCCTTAGAATAAATGGAAAGGATTTATAGCTAGGTACCACAGCTGAAAGTGCTGGTCGCTCTTCTTTGATTTTATGCGATCTCTACATACCAAGTTTGTAGTGCATGGTTTTCAGATTCATCTTGGTTTGTGGAATGAGTTGTCGGTAGGTACCTACACCTACCTTCCATTCATCAGGATGTACAATCAATGAGAATTCCAAGAAAATGTAATTGCTTGAAGCTCTTCCAAAACCTCACGTCTTCTTTTTGTCAAACAGTCTCATTATACCTTAACTCTTCTTATTTTCAACTACATAAATATATCTGTTCTTCAAAACTAACTGGCCAATCATTGTTTTCTCATTTTCTCACTTCTTTTTCGTCACAACTCTATACATAATCATACAATTCAATACTACAAATCAATAGATAATAAACACAAATTATCAGCACTTCAACAAACAAGCAACAAGAACAAGGATTCACTTCAACTTATGGCTGCCCCGATCTAGGCGGGAGGACCAATAACTTTGGTTTTTGTCTGATAAGGCTTATGTCCTGTCTCGCCAAGGAACAAGGATAATAGCTTAAAAAGCAAAAACACAAAGAAAAGTGTAACCTTTGAGAACTGTTATTGATCAGTGTGGAATGTGAGAGGGAATTTCCCCGTCCTTTTTTCCCTCAAATCAGGGAAACTTCCCCAACAACATACTGTCAGGGCTGCCAACTTATGTTGAAAAAACGTTGAGTGTCCCCTGAGTGCACTGTTGAGCTCCTGTAATCTGAGTGTGCCCCTAACTGTTGAGTGAATCACCCCACTCAACTATGAATTCGAACTGGTGAGTTGAGGGTGACCCTCCATTTACGTGAGTGTGAGTGAAAACACTCACTCAGGCTTTGTCTATGAATTCCACCCTTAGAATACTCACAGTTTGACTGTACTAGGACTTTGTATTGTATTGTATTTTTAATGTACAACGCGACTCCTCCACCTCCTTTTCCTGTTCTATCCACTCTAACTAAATTGTACAAATTCATTGCGTACTTATCTGACTTCATATCTGGCTTAAGAAACGTTTCCGACACACCAACTATATCAAATAGACCATCCGCAAAAATACCCGAAAATTCATCAAAATGTGCATGCAATGATTGTGCGTTAACATGAGCCACTTTAAACTTCCCTGCAGCCATAGTTAGCCTTTCATTTAATTCCCTACTAACCGCGCCTACGAACATTGTTGAAAGTAACCAAACCTATAACGCCCCATTTAACTCTTCGTATTTCAGAACAAACAACATAACTTCCATATACATCCCTTCCAGCAATACTTACATAATATACCACTAAACTGCTAGTACTCCATTCAACACTTCTTATCTCTAAACCAACATAAACACTACTTCCATATACATCCCTTCCAATAATAATTTCATGATAATATAATCGCAAAACACCGTAACTATAAATGCACAAGTCAAGACCTATAATCACTTCTGTTGACTCCCACCCTATCCGGTCCCTCACCTGTCCGATATATTCTGGGTAGATTCCCTCCTCTGGAGCTCTCGTAAAGTCGTGGTGGACCTGACGTGTATTGCGGGTTCGTCCTTTCCCTCGGCCTTTCTTAAAAAAATCTTGCCATAGCGAAACCATAAAAAACGATAGTTGTTTTCCCTCTTGAAATTCTTTGCGTCATTAAGCAGTTTCCTGTTATTAAACGTCAAGCTATGATTCACATAAACCTTCTCGTTATCACCCTCCATGAAACCAAGCTTCCTTGTGGTCAATGACGCCTTGTGCTTCCATACACCTTCAAAGAACATCTTTTTATCGATTTTCCGAACAAATTCAAGGATAATCAGCCCTTGGAAACTTTTGTCAGCTCTCGGGCGGGTTCGATACAAGTCACTCACCATACTGTCTGTGATTGGATATTGAATCAACTGACCAATCATTTTAATAATTGCCATTAAATCTTCGTTGACTTGCTTCGGGATCCCTACGATTTCGACGATATTGTCCCGTTGCTGCTGTTCGACTTCATTAATCTGAACCAACACATCATCAACACGGTCGGAGATCAGCGCGTTCGCAGTGTTAACGTCATTGAATTTCTTATCCAGCGCATCGACCTTCTTGGCCAAGGAATCAACTGTTGTAGTATTCCTCTCGATATTATCGCCGTAGGTATTCAAATGCTGTTGCAACGACTTAATTTCTTCCTTCACGTCATCTAATTCGGTTCTCATTGAACAACACGACTTGTTTACCTCAGCTTTTATCTCCTCAACTAACTCAAGTAGTATAAACATTTGATTACCAGAGGTGTCCGATGCACCGGCTGACGCTCCGCTCTGTCCCTTATTAGGTGGAGAAACTTCGAGTAATCTGGACCTACGCTTCTGTTTGACACAAACATCACACGACCAGGCCGTACTTTCAGCTTTCATAAATAAATAATCCTGCTTATCAATGTTCTGACACTTAATATGAAAAATATTTTCACAGGTTTTACATACCATACGATACGCATTATTCGGAAATCCCTGCGAACAGCTTCCACACTGTTTTGTATCCTTTTTTTGTGACATGATTCACCGAGAAAACTACCTTACAACCGCAAACTACAGTAAACACAGACACGTTTCGCGGAGTAGGTGTTACCTGCACGACGGCTCGAGCCTGACTGGACTGGTTGTTGGTCGTAGAAGATAGAAAAGATATGGAGCACTGTTCACCTGTCTATCTACTCTAGCAGTACATTTGGAAATGACCTATGACTTGTCAAGAGGCACCTTGATGGCAATGAGACGATTTATGGCGAGAAGAGGACAACCGAAGAAGATTTTCCAAGACAATGGAGATAGAGAATTAAAACGCTGTCTTGCCAAACGGGATCAAAATTTTGTTGAAGCGTCCCTATCTGCAGATGGCATTGAATGGCGCTTAATCCGCCTTCAGCGCCTCACATGGGTGGGTGTTGGGAGAGAATGATAAGGAGTGTAAAATCTGCGATAGAAGTGATCTTGTACAACCAGACACCTCGAGATGAGGTATTGCTTATAGTCTTAGCCGAGGTGGAGGCTTTAGTGAACAGCCGACCACTGACTGATGTTCCACTGGACAGAGCGGATGAAGAGCCCTTGACACACAATCATTTTCTGATCGGGACACAACTTGTCCCGTCGATACCTGGCAATGTATGTCTCAAGCAGGCCAGGAAGACAGCACAGCAGCTGGTGGACCAGTTTTGGCAACAGCGGATCAAAGAATACCTTCCAACCCTGGTGCACCGATCCAAATGGAGACAGACAAGTGAGGACATCTAAGTTGGAACAGTGGTTGTGATAGTTGACTCAAAGAACCAGCGGGGTGAGTAGCCCAAAGGGATTGCCACTGCGTACTACCCAGGAGGAGATCAACTCATAAGACGCTCCGTTGGACAGAGCAAAAGACGGGGGGGGCGACGGTACCCATCGAGTAAGTCTTTGTATTTTATGCATGCGGTGTTTAGGGCGAAGGCAGAAATGCTCAATGTGAACTACAGATGGTGGAGGGGGGAGGGGGTCGCGAACAGATGTTCACTCGTAATTTGGGATAGAATAAGACTTCTGAGGATTTGTCCAATATTAGGCGATTTTAGAGTGAGGTATTTAGGAAAGTCTAAGTTAACGATGAGGATTTGATCTCAATACTGAACGGAAATGAGAAGAAGCTCTGATTAAATTTAGAAAAATATCAGTAAGCTACAGAAAATTGTTGGTGGAAGAATTCAATTATTCGGATGAAAATTAGAATACGTGGACATATGGAAGATTATGTAGATATATATTTTTTTGCTGTTGAATCTAAATAATATAATAAAATTGTTAATTATTGTATTGAAAAGGAGGAAACAAAACCTCATAGAAATTAATGTATGATTGTAGGTTGAACTTGGCATGTTAAAATTAACTTACTTCTTAGACTTAGCATTATAATTATATGTGTAAATTGTTGTTTTGTTATATGTGCCTGAATCGTTATTGAATTCTTCATTAGCTGTTAAATATTCTGAAGAAAAAAAAAATAATAAAAATAACACGGGATGTGAGGCCGTCTCTGCGACAATCTAAGATTAAGCAGTATAAGCTTCATTCATTTTGCAGTAAACTATTGCCGTGTAACTCAATTCAAACAAAACATGCTTTTACTTTCTCTCTTAACTCACAAGTGTGGTAGACGTTAGAGTCGAAAATGGAGGAACTTGGAGAAGACCGACGAGAAAACCATCCCCACTCAAACTGACTGAACATTACCGACAGCCGTCAGCGGGGGGGGGGGGGGGGGGGGGATGTTAGCTTCAGCTAACTTAATTAAGTACCTAGTTAAATTCATTTAAATTTGTGTCTCGGCCAGATGATTCTCTAAATCCATTTTTAACTATTTTTTTCCATATGATTCATTTCTCGACTGAATGTTTTTTCTCTAAAAAATACATTGTTCTGAAGAATTCTGATCTGAAAATAGTTCTTTAGTTCTAGTTGACATTAGTTGTTCAGTTATTTTGAAGATTAATTCCGTTAATTTCTGTCTCCACTATTTACGTTCAATAGAATTTATTAGCTGGGAGAATTTACACTGGGAATGCAGGTAAGTATTTATATCAGTAGTTCTTCTGGTTGTTATTACAACATTGATTGTTGAAAACCCCATGTATTGATAAATAAAAGTTCAGTTTATGAGTAGCTTTGAATTTGACTCATTATTTTTCGTTTATTAAGAATAGCATAATAGCGTATTAATTGTTTACAATCAACTTCAATTTTTTCCTGAGCAGATTCCCATCCGATATCATCCCAACTAGAGTGGCTTGTGTGAGCTTTCACCCCTCTACTTTCCTCTTGTTATATCGGATGCAGGAACTTGGATTCATCGGATGGTCTCGTAGTAAGCTGATTTAATACTCATTTATCCACCGTGGATGCGAGCTAATACCGCTTCCAGCTGAAATGCGGGCTTACTTATTCCACGCTCCCCATCCCGGTAGGGCCGTTGCCAAGATATCCTATGGTGAATAAATTTGCACTAAAATACCGGGTCTAACGCAGTGGCAGTTGGCTACCTTAGAAAACGCTGCATATTAATCAAAGTTTTGTTGTTTCTGTATTATAATGCCCCTGAGGCAGGTCAGGCATCAGGCAGTGATAACGGGAAACTCGTATAAGATTGAGCAGTATCAGAAAAAATTCCTCAGATGCCTGGAATTAACAATAAAATACTCTTACGTGTCAGTTGCTAAGTAGTAGGGTTGACGATAATATCGTCAACGCTCGAAATCAATACCATTACTGATGAAATCGCCACCACATCTTGGCCGATCGTTATCAAAACCCGCGTACAGCTACCTCCAGATGTCTTGGAAGTCTACCTATTAAATTTCATGTCGATATCTCCAAAATTCCCGCTTGCAGGGCTGAACAGACTGACAGAAAGGCTAACGGACAGTAAATACCTACAACTCCAAATACTATAGTACCTGTTTGTCAGGGTGGTACAATAACATGTATTAACAGTAGGTTCGACAGAAACACACTTTAATACGAAACGAACGTGCAAATCACGACGGACATAACTCGACTCACTAGACTCTCAGAAGGGGCGCGCATGCGCCAAAGATCTTAACTTCCCCTCCTATTGTAATCCTACCTCCTAGGTAATTATACTATTAATACCTATCTACTGACCTATTGTTAAATCCACAAAATCACAATTTTCCATTTACCAAAACCATGAGGATCATCTCAAAGTCACCATTATGAATCTTAATAAACTACACTAGCAATACCCATTCATTAGTTCGGAATTAATCATTCAGCCCAACTCCAGTGTTTACATCAACCTTCCTAACAAGGTCAAGATTTTACCAATGCGTTTAGGTAATATTTTCTATTCAAAAACATATATGCATACTCTTTATACATATGTATACCTACTCTTTATTGATATCTACTAGTATAAACAGTAGATATTTATCCATACTCGATCTCCATATACTCTATATATGCTCTATCTGTACTCTAATATATCAATTCAATTCATTACAGTTGCAATAGGTCAATGAATTCAAAGAGCCCCAAGCGCGCATCATACCACTCAACATTCTTCACTTCATATATGGTTCAGAACTATACGTCGAATGCCCAACTATCACCAACCACTGGCGTAGTTATTTCGGCAACCGATCGTTTGTCCTTGCGAACGGGTCCGTTCCCCTTCATTATATGCAAATAACAACCAGTGAATCCACATGTGAGAGTTCTCTTGTGGTGTGATTCACCGAGGTCCATAGCTCAGTAAATTGTAACATACTAGACTCACAACCCACTCAGAGTACCGTTAACGTATTTTCCCAACTGAACCGAAGTAGCGAAATCGGTGGATAAAGCTTCACAATTGATGCGAACGGAATCGGTAGATATTCCTACATAGAACGGGAGAGTAGGGCCACCCTCGGGTCCTATGCAGTATATGATAATGTTGAACAACCCGACTCTTCATTCGTATTCCGAACCGACCCGGTTCCATACATTCTGTGTATCCCCGAACTTATTCGATTACTCTTCTTTTCATTGAATTATTTTTCTTTTATTTACGAATATTATCTGCAGAGACGGCCGAGGCCTACAAGAGGACTTGGCCACATTTATAATTCAGCGCCGGTCCCTTGGCACGGGCTGAAAAAGGGATGGCAACTCCATTCCGCTATACAGATGACGCCTTGTTCAAAGATGAATTATTATGCTCAGTGAAATGAACCTTGAAAATGAATATTATATATATATATGTAATCCAAAGACATTCTTCCTTTGATTTTCACTAAGAAAAATTGTTACGCACTGTAACTATCATTATAGCACTACCCTACTCAACCTAGAATTCATATCCAGCCTGTCTGGTGCGAGTTATATATAATAGCTTTGACAGTGAAATTAAATTCCAAATTTTATCATTTAATAATGATTAACAGGACGTTTCCATTTGTTTTCGTCACGTCACGGAGTTGATTTTCACGTATAACCAATGCGTTACCAGGGAAGTGTAACTCCCTTAGTTTTGATAGCAGGAGAATCGTTCGCCTCTTTAATGTCAAGGAAAGCTGATTTATTACGCTAAGTTATAAACTAATATTGCTAGGTAACCATAATGAACTAGTAGTGTGTAAAGTTAATCATTATTAAATGATCTGACTGTAGAACCGTAGGTCTACCGTCCATTTTTCGTATCGAATTCAAGATTTCTTGTTCTGTTGGGAGAAAATTATTTTTATGGATTTTGAATAATCTCTTCTGATTTGAAAAATAAGCATGTCAAATGTAGACGGAAGTAGTATAAGATCCAATCGAAGAAATTTCGAATGGAGAACCACAAAGCTTATATAATAAAGGTACTACTGAGATAGTTTTACTTATTATAAGATTCATTGGCATTTGGGAATACAAATGAAGGAGATAAAAAGGTCAGAAAATGTCATCAGATACTTAAAGGCATTGGGCTATTAACCCCCCACAGAGACTTAGGAACAACCGGGAAGGCTAATTTGCTCAACTTTGTAGACTTGGAAAAATTGGGGACTTTGAATTAAAGTTTGCTTTCTATGGAGATTTTGAGTAATAAATGGGAACTGGAGTAATGGACTTGGAGTTATGAATGGGAAAATATTGCTCTTAAAATATAAATTTGAGTTTATAACCCACAAAATGAAATAATAAGGCAGAGTCACCTAGAATCAATAAATTGAGAATATAATTGAATGAGGAGAGAGGCAAAATAGAAAATCAGGAAGTTCATATCGACTCGGGCAAGTATTTTTATAACAAGGGGTGGTTACGGGAAGAACTCAAGCTGTATGTTTACTCTGGAACGGCCCCCAAAGACTTTGTGGATAGGATGAATGTATGAATAGGTTTATTGTTATAACACTTGGTAATTACAAGACAGGAATAACATTCAATATTGCCAAACATGTAAGATAAATGTATGTACGTTTTACCAACCCATCATAAAAGTACACTACCGGAATGCTTAATTAAAACTTTGCACTGAAATCTCACTAAATTTTTGCACATTTTGACTGCTAGGGTATTTAATATTCAACTTACAGACAAATGATATATTAATAGGTAGTTTTCTGGATGTAGATATCAACAATCAAAAGTACCAACCATCAGTGAAGATGCAGGAGCGATGTTTGTACAAAGAAAAATACGTTACGACTAATTTGAACACTATATAACTTCATAAGATCTTGCAACGAGCCCACCCTAGAAAACTTAGATTTCTATCGGCTTTAAATATACCTACGGCAAACTGGCAGCAGGTGAAAAATGCTCCGGGGTTACACAAAGGGCATGGCCCAGTTCCACCAAATTTTGTTGAAAGGCAAGTATAACATTCCAACTCTATTCCCATTTGTGATTCCCAGAAAGAAACGTTGTGGATTGAATTACCGAAAATAAATTTCTGTACATGATTCAAGCACGCATAAGCGACAATGTAACGATTTTAAAACGTATGGGCTAGTTGAGATGCTTGCTCCATCGTTAAATTCGATATCAATAACATTAAAGAGGTAAGTCAGCCCCGAGACCCCCAGTTCCTGACTTTTACTATGATATGAACTGTGACCTATGATATGATGTGCCTACCCACAGATCACTCCTCACATCAAAACTCTAGTCAGTTTACGGTGAACCAGTGGCGAGGTCGTTGCTGAGCTTGTGGTATATTGACTGTGATATCAAGTGCGGGATGGATTGTGTTGAAGTGACAGATATGTTTAATGAACGGGGGAAACTTTTAAAAGTTGTACATGGTTTTAAGTTTGCTCATCACAAAAACCTTACTGGGGATGTCACTCATTACCGCGGCCGTGGATCAGGTATGATTTCATACACACCTATATTATCCATGGGGATTGGGTGTGGGGCCGAATCGGCATTTCAGGTGGGTGAGGGTATGTCAACTTGGCCCGGGGGGTCGGATTATATCAGGGGGGCCGAATTGACATATGGGCAGGTAGTTAGGAGGGCCAAATTGACATCGAAAAGGGTCGAATTGATCGGGACCGGCTCTGAATACCTTAGCGGATCATTTGCAGCTACCGGAAATTCCCTTTTGGTTTATTATTTCCAATAATAAGCCTATGTGATCGTATAGCAAAAAATTTTTATAACCCCCCCTCAAACTTTGTCACTTTACGTTTCAAGGTGCGTAGAATCCAAATTTGAAATGTCCGTCCGCCGTCCGGGCCATAAAAGGCCTAAGAATTGACTTTAAAAACCTTTCGCACATAGACTCCATTTAGGGTCTAGTTGGTCCTAACGTTTAACCATCCCGATCGCTTTACTCGCATAGATGCTATGGGCCAAAAACGGGCGAAAAAGTGTCATTTCAAGGCTTTGTTAGACTTACGCACGCACGCACGCCTGGCACGCTTGGCAGGGGGTCACGGTGGGTGGAGATGGAAGGTGAGCGGGGGGTGGAGTGAGAGGAGGCGCCGGCGCCGCGGCACCTTGTGGTGGGTGGTGGGTACGGCGCCGGCGTTCCTTCGAGGCATGAATATGTTTTTTTCAAGGTCATATTTGTGTGTTAATACCAAAGCTTTTCCTACGCATATTTAATAACATATCCTCTCGACTTTTCGTACGTGGTTAGATAATGATATTATTAAGGCAATAACTATTTGAATAGATAGGAGCTCAAATCGAGAAATATAAACATGCGTATATAATTATAGAAGTATAGGTTGTGGCAACTCGAAATGGGACACGCCGAGGAGTCTGGACGGGCCTTATGACGTACGCAAGCCAACTAAAACTACGATCATACTCAATTGAAAAAATAATAAACCTTTGTGAAATAATTTGCAGCGTTTTTCGGATGTTAGACTAAGGGAGTCTCCGCAACCGCCACTTGAAATAATCGAGAATAACGCGTTCGACTGTCGCAGGGTAGACACGCTTCCCCGGCTGAGACGGTACCGTCACACATTTTGTAATTTAGAGGTTTAGTAATACGAATTAAAATCGTAGTAATTACGAATTTAGCAATGCGTACCATTGAACCATCAAAAGCGTAAATTACTTGTTTAATAATTTCCAGAGCTTTGTACTGTGATTTATTGATATTTCAATTTGAGTGAGAAATGTGTTTTTGTCGAGTGAGTAGGTTGGGTACATTTCTGAATTTTGGCCATAATCATCCGATGACTCGGGAAATGCTTTAGGTTTTGATAATTGGAAATTTTACTTCTGGCTATGGAATTGAAAAAATTTTTTTTTGCGTTCCGTTCAAAAGCTATATCGCGCAATTACGCACACACAGATACACACACCGTCGTTAATCGATGATTGTTCATCCTCAAATTAAGCTGTGTAGCTTTTACTATGTAGAAGGCATCACACTTCGTACGTAACAAATCGTTCACACACATACGGCTCTGGCCGCAGAATGAACATTTGAGTTGAAGAACTCGATATGTGTGTGGTGTTTTTGGTGAAGAATACTCCATTCCTTGATCTACTAGGATAGACAGCTCACATCGAGGTCCGACAGGGTCGCAAACCAATGTAGGGTTCCACTGTTGATCGATTTTGACGATTAGGTCATCATCATAACTTCGTAATTGTTTATAAAAATGTTTATTACTCATGATGACCTAACCGTTGAAATCTATTTAACGGGCGACAGGCGATTCCTTCCCGTAAGAGTGGAAGTTGGACCTAGCGGTCCGAGGGAGATGGCGATTGCTACCGGTGGGAGGCCAGTCACTTAGCCAAGATTCGGCGATTACTTCCCCTCCAATCTCAAAGTGATAAGGCTCGGTAGTAGGAGGCGCTTGGCAATGTAATCGAGTTCAGTATTAATTTTGTTCATAAATTTTTTAAAGTTCTATTTTATAGTTGATACACTTTGTTTTCCACGTTACCACGTTTTCCGTGTGGTGGAGAGACCGCCCAAATGTCGACGGCGAAAAGACAATGGCCTTCAGTGAATATCTCCACAAGACCTACATAGCGAGAATGCTCTATTTCCCCCAACCTTGTGGGCTTCTAAGACAATCGACACCACTATGAATACCAATGATTTGGGTCATTCCATGCCCACTTCAAACATAACTTCACGTCACCTCACCCCTCATATTCCATTTCGTGGATGCTTTAACAGCGTTTCAAACTGAAGTATACTTCAAGAAGTTTGATACGACGAACACACTCTCGAGTGTTTCACAAGGAAGAAAGAAAATTGGATCCGGCTGCACATCGCTCGTCAAACTCCAGACGACGAACCTTACCAATTCGCTAAAAAGGTTAGTGTGAAATTTGGGAGAATTTTTGAGCAATAAAAAAACCACGAACTTGACATCAAAGTTTTTTTTTTGCAATTTTTGTAGCATTATTGCAATAAACAGTTTAGTCCGAAAATTTTGCTTTGAAACTGACCTACACCTGGGTGGGAAGCAATTGAATAGCGGGAAGTTATTGCCGATTGGAAGGCGGAAGGAACTGAGTAACCGGAAGGAGTCACCATCACTTTAAGGGGAAGGAATGGCCATGCTTATTGGAGGTCTGGAAGTAATCTCTGGTCCCCGTATTTAACAATGTACCTAACTCTCCATTTTCAGAAATTTAGATATTGTACTTATTTAATTTCCGTGTTTCATTGAAATGGGTTCCCACAACATTGTTGCGAGTCGTGACTTTATTCGTAAAAGCATTAAAATCTAGAATCCGTTTTATATTTTTGAATACCATGAAACGGACTTCCGTGTGAACTTTTTTTGGGATCGATTTAATTACATAACAAAATTACGAAAATTTCCTCATATGCTCAAGCTACACAATTGGATTTAATTGATATTATTATTTTCCCAAATTGATACGGAGGAAGGAAGGTGTTGTAGGTATGCGTTTCATCATTACTTGTCTCGCATGAGTAACCCAGCTGGTTCGTATACTGCCGCATTTCATGACGTATTTGACGGTTTTCTACGCAAATAAACGCACTCTGACGGAATCTCTTTTCCACCTTTGAAAGGTCGAAAGGGCCTCCAAGTTTCCCGCCGTGCACCCGTCTTTTTGGAACTAGGCCTCAGGTACTTTCAGTCTCCTTTACCCTTTTCCTTTCCGCTCTTCACAAAGAGAAAATTTGTCCCCCTCCTCCTTGGAAGGTCCATTTTGAGAATTGGCTCTATCTCCACTTCTTACTCCCACCTCTTATCATGCTTTCAGAAAGCCGTGCGCCCATTCGAAAGCTCAAGCGTTGAAAAAAGTCACAACCAGAGCTTTAATCTCAGTTGCTTCCACCTTTTTTCTGCCGTTTCACTCTCCTCGAGGCCGACCTATTACGCTGTTTCTGCCATCACGCACTTTACTCATCTTGGGACCTCCTCTTCAGTTTTCCTGTTCGAGAGGAGAGGGGATGCTGTTAGGACCCTTAGAGGTGCAACAATGCCTCCAAAGAAGTATACGTTTTAAAGCCCTACAAACTGGCTTTCGTACAAAGGGATAGTTCAGTTCTTCCATTGTCTCCATCTCTCTACACCATGTAAATATAGCTGTCTTGGAGGTGGAATCCTATAGACGATCTGAATGTCTATAATTTATTGAGTTTTGCTTCCAACCCTACCTATAGCAAGTGCAAGCGATGTTTTCATTTAAAGATGAAAAATTTGTTGTCTCCAAAATAAATTTTCCACCCGCACTTTACGTTCTTGGTAAACCATTCTGATGAAAATTTGTTCCGTATGTCTGTGTGTATGTGACAAAGCTTTATAAAGAAGTCCTTTCTGTTCTTAAATTGGTTTCTCAATTTCTCCATTGTTTCTCAAAAAAAAAAAAAAAAAAAAAAAAAAAAAAAAAAAAAAAAAAAAAAAAAAAAAAAAAAAAAAGAAAAGAAAAAAAAGCATTCCTTCTTTTTATATAGAAAAAAAATTAGAGATTTTACCTACAATTTTAAATTTGATATTTTAATAAATTATCTTTCTGAATGAGCCTCAGTTTCTGGTGAGAAAAGTTGGAGAAAAAAAAAAAAAAAAAAAAAAAAAAAAAAAAAAAAAAGTTTGCATTTTTTTTGTTATTTATTTATTTTTATTAGCGAATTTTATCAGAAAATAAAGCTATTGCAATGGCTCCAAAAATTTTAAAATAAAAATTTTCAAAAATTTTCTTCATCGAAATCTGTTTTGAGGCATTCTGAAATGATTCCTGGATTTTAACGCTTTTTTATATGTATACTAGCGTTCCCCCCGCGAGCGTTGCTGCGCCCAAATTAAATTTGTTTATTGATCGTAATTTTAAACTGTTATTAAGAGGTGATTTGATGGACGGAAGCTTAGCCTTTGGTTTCTGCCTTTGGTGTCTACAATGACCCTGGATTCGTTGTCATTTTATGCAGACGTTCAATAGTATCCTCCTCCTCCTCCCTTCTCCTCCTCCTCCTCCCTCCTCCTCCCCCCTCCTCCTCCCACCCACCTCCTCCTCCTCCCTCCTCCTCCCCTCCCTCATCCTCCTCCTCCCTCATCCTCCTCCCTCCTCCTCCTCCTCCTCCTCCCTCATCCTCCTCCTCATCATCCTCCCTCATCCTCCTCCTCATCCTTTGGCCTCACCCTCGGCCTCACTCTGCCTTCGGTCTTGGCTTGGGTAGTTAAATAAATTTCTAAAACCTGACACTGCACCCCTTTTATGCCCTCTGGGTCAGAGCCCTTTGAACGGATTTGCACCAAACTTTACAGGAACAATCCTTGAATCATGCCTAATAATACCTGAAAGTTTCATTACAATCTGTCGAGCGGTTTCGGAGTCTATAGGCAACATACATACATACATACATACATACATACATCCTCTTTTATAGATATAGATATATATATATGTATATATATATGTATGTGTCATTCCAGACGATAACTCTCGATAGAATTGAGATAAAAACTTCGTTCTTTCGCCAAAAAATCAAGCAGTTAAAAAGAAAGGATGAGTTCGTTGGACAACAATTTTTGAGCACAATTGGTCAAATTTCGAAAAATGTACCCAAAAAATCACTAAAAATGGCTAAAAACGGCCAAAAATTGTTTATTTTTTATTTTTTTGCGGAATTTTAGTCAAAACTAAATTTTCAACGATTAACGAGGACATTAAAAATTTTTACTCAAAATTATGATGAAAAACGAACTTAAATGTCATTAATATTTGCTGAAAAATCTATAAAAACTGCAAAAAATTTAAAAATGCAAAATCTCTTTTGAATAGCAGATTATTATTTAGAATACGTTTTTTGCCATAAAATTGGTTTTTAACCATTTCTGTCAACTAAAATTGCTCTAATTTCAATGCAATTTAACATACTATACTACGATAGATAGTTTATGAAAATTCGCTCATACGATCATGCTGCATGACTGGAACTTTTTTTTTAATATTTAAACTATTCAAATAATGAAACGCAGTGTTCGTGTGTGTGTGTCCTCAAATCCTAGTAACAAGATTAGTTTCCAGTTTTCATCCGATTATGATCAAATTTCCAGGGAATGTTCCGGTAAGGGTGAAGAAGACCCTTCATCAGTCTCATTGTTCCAAAACCAATACTTCTCTCTATGCTTGCGCAAACGTAATTGCCATCATGGATGATTTTGTTTCGCCCCAGTTTTTCATTCCGATTTGATGCCATTTTCAGGGATGTCAAAGAGTAGGTAGTGGAAAAACGAACGTAGAAATTTTTTGAAGAAAAAGGAAGGAGATAGTGTTAGGAGTTGAAGACACTCCATTTACACTTAGATACCACTTTATATTGTAACGAATAAATATTCAGTTTGAGTTGGAATTTCAATGTGACTATGAGTCTGTGTTTTCGATATGCATAACAATATGTATAAAGCTAAATAAATCCTTTTAGACAAAAACACTCTTTAGGATTGAAATGCGAATTCCGTTCTTGCGCAAAAAAATGAAGCTTTCCAAACGAAAGGATGAGTTTTTTGGCCAGATTTTATTTTAGCACATTGCATTGATCAAATTTCGAAAAATGTGCCAACAATATCTGTAGAAGTGGCATAAAACGGATAAAAATAATTAAATTTACATTTTTTACCAAAATTTTAGTTAAAAGAAGTTAAATAATCTAGAACATTAAAAAATGTATGCAAAAATTTATGTCGTTAGCTGTAAAAATATATTTGCCCAAAAATTAATAAAAGCTAACAAAATTTTTTTTTTTTTTTTTGAATCGCAGAATATTATTTGAAACAAGTTTTTTTGTGCAATAAAATTGGTAGTTAACAATTTCTTTTCATTCAAAGTCCATAATTTTCAAAACAGTGTAACTTGATGTGGCATATTAATTTACGAAAGTTCGCTCATACGATCATACTGCGTGAATGGAACTTTGTGGGAGTTGAAACGAACAGGAACGCTTGTCCTATAATAAGCTGTTTTTCTCATGACAATAATCTACTTCAATGGGGCCCGGCAGAAAAGATGCCAAAAGACAATTCATCAGTTTTCCTCTGCTGTGCTCTCGAATCTAAGAACATTATAAAAGCGTTCTTATAATTTATTTTCTAAAACAAAAGCAGTAGTCACAAAACTAGAAAAGCAGATAGTGTTACTGAATTTCATCAAACCTAGAACGAAGTTTTTTCTTTCTTATTTCCTTTCCATTTGTTTCAAAACGGAAGGATGACTTATGGGTTATTGTTACAGTGATTTTTCTTCCAAGTGTATTTTTGAGCTGGTCGGAAGTTTAAGAAGGGTGGGAAATAAAGACCAATAAATCAAAAGTTGTCGAAGAGTTTGTTTGAATCCAGCGTGAATGGAGCTTACGGAACTTTCACCATTCCACAGATTCGTAAACACCCAAATAGAAAAGCAAAGATCTGAATATGTACAGAAGCTTTTAAATTTATAACGGATATAATACATTAACGAGCTGTTCAGTTATTTATAGACACATAAGAAACATTCTGAATCAGCGCGGAATTTTCCACACTTATAGCAGAGCAGGTATAAACAAATTGGTAGTTCTTAAGAATTAGTTTTTAGCTATGTAATTTGGCAGAAAACAACGCAATCCATGGAACACTCACTACTTGCTCAGTTTTCATTGGATTTAGATGATGTTTCTGAGATAGACAAAGAGGCTGTAAGGGGAGGATGCATACCAATTAACCTAAGGAGCCTGCTGACTTGCACGAATCGGGTATTGATTGAACATTGACGTAATAAACAAACCTTTAAGTAATCACCCTCCCCCCCCCCCCCCCCCCCTTACATATATAGTTCTACTCATAGATTGCGGAAGCATTGCTTTCACTTTAAGGAGAACGACAAAAAATTGTTACCAAAATCTGAATTTCCACTCGTATTCAACATTTTAGACGATTCTAAACCAGATTCTGACAGTCTCTGTGTCTGTCCGTGGCCCGCAAAACTTTGTACCAAGCTGAAACTCCATTTTTCAACCGATTATGATAAGTATAGCATTTTCGAATGAAATTCAAACTTTTCCAAGTCAAATTCAACCTTTTCCAAGTCAAGTTCAACTTGTTTCCAAGTAAAATTCATCCTTTTTCAAGTCAAATTCATATTTTGCCAAACCAATTTCTACATTTCCCAAGTCAAATTCAACCTTTTTCGAAGTCAAATTCAACTTTTGCGAACATACTTTTCCAAACCAATTTCAACCTTTTCAAAGTCAAATTCAACCTTTTCCAAGTCAAATTCAACCTTTTCCGAATCAAACTCAACCTTATCCAAGTGAAATTCAACCTTTCCCAAGACAAATTTAACTTTTCCAAGTCCAAATCAACTTTTCCAAGTCAAATTCAACGTTTTTGAAGTCAAATTCAACTTTTCCTAACATACTTTTCCAAACCAATTTCAACCTTTCCCAAGTCAAATTCAACTTTTGCGAACATACTTTTCCAAACCAATTTCAACCTTTTCAAAGACAAATTCAACCTTTTCCAAGTCAAATTCAACCTTTTCTGAATCAAACTCAACCTTATCCAAGTGAAATTCAACCTTTTCCAAGACAAATTTAACTTTTCCAAGTCCAAATCAACTTTTCCAAGTCAAATTCAACCTTTTTGAAGTCAAATTCAACTTTTCCCAACATACTTTTCCAAACCAATTTCAACCTTTCCCAAGTCAAATTCAACCTTTTCCAAGTCAAATTCAACCTTTTCCGAATCAAACTCAACCTTATGCAAATGAAATTCAACCTTTTCCAAGACAAATTTAACTTTTCCAAGACAAATTTAACTTTTCCAAGTCCAAATCAACTTTTCCAAGTCAAATTCAACCTTTTTGAAGTCAAATTCAACTTTTCCCAACATACTTTTCCAAACCAATTTCAACCTTTTCCAAGTCAAATTCAACCTTTTCCTAGTCAAACCCAACCTTATCCTAGTGAAATTCAACCTTTTCCAAGTAAAATTTAACTTTTCCAAGTCCAAGACAACTTTTCCAAGTCAAATTCAAAGTTTTCCAAGTCAAACTCAAACTTTTCCAAACCAAATTCAACCTTTTCCAAGTCAAATTTGACCTTTTCCATGTCAAATTCAACCTTTTCCAATCCGAATTCAACCTTTTCTAAACGGAAGTTAGTGAAAAACGTTGTCTATTTCCACGAAAAATAAAGAGTTAAATCGATTTCGACGGTTAGGCCATCATCAGTAACAAACAATAACTGAAGATACATTAGAAAAGACACAGCTTTTATAGTAACAGGTGAAGGGAGATTGAATCCCATTGGTCAAGAGAAAGGAAAGGGGCAGGAGGTACAACCAAGTATCCAACCAAGTAAGTGCAAACAAGATGACGGGGGGATAATAGCTAATTAGATGAAGTGAAAGGGGGAAATAACTAAATATGGTTTCAACATTGTGAAGGGATAATTCCAAGCTTTATAAAAATGGACCTATTGGTGGTGAAATATATATAGGTATATCCTCATTTAAACATTTACCAGATCTGTCACTTTTGATAATTTCGAATTTTTCAAGTATACATTCAACATACCTCCCTTCGGACAAAAATGAAGAAATTCTACAAACTGTCTATCTGTCAAAATTCAATCTATCAATGTCAATATGTCAATAACAATCTATTGTTTGTTACTGATGATGGCCTAACCGTCGAAATCGATTTAACAGTGAAACTCTTTATTTTTCGTGGAAATAGACAACGTTTTTCACTAACTTCCGTTTTGAAATGGGTTTTCCACAACTTCGTCGCGAGTGATTTAGTTCGTAACATAATTAAATTTACATTTTTTTACCAAAATTTTAGTTAAAAGAAGTTAAATAATCTAGAACATTAAAAAAATGTATGCAAAAATTTATGTCGTTAGCTGTAAAAATATATTTGCCCAAAAATTAATAACAGCTAACAAAATTTTTTTTTTTTAATCGCAGAATATTATTTGAAACAAGTTTTTTTGTGCAATAAAATTGGTAGTTAACAATTTCTTTTCACTCAAAGTCCTTAATTTTCAAAACAGTGTAACTTGATGTGGCATATTAATTTACGAAAGTTCGCTCATACGATTATACTGCGTGAATGGAACTTTGTGGGAGTTGAAACGAACAGGAACGCTTGTCCTATAATAAGCTGTTTTCTCATGACAATAATCTACTTCAATGGGTCCCGACAGAAAAGATGCCAAAAGACAATTCATCAGTTTTCCTCTGTTGTGCTCTCGAATCTAAGAACATTATAAAAGCGTTCTTATAATTTATTTTCTAAAACAAAAGCAGTAGTCACAAAACTAGAAAAGCAGATAGTGTTACTGAATTTCATCAAACCTAGAACGAAGTTTTTTCTTTCTTATTTCCTTTCCATTTGTTTCAAAACGGAAGGATGACTTATGGGTTATTGTTACAGTGATTTTTCTTCCAAGTGTATTTTTGAGCTGGTCGGAAGTTTAAGAAGGGTGGGAAATAAAGACCAATAAATCAAAAGTTGTCGAAGAGTTTGTTTGAATCCAGCGTGAATGGAGCTTACGGAACTTTCACCATTCCACAGATTCGTAAACACCCAAATAGAAAAGCAAAGATCTGAATATGTACAGAAGCTTTTAAATTTATAACGGATATAATACATTAACGAGCTGTTCAGTTATTTATAGACACATAAGAAACATTCTGAATCAGCGCGGAATTTTCCACACTTATAGCAGAGCAGGTATAAACAAATTGGTAGTTCTTAAGAATTAGTTTTTAGCTATGTAATTTGGCAGAAAACAACGCAATCCATGGAACACTCACTACTTGCTCAGTTTTCATTGGATTTAGATGATGTTTCTGAGATAGACAAAGAGGCTGTAAGGGGAGGATGCATACCAATTAACCTAAGGAGCCTGCTGACTTGCACGAATCGGGTATTGATTGAACATTGACGTAATAAACAAACCTTTAAGTAATCACCCTCCCCCCCCCCCTTACAATATAGTTCTACTCATAGATTGCGGAAGCATTGCTTTCACTTTAAGGAGAACGACAAAAAATTGTTACCAAAATCTGAATTTCCACTCGTATTCAACATTTTAGACGATTCTAAACCAGATTCTGACAGTCTCTGTGTCTGTCCGTGGCCCGCAAAACTTTGTACCAAGCTGAAACTCCATTTTTCAACCGATTATGATAAGTATAGCATTTCCGAATGAAATTCAACCTTTTCCAAGTCAAATTCAACCTTTTCCAAGTCAAGTTCAAGTTGTTTCCAAGTAAAATTCATCCTTTTTTATGTCAAATTCATATTTTGCCAAACCAATTTCAACATTTCCCAAGTCAAATTCAACCTTTTCGAAGTCAAATTCATCTTTTGCTAACATACTTTTCCAAACCAATTTCAATCTTTTCAAAGACAAATTCAACCTTTTCCAAGTCAAATTCAACCTTTTCTGAATCAAACTCAACCTTATCCAAGTGAAATTCAACCTTTTCCAAGACAAATTTAACTTTTCCAAGTCCAAATCAACTTTTCCAAGTCAAATTCAACCTTTTTGAAGTCAAATTCAACTTTTCCTAACATACTTTTCCAAACCAATTTCAACCTTTCCCAAGTCAAATTCAACTTTTGCGAACATACTTTTCCAAACCAATTTCAATCTTTTCAAAGACAAATTCAACCTTTTCCAAGTCAAATTCAACCTTTTCTGAATCAAACTCAACCTTATCCAAGTGAAATTCAACCTTTTCCAAGACAAATTTAACTTTTCCAAGTCCAAATCAACTTTTCCAAGTCAAATTCAACCTTTTTGAAGTCAAATTCAACTTTTCCCAACATACTTTTCCAAACCAATTTCAACCTTTCCCAAGTCAAATTCAACCTTTTCCAAGTCAAATTCAACCTTTTCCGAATCAAACTCAACCTTATGCAAATGAAATTCAACCTTTTCCAAGACAAATTTAACTTTTCCAAGACAAATTTAACTTTTCCAAGTCCAAATCAACTTTTCCAAGTCAAATTCAACCTTTTTGAAGTCAAATTCAACTTTTCCCAACATACTTTTCCAAACCAATTTCAACCTTTTCCAAGTCAAATTCAACCTTTTTCTAGTCAAACCCAACCTTATCCTAGTGAAATTCAACCTTTTCCAAGTAAAATTTAACTTTTCCAAGTCCAAGACAACTTTTCCAAGTCAAATTCAAAGTTTTCCAAGTCAAACTCAAACTTTTCCAAACCAAATTCAACCTTTTCCAAGTCAAATTTGACCTTTTCCATGTCAAATTCAACCTTTTCCAATCCGAATTCAACCTTTTCTAAACGGAAGTTAGTGAAAAACGTTGTCTATTTCCACGAAAAATAAAGAGAGTTAAATCGATTTCGACGGTTAGGCCATCATCAGTAACAAACAATAACTGAAGACACATTAGAAAGGACACAGCTTTTATAGAAACAGGTGAAGGGAGATTGAATCCCATTGGTCAAGAGAAAGGAAAGGGGCAGGAGGTACAACCAAGTATCCAACCAAGTAAGTGCAAACAAGATGACGGGGGGATAATAGCTAATTAGATGAAGTGAAAGGGGGATAAATAACTAAATATGGTTTCAACATTGTGAAGGGATAATTCCAAGCTTTATAAAAATGGACCTATCAGTGGTGAAATATATATAGGTATATCCTCATTTAAACATTTACCAGATCTGTCACTTTTGATAATTTCGAATTTTTCAAGTATACATTCAACATACCTCCCTTCGGACAAAAATGAAGAAATTCTACAAACTGTCTATCTGTCAAAATTCAATCTATCAATGTCAATATGTCAATAACAATCTATTGTTTGTTACTGATGATGGCCTAACCGTCGAAAATCGATTTAACAGTGTAACTCTTTATTTTTCGTGGAAATAGACAACGTTTTTCACTAACTTCCGTTTTGAAATGGGTTTCCACAACTTCGTCGCGAGTGATTTAGTTCGTAACCTTTTCTAGGTCAAATTCAACTTTTTCCAAGTCATATTCAACATCTTCCAGGTCACATCGTTGTAACAAGCATTTCTGTTTTCATTCCATTTGGAGGTAATTTTCTGGGAATTTGAAGGCTAGGCTGAAGATGGTCTTCCTTAAATTCCATCACCTAAAAATTATCTTGTAGTTGCCACAGCGCATGCACGAACAAGGAATCCATCAACCGTCATTTTCTCATTGCTTAATCGTCCGATCTTGCTCAAATTGGGATGTTAGTTCATAGGCCATGTGAGTTTCATCATAATCGTGTCACCATTGCTGCGCATGCGAAAACCTTTAATTCTTTATTAACTATTTTCCCCGACTATAGGAAATCTTTCACTATTTCCCCTAAATATAGGAATCTTTCAAGATAATTTATAACATTTACAAGATCTATACGAGGAAGCGAAGTGCTATAAACAACTTGACGGACTTTTTTCTTTTATTACAATTCACCTTGAAACATGAACTAAAAAATTATGGTGAGGGTGCTAATGAGGGTTATTTAGAATCTACGGTCGATTTCAAGAGTTCAGTAATGAAAATGCTCAAATAAAAAGGCTGCATTGATAGTCTCCTGAACTAATAATTCAAGAAAGAACTATTACGTACATAGGTTCTTCGTTCTACAGCATAAACTACCAGATGGTACCAGATTCCAGGTAATTAGCTCCTCCATACAGAAATGCGACAGAAGGCAGTTCGCTTGTTGTAATACGGCGGTAAATGTGATTTTGTACAACAACTTTCCTAGGAACGGGGATTAGTGTGCGGGATAGACTTGGGATTAGAGCGAGAAACACAACTTTATGCGGTCTTCCTCGTCTTCCCCAGTTATTCCCAACGCCTCTTTTACCAATTATCATCCTCATTATGCGCCTGGCGGTCGGGTTTTAATCACATCCTCCGAGTTAATGGTAATGCTTACTTTTAATAACCCTCGCTCCACACTGACTGTTCCCAAGGAAGGTAGGCACCCCGCTTTAGGCTTCATGAACTTCGAGTTTAGGTCGATTGCGACGTCTTTCTGAGGGCAGAACGCGTTTTACTGACAACTAAATTTTATAAAAGTCAAAAGATGGGCGTTTTGAAGGGGCGGGAGGGGGGGGGGGCGTTGTTTTCACTTTCGGGAAAAAAAAATATTTCTTGGTACTCAAAATCAAAATTTCCACTCTCATTTAACGTTTTAGACCATTCTGAAAAACTTTGGTTCCGAGTCTGTTTGTGTGTGTGTGTGTGTGTGCCTGCTGGATATTGTATAGCCACTTAGCGCAATGGGTCTTGCCAGTAGCAGCGTGGACTTGAAGCAGACCTGATGACCTTGCGATTTTAGCTAAAATTAAGAAGTTTGATTAGAAATGATCAGCGGGAAGCAATGTCCGAGCTGATAGGAGTGGTGGCAATGAACAATCCCCTGCCCACTAACTGTGGCGTGTCTCGTGGTGTGGTGCGGGAGGAGTGCTTCGTGACCCGCGTTCATCGAGGCACTAACCCGGTGGTCATTTTATAGAATAGACCTAATTAAAAGAAAAGATCGGTCGTCTTCGGTTCTTCTAGCATCACTAATATTTACACTTAATGAACATGTTGGATTTATTAAATATGTGGAAAGGTTCAGGCCGTAGGTTATCCTCAATCATCGACAGACGTCCCTAATTATCTTTTTCCAATGTCTATACGAATCCAAAAAGACTTGAATCTATTACTCGTTATGAAAAATGTAAAATCAGGGAATCGGCAGTTGTCGGCTCTCTTAGGTTTGCTCTTAATAAGGGCTAAAGTATTTCATGGAGGCACTCCCTTTCATCTCTCTCTCTCTCTCCCTCCTCCGCCTTTCTCAACTTCCATAATCACAAGGGCCGGCTTCAAGTGGGCATCCTTACCACTTCTTAATTTAGTTTTTTCTTTTCTTATTTAATGGTGTGTCTCTTCCGCCTCTAAGGAGAGTTATATTTGAAAAATAAAATAAAATAAATAAAGAAATTGAAAATGTGTATAGTAAACACTTTTTTATTTTTACTCATTTCATTCTATCCATCTATTTATTTTGTTCAACTTCAGAAGCCAATTTATTGCTAATTTCCGACAAAAAGCGCCTCCCAGATATTGACTTTAGTGGCCAATTTTCCTGCATTTTTGACGAGGTAAGATTTTGGTTATGTTATTATTTGTTCGGAACTAACACGAACAGCCCCTCCCCCCTCTCTCCGTTGCGAAAATTTTATTTTGCGTTTGATGATATCTAGACCCTCCTTTGCTACTAGAAACTTGGCTGCTAAAAAAAAAAAAAAGAAAAAAAAAAAAAAAAAAAAAGTAACGAATTGGCCATCATTTGGCTTTTAATGGGTGGGAAGTTTTTTGCATTTTTCGTATTGGTATTTCTCGTAAACACGAAAATAACCTGTTAGAGCGAGCACTATGAATGCTTACTCTTTCGCATCGATTTCTCGTAGCGTTTATGTGAGCCCTAGAGACGTTAACGTGACTCTTGTAGTGAATCACTGCTCAAAACTCAATTGTCTCAGAAGACAATTTCCAAAATATAACATGAAGTAAGAAACAACAACCTGTTACCTCTACACCATATAAAAAAGATTCAGCTGCGAAAAACACGAATCTTTAAAACAAGTATAATGAACCTTGAAACGAAATTTTGATAATGAAAAAGTTGAAATCTTTGATAAAAAAACGGAAATTAGTAAAAAACATTGTCTATTTCCACGAAAAATAAAGAGTTACAATGGTAAATCGATTTCGACGGTTAGACCATCATCAGTAACAAACAATAACTAGAGTGTTGTTGAGTGTGTAATTGTTGTTGAGTTATTGTTTTTTACTGATGATGCAAACCGTCGAAATCGATTTAACATTGTGACTCTTTATTTTTCGTGGAAATAGACAACGTTTTTTACGCGTGTTTCGCGTGTTTAGCGTGTTTTGCGTATTTTGCGAGTTTCGCGTGTTTCGCGTGTTTCGAGTGTTTCGCGTGTTTCACGTGTTTCTCGTGTTTTGCATGTTGCGCGTGTTTCGTGTGTTTCGCATGTTTCGCGTGTTTAGTGTGTTTAGCGTGTTTCGCGTGTTTCGCGTGATTCGCTTGTTTCTCGTGTTTCGCGTGCTGCGCGTGTTTTCGCGTGTTTCGCGTGTTTCGCGTGTTTCTCGTGTTTCGCGTGTTGCGCGTGTTTTGCGTGTTTCGCGTGTATCTCGTGTTTCTCGTGTTTCGCGTGTTTCTCCTGTTTCGCGTGTTTAGCGTGTTGCGCGTGTTGCGGTGTTTTGCGTGTTTCGCGTGTTACGCGTGTTTCGCGTGTTTCTCGTGTTTCGCGTGTTTCGCGTGTTGCGCATGTTGCGCGTGTTTCGTGTGTTTCGCGTGTTACGCGTGTGTCCCGTGTTTTGCGTGTTTTGGGTGTTTTGCGTGTTTCGCGGGTTTCTCGTGTTGCGCGTGTTTCTCGTGTTTCTTGAGTTTCTCTTGTTTCGCGTGTTTCGCGTGTTTCTCGTGTTTCGCGTGTTTCTCGTGTTTCGCGTGTTTCGCGTGTTTCGCGTGTTTCGCGTGTTTCGCGTGTTTCTCGTGTTTCGCGTGTTTCGCGTGTTTCTCGTGTTTCGCGTGTTTCGCGTGTTTCGCGTGTTTCGCGTGTTTCGCGTGTTTCTCGTGTTTCGCGTGTTTCGCGTGTTTTGCGTGTTTCGCGTGTTTTGGGTGTTTTGCGTGTTTCGCGTGTTTCGCGTGTTTCGCGTGTTGCACGTGTTTCGCGTGTTTCGTGTGTTTTGCGTGTTACGCGTGTTTCGCGTGTTTTGGGTGTTTCTCGTGTTTCGCGTGTTTCGCGTGTTTCGCGTGTTTTGCGTGTTTCACGTGTTACGCGTGTTTCCCGTGTTTAGCGTGTCGCATGTTTCGCGTGTTTCGGGTGTTTCGCGTGTTTCTCGTGTTTCGCGTGTTTTGGGTGTTTTGTGTGTTACGCGTGTTTCCCGTGTTTCCCGTGTTTCTCGTGTTTCGCGTGCGTGTTGCGCGTGTTACGCGTGTTTCGCGTGTTTCGTGTGTTCCGCGTGTTTCTCGCGTTTCGCGTGTTTCTCGTGTTTCGCGTGTTTCGCGTGTTGCGCGTGTTTCTCTTGTTTCGCGTGTTTCGCGTGTTTCTCGTGTTTCGCGTGTTTTGGGTGTTTTGCGTGTTACGCGTGTTTGGCGTGTTTCGCGTGTTGCGCATGTTTAGCGTGTTTCTCGTGTTTCTCGTGTTGCACGTGTTGCGCGTGTTTTGCGTGTTTCGCGTGTTTCGCGTGTTACGCGTGTTTCCCGTGTTTCGCGTGTTTTGTGTGTTTCCCGTGTTTCTTGTGTTTCGCGTGTTTCGCGTGTTTCGCGTGTTTTGCGTGTTGAGTTATTGTTTTTTACTGATGATGCAAACCGTCGAAATCGATTTAACATTGTGACTCTTTATTTTTCGTGGAAATAGACAACGTTTTTTACTAACTTCCGTTTTGAAATTGGTTCCCACAACTTCGTCACGAGTGATTAAGTTCGTATTTTGCTTCGATAAAACGTCGAAAGCAAAAACGAAATGCCGCTGATGACCCTTCTGGTTGAGGTGCGGGGAAAAAACACGAAAGAAAGACAAATACAAAGGTTAAACCAACAACATAAGACGGCACAGGGAAAAGCCCCATTTTCGTATACGAGAAAATGGAAACGAGAAGTACAAAAACTCTCTAATATCTGCGTTTCCGTTTTTCTTGGGGATTTCTTTGATACATTTTTTAGTAGCTGATTTTTATGCAACACTTCGTCGATTAATTCATCTCTTTAGAATGAAGCTTGTAATTTCATTCACTTTTGTAGTCTCAGAAAGGTTTCCTTTCAATTGCTAATATCTAATGTTTAGTAGAAAAGAATTTAGCTCATGCAGCTGATCAGGATGGGACCCGTCATTTCATTCGTCTCGTACTGTCTGAGACAAGCTTCCTATCAAATTTCAACTTCTTTGGGTGAACAGGAGGAGAGAATTTAGCTCATGCAGCTGATCAGGATGGGACCCGTCATTTCATTCGTCTCGTATTGTCTGAGACAAGCTTCCTACCAAATTTCAACTTCTTTGGGTGAACAGGAGGGGAGAATTTAGCTCATTCAGCTGATCAGGATGGGGCCGTCATTTCATTCGTCTCGCATTGTCTGAGACAAGCTTCCTACCAAATTTCAACTTCTTTGGGTGAACAGGAGAGAATTTAGCTCATTCAGCTGATCTAGATGGGGCCCGTCATCTCGTTTGATGTCCATCATTTTATGACCAAGTCGTTATTGATTCTATAGTACTTGCCACGAGAGCCTGGATGTAAAATTCTTGTAACATGCATTTCTTATACAATTGTTGTGTCATACAATTTCTGTGATTATGCGCGTTAGGCTGATGTTTTCCCTCAATCAATTTCATCAGTCAAAAATCAAAAGTTTCCATGGCGTATATGCAAAGGGTCAAATCCATCAAGCATAATTTTTTCATTGTCTATTCGTTCGATCTTGATCAAGCACGGAAGGTGCCCAGCAGAGCATTAACGACTTGTTTACCTCATATGAATTTCATCTCAATCGTAACAATAGTAATAGCTGCAGCGTATGATGGACGAACCTCAAGTCCTTATAACAAGAAAGGCTTCTACAGGTTTCATCCAATTTCTATGTAATTTTCAGGGATTTAATGGCCCATTTCTATCAAAAAAACTTCCTCTGGTTTCATTGTTATTCAAACCTAGCTGGTTGAGTACTAGGGGCGATTGCTTTCTTCGTAAAGTCATCATCATCAGGCCGTCACGAGTTCTCCAATATTGTGACGACGAAAACTTGCTTTAGGTACGTCAATCATAATGATTTGTGCTCAAAGAAATGAGAAATAAGATTGATTAAAACAAGAATTTACAGAAATGTTGTATTTATTGTTGCTGTAGATTAATTTGATAAAATAATATATTATTGAAACATGCTCTCTCTCTCAATGTTTTCATCATTGTAAATACATTTTGTACGCAGATGACCTACAAATATATCTTGAAAGTGATGTAGTATCAAACTCAACCAAAGTATCAAACTTATCAATCAAGATATTGAGAGACTGAATGACTGGTGTAGTAAGCACTTGTTAAGTATTAATCCGCAAAAAAGTAATGCAATGATAATAGGCCATACGAAATTATTGAACAAAATTGATTTTAGTATTATTCCCAAAGCTAAAATTGGTTCTAACATTTTGAATTACGTTCAAAAAGTAAAGAGCCTTGGTGTAGAAATTGATGACAAACTGAAATGGGGACCTCAAGTAACAAGTATTTGTTCAAAAGTCTATAAAGGCTTATATCAATTTAGGCGCTTAGCCCATCAATTCCCACAAGACGTACGTCAAAAACTAGTTCAAGCCATGTTAATACCCATATTAGACTATGCAGCCATTGCCTATTGTGATATGAGTGTACAAAGATGTGATGCACTGCAAAAGGCTCAAAATGCGTGCGGAAGATTCATTTTTAACCTTCCGAAATGGGAACATGTGACTCCTTATTATAAAAAATTACGATGGTTAAAAATACACGAATGGAGGGAACATAGAATAGGAATCCTTCGGTTTAAAATTTTAAAAAACTAAACAACCTAAATACTTGAGTTCAAAATTTAAATATCAGTCTGAAGTACATCAGAGGAGAACTAGAACAGCAGAGAACACGTTAGTTTGCCCTCAGCATAGAACTATTATGTACAGTAGGTCGTTTGAATGTAGGGCAATCAGTTTATATAATGAGTCACCAAGTTTGTTTGATATTAATTCATCTATATCAGTGTTTAAAAGAAAATTTAAAGAAAAACTATCACATCGCTATGACACTTAACTTAAGACATGAATTATACTTTTAATGTGAGCAAGATACCCATTTAATTTCTATTTTATATCTTAATATTTGGAATTTTATTTTATGATTTATTTTTTGAAGAAGTTAAATTTAATGTTATATAATTTGTAATTAATGTGACTGACAAAGTTTTGTAACTATTTTTTGTTTAATCATTTGTGTACATTTGTAAGAGAGGGCCTTAAGGCCCTAAATTGTACACATTAATAAATATAACAGTCAAACAGTCAAACTTATTCTCCCTCCCTCTCTCTCCACTCCGAAGTTGAGAAACCCTGCAGCAATGCATATATAATTTATTGCTACGTTTCCAATTAGCTGATTATTTCGTACTTGTTTAACTGTTTGAACTCCCGTGTTGATTTAACTATAGCTCATATTCATCCTTGCAAAAACTGACCTTATTCCGTAGTTTCAACATTCAAAAGGTTACTTGTTAGGGGTGGTGGGGGGTGAGGGCTAACTTACCTTTCGGTATATCCGTCCTCCCTTCTCATTCCCCTCATAACTCTCTTTCGCCTCAACCACTTCTCAGCCAGCAATCTTCTCGGGAAACTTGACTTGTTTTCCTTCATCCCAACCCTCTAACTTCTGAAGGTGTTCCACGAAAAATAAACCGCGGGAATTCAACCTCGGTACGTGTTACGCCTTCTGAAAACATTCGTTTTTATCCGCCATGCCTCAACGATATTCACGGCCGAATCTCATATCGCCAAAGTTTTATAAATTGCCTTGTCTGAACTCTTTTGCCTCTCGTTTCTTTTACTTCAAAGGTACCATGATTGAGGCAAACAGAACCGGCTAAACATGATTTTGAACTAGTTGCCAATTTCTTTATTGAAAAAATCTGATCAAAGGACGTTTGGCGAAACTCATGAACGAACATGTAGGTAAATATTAGAGAGTTCCTTATCGTGGCAAATATTAAAAAATGTATCATCTTGAACTCATCTCCTCATTCGTCGGGAATGAGTTATCGCTGAGACGCCAACACATTACGTCCAACGCATCTCTCCTCAGCCTAGAAGAAAGTCGGCATTCGCATTAACGATATAATTATTTACGATAATGAAATAATTGATATCTACAGAGGGTTCCTAATCCAAAAGTCAATTGGGATAAGGTCTTGGGTTTTATCATCTGGGGCGAGCCATAGCGAATGCTAACCTGATCAAATCAAGACGGTTGGATTAGTGTCGTATCAGTGACGTACTTATCTTCAAGTAACGCAGAACCACCAAGGAGCTTTCCCCGCCTTTCCCATGTATTCAGTTTCCAGCATTTTCAAGTTTCCTAGTTCTTTCCTTATTCACTTTCCTTATTCACATAAAGGTTTCTCAATGTCAGATTTCGAATATGAATAAGGATGAAATTAATGGACAAGAAAATGAATATAATTTTCATGAATTATGAATATTAGCAAGAAATTAATACCACTGTTACCGGTGTGTAAGGTTACTTTTTGAAAGGTATAAAAGGAATAAGGCGTCTTATGTACAGGGTGGAGTAACTTTGTCTTATAGGACGTTTTTTGCTGCTTGGAAATGAGTAAGATAAATGCAATTCTGGTCAATTTTTCGGTGCTTTCCCAAGTTGGTGTTGCAAATATCAATAAATGAACATCACACGAAAACTTATCTCAAAATTACGTATTACATGTGGCAATTGAATATCTTCAAAACTCAATGTTCCACAATTTTGACATTTTTGGAAATTGCGCACTTTTGGAGCGGAATCGAGGCTGTTTACGCGCACATAAAAAATCGAGTGATGGGTCATTTCTTAATTAAATTTCACGTAGAATTTAAATCTGCAATAAAAATAGTGGTCTCCATTTTAAAAAAATAAAGTTTATTTCATTTGCGACACTTCTGGCGCTAGTTGCCCGTACGAAAGTATTTTACCTGAGATCTACGTTAAAAATTATGAAGAATGGGGAATTTTTTACGCTGAAGTCAGTCAAAATAAATGGAAGTGAAACCTTTCCTTGGGACACCCTGTATATATGTACATCTGAAAAAGCGCCAACTTCAGGAATCGTTTCAGAATGCCTCAAACCAGATTTGAAATCAATTTCCAAAAATTTTTCAATCCAGAAATTTTTCAAACAATTTATTTTAAACATTTTCCAAGTCATTGCAATAATTGCTTTATTTTTTACGAAAATTCGCTAAAAGAAAGGACAAATTGTATTTGAAGTGTTTTAAACGATTTTGTAAAAAGTTGGATCGAATCTGTGAAATGGTGATTTCAATCTTTGCATTCTGTGAGTCAGTGGCGTAGTTTGAGGAGGGGCTGGGTGGGCAGAGCCCCTCCATAAATCATAGAGCATTCAGAATTTTGTTTTATGGATACAATTAAAATTAACCCTGGAATGTCCC
This sequence comes from Adelphocoris suturalis, assembly GCA_030762985.1. Lineage (NCBI taxonomy): Eukaryota > Metazoa > Arthropoda > Insecta > Hemiptera > Miridae > Adelphocoris > Adelphocoris suturalis. The sequence continues at coordinate 3,998,816 of CM061048.1, read as the reverse complement.
GGCTAAATTTCCAACACTTTACTCCCCGGTGGGGTGTGTCAAACACCAACTTTGAAAATTGTTTGAAAATTCAAAAATAAGTTACACTTGAATCAAATTTTATTTTTATTCTGTTATCAAGAGTAAAAAGAAACATGAAGTAGGTACCTAAGCTCATGAAGAAAAAAGCAATAGTAAGGCAAACCTCATGCTCCGAAGAAAAAAATAATAGCAGAAAGGTACCTCATTTCAACAAAATTTCAATATAAAATTAGCACATTTTCATTTAAAAACAAAAATAAATAAATAAATAAAACCTACAAAACAATTTTCTGAGATTAGTTTGATACCATTTACAAAACCCAAGAACTAGAATGAAAAGGTACTCAACATAAAATTAGTACCAAGCAATAGGATCAACATTCCCAATACTTTGAAGATCTATGATGTTCCCAAAAGGAACAGCGAACTAGTTTCTCCAAAACTGTCACTTTTGACGCTTCTTCATCGGAGGCAACTTCTTGTAACTCGAAATTATCTCCCGTGTTTGAATTTTCTCCGCCAAAATATACATCTTCTTCCTCCAACTGTTCCAAAATGGATCTAATGTCTTCAGGATCCGAAAACTTGCGTTTTTCAGCCATTTCTAACGATGAGCCAATATCAAAACTGTGGGAACGCCCTTAAAAATAACACTTGCTATTGAGAAAATCACTAGCGGTTAGCTCCCCGGTGGGGTTTGTCAAACCCCAGGCACGAGAAAGTACCTACTACACTACATAGACGCATTGAACGTACTAAACTGGAAAAAGGCTGAAGCCTTTAGGGAAGAAGTGGGGGGGGGGGGGGGGGGGGGGTGATATAGAGGGCGAAAAGAGCCAGACGTGAGGGATTCAACATGATAAACTAACTTTAAATCGCGATTGGGGTTTGACAAACCCCACGGGGCATTCCAGGGTTGATAATTGTAACCTTCTATTTTCAGTACCTACACCTTCAATTGGATGATGTAGTTCGTAAAAACAATACACTATCACACGAATCTGCGTGCCTATAAACTTTAGACGGTCTTAGAAATAAAGAAATCCTTATTAGGTTCATTTGTGTGAGGACAAAATGGCGTGGATATTATATAGCCCTATGGAAAGGAATAAAAAACACCTAGTAAATAAAACGGAAATGTAAATACTACAAACTGAAATCAAGTCGTTCCCCACTCCCTTCTGGGGCTAGCCTCGTATGCGGCTTTTCCCTAGAAAAATATCTATTGTTCAGTATCCACCAAAATTCCCCTATGAACTTCCCCTACTTTTCACTGCCTACTAGGTCAAGCTTGGTTGTTCGATTCAAAACTTAATAAACTTCTTTAATTAACTTTTGGTTGTTTGTATATTGTAGATATCATACTATTTACATATTAAATCCCAGCTAAAATAAAGCAAATATACAATAAATAGAAAACTACAGTGGTGATTGAAATAGTTTAATAGAAAATATTGAAATATTCTATTGTAGCAATATTCATATTCTAACCTATAACTAGAATATTGGGGGTTTGAGTTTGTTTAGATTTTGTTTAGTTCCTCGCTATCGGTTGCATGCCTCGTATCTTATTTCGCGTACTTACCTATATAATACAATTGTGTGATATTGTCCAGATAAGATTTCAATGTTCGGATTAGTTGATATTGTGTAATATTTTCTTCTAGATAGTATTATGCTTTGATGATAAATATGTAGGTTCGTGAATATGAAAACGTACGTGATTTAAAATCATGAGGAAAAGCCATTGAACAGGCATATGAAAGTTTGGCAGTTTATTATACAGTATTCGCATATTCAACTTCAAGTATTAAATATTAATACTACAACGACAAAATAATTTCTTATTTCTGAATTTAATTATAATAATAATTGATATAATATCTCTCTTCTCGAATCCTCCTCATTGTCTCGTCCTAATGTTCATTCGTTAATATTAAACATTTGTATTTGCTTTTTATATGTAATATTATTCTTTAACTAATGTATTAAATATTGGGTTATGTTGGTATTTCATTATTTGATCAAATGTATTTAATTGTTTGTTGAATTTATTTGTATTTAATTTGATCAATTTGTATTTAATTGTTATGTATTTGTTTATGTGATTGCAAGCCTTTATTACAGCAATGATAAATTATTGATGGCATTTCCGCTGATGGTCTTAAAACCAAAGCGTTCCATGTTAGTTTCTGTATCCAGCTGTACGACAGGAGATAAACATGTTTTTCATTCATTCATAAAATAAAATGAAATCCTTGACTTTTGCCCCTCCATAAGAAATGGCTTAGCTACGTGACTGCTGTGAGTACCTGTTGATTGTGCACTACGAGCTCAACACGTTCAAGCGTGTAGTCGATCTGAGATGCACCAGCCGTTGACCAGGACTTGCCCCTGATGCTGTAGCGGCCCCGCTGGACGGCTGAGATCCCGAGCCGGCTGCAGCTATCATCGGCGTATCGGTGCGTTGAAAACACGAACGTGTCGTTCCCGGAGTACATGAACGACCTCAGCACGTACTCGGGGCCTTCCCTCACCTCGCATCTGGAAAAGAAGGAAGATATTGTCAAAACCCATGTCAAAATGTATTACTATCGTTTGTCGTCTTGATTTTCTGTGTAGATCATCTTATTCTGAAAGTTGGAAGAACGAACACAGACCACTTTTTCGTTTTTTGCGAGCGCTTTCGGGAGATACTGCAGGGAAACCTCATTATTAAAATTATTTTTTTAATTTCAAAATATATATATATGAAATGTTTAGTTGTTACGCGGGGTTATTAAACAATACAGTTGCAGAATTTCCAAAAAATAGTTTTTTGTATTTTGCTAATAATGATTTTCTCTTAAATTAGCATTAAAAAGTGGTGACCCCGACGTTTTATCTGATTTTGAAAAAATAGCTGCCAGTCAAACAAATGAAATTAAACTTGAAAATTTAGAGAAAAATGAACAAACCTTGCAATTCAAAAGTTTTTCATTACCAAAACAACTATGGTGCGATATATCAACAGAAAATATAAAACCACTAATTCCAAAAAGTTTTCGTTTCCAAAATTTTCAACAAATTCATAGCATGGTATCCTCAAGCTAACGGAAAACTAGAACGACAACACAGGAAGTTGAAAACAGTTATAAAGTCACACAATTCAATTAAGTGGACAGATTCATTGCCAACAGTTCTTCTTGGTCTTAGGGCAGGACTGCGAGAAGATGTTAACAGCTCAATCGCCCACATGACCTACGGAAAATCCGCCAAACTTCCTGGTGAATTTTTCGTTGAATGCAAAATTCAGTCTGATCCCGAAACATTTATTAACAAATTGCAAAAATGTAATTTGGTAAAACCTGTTTCAATTCAAAATAAAACATCAAAAACAATATTTATGCACAAGAATCTGATGCACTGTACCCACGTCTTCGTGAGAGTTGATAGAGTGAAAAAACCGCTCGAACCAACCTATGAAGGACCATTTAAAGTATTGAAGAAAGATGATAAATAATTTACATTACGAATAAAAAACAAAGAAAATAATATCTCAATAGATAGATTGAAACCAGCATATCAGGTACCACCAGAAGAAAGTGAACTTAGAACCGAAGAATCGAAAGTTTCAAGAACTAGTCGATCATCCTCCAGGAAACTAAACAATACGAAGAGAATGGAAAAGAACAAAAATATGCGATTTCTATACCACGATTTAATCAAAATTTATTTTTATTAACCGGAGTCGTTCCTGGAGGTGGAGTAAATGTAGGGAAACCCCATTAATTATTTTGTTGATTTCAAAATATTTACATAGGTATGAAATGTTTAATTGCAGAGTTAGTAAACAATATAGTTGCAGAACTTCCAAAAAATACAAAAAATAGTTTTTTCTACTTTGCTAATTATATTTTCCTCTTAAATTAGCATTACAATACTATGCCCTCTTCCTCAGACTAACAATCAACAAATTATCCCGTTCTGCCTCACTCCCATCCATCATCCAACCAAATACTGCAATACAACGCAGCTACTAACCGCATCAACTTGTCTCCTCCTGAAGTCATCAATCCCTTAACGAAAAACAACCCTTTCCAAACAAACACCATACAACCATTACCAGCCTGAGTCTCCAACCCTTCAACACAAAATAACTCCAATCTTTCCATAACACCTCTCACACCAATTCTATCCAGGAAATGCTCCCCTGCAAATTGCTTATCTATAAGCTCGAACAAAACCCGGAAAAACTGTAGCTTCCAATCAAGGACTCTTCACCACTTTTGAAAGCAGGGATGCTCATCTACTTTTTTGAGAGAAAAATACCAATTTTTATTCCTCAGAAAAGTAGATAGAGTTTTGTAGTAGAGTAGCAGAGAGAGTAGTAGAGTTTTGACAACTTCTTGATTGGAAGCTGCAGTTTTCTTGAGCTTTTCGAGCTTATAGATAAGCAATTTGGAGGGGAGCATTCCCAGGGTAGAATTGGTGTGAGATGAGGTGTTATGGAAAGATTGGAATGGTTTCGTGTTGAAAGGGTTGGAGACGCAGGCTGGTAGTGGCTGTTGGAAAGGGTTGTTTTTCGTTAAGGGATTGATGACTTCTGGAAGAGACAAGTTGATGCGGTTAGTAGCTGGCGTGGGATTGCAGTATTTGGTTGGATGATGGATGGGATTGTGAGGCAGAACGGGTTAATTTGTTGATTGTTAGCCGGAGAAAGGGGGCATAGTACCTCCCAAAAGCGCTCACAAAAAACGAAAAAGTGGTATTTTACTATGATGCTTTTGTTTATTACTTTAATTAATTAAACGTAATAATTGACCGAGAAAACAGGTTACTTAAAGCTAAATTTTTTAAAACATGGACGTAATTCACCCACCAGGTACCTATATGAATAAATTTCTGAGTGCTGACCTTTCGTACGCTTTGTTTATAAATGCCTATTTCTTGACTGCAGGTTTCCTAAATGCTGATTTCGAGAATTCTGATTTCCTGAATGCTAATTTCCTAAATTCAGAATCAAATTTCTCTTAAATCAACTAAAAATAACGTTGAAACAACGATCGAGGAACGTTCAACTAACGCTAAATAATGTCTAAGACACGGTAACCAGTCCCTAGTAAAAGAAGAAAATATCTAACTGGTAATTATAATAACTTAATTTAAATAATTATTTATTCGAATTTCGTAACTCGAAATAGTATCGTTTTTCGGTTTATTATTTTCAATAATGAACCTTTGAAATCGACCGAGAAAAAACGAATTTTAACCTCAACTCTAAATTTTTTGGTTTACTTTTCAAGATGCGTGGAATTCAAAAACAAAAAAAATTGAAAATCCGTCCGTCCACCCTACGCCGGCGATCCAGAGTTTTTTTTCTAAAATTACCAAACTGGACCAAAGTTTATGAAACTTGGGTTATAAAACACATTTGGGGTCTGATTGATCCTAGAAGCTCGGAATTAACCTCTATCAATCCTATAGGGTAATATTTAAGGGCTGAAATGTTAAAATCGAGATCTCGAAAACTTTCAATGCAACAGTAATGATTTTCTGGTTATCATTGATTGAAATTATACCAAAGAATCGAATGAAACCACCCAGCTAGAACACTGAGAGTGAAATCATGCGCGAGTGGTGAAATCTTTGAATTCGCGAGATAATCGCCAAATTCCGTTAATTGCAGCTAGAAAATGTAAGTGGTTTTGAAATTGGAACACATAAAATTGTCCTGGTAAAATCGGATGACCTTATCAGCAGATATAATTCCAATGGTATTCAGATTTCGCGAAGATTAATACAACTATTTTCCCTACGGATTGGATTAGTGAAGCAATGGTAGGTGGTTCATCATAAATATTCAGCTGGTAGGTATCTATGTACTCGAATGTCGTTATACAAAGATCGGAGGGACTATTAAAAGTGTAGGTGTATTAATTAATTACGCCAATTTGACATGGATATGTCTTTTGGCTGGGGGTCAAGGAATTTTTCGCGACACTTTTTTTTCCCGACCGACACTTTTTTTCCCGACCGACACTTTTAACATGTATCATGTTTTAGCCCTGGGGTCCTAGCGAATTTTGCGAGTCAATTTTTTTCCGCGCACGAAATTAATTACAGTGATTTCCGCCTACAACCGAGTCGTTGCTAGGGAAATGGTACTTCGTCGTTTTTCATCCCACAAAATTCGTTGACCATTCGTTCGAAAGCTCTCGATTTATCCAACAATATTATGTTAACTACGGCGAAGTGCGTGTCCAACAAACTGAGTTATGAGCATGGTTATATAAATAATTGTTTACACACAGGTGATCATTCTCAATAATTGATATTGTGAACATGATTGCAACCGCTTGTTAATTCTATTGATTTTCACGTACAACCAAGGCGTTACTAGGGAAGAGTAACTCCCATAGTTTTCATAGTAGGAAAATCGTTCGTAGATCGAAAATGACCTCTAAGCCATTGTAGTGTCAAGGAATGCTGATTTATTACTCTAAGTTAAAAACTAATATTGTTTTGTAACCATAATGGAATAATCTTGTGAAATGAAGGCACTACATGGTTGATATACAATTGAGTAGTAGGTACCAACTGGTAAGCGGTAGGTACTAGACATATCCATGATCTTTTGTTTTCCCCATCAAAGGAGAAATTAAAATGCTTATGTTTGACATAGATATGTCTTTTGGCTGGGGGTCAAGGAATTTTTCGCGACACTTTTTTCCCCGACCGGCACATTTTCTATTGAATTTTTCCTCTGTAGGTTCCAATATCGTACGTAGGTATATCAGGTACGAAGGCACGTCAGACATTCGCTCAACCTCTACGAAATCGCATTACAAAAATCGGTTATGAATATGCGTTACAATAAGAGGCCCGTGAAGCTAATTTCTTCCTTAATCAACCAAAGAAGCTGAAATTTGAAATGGAGATCCTTTAGGATTTCTAAAATATATTTCAGTGGGTTTAGGTACACTGATCAGAGCCTGATTTATTTCTTTTGGTGCTAAAACCTGAAATGAAGCTCCTTTGGGACATCTGGTACAATTACAAAATATTAAAGTGGCTGTGGTCAGCTGTGGGACCTCTGAGGCTGATTTCATTTCTAATCGAATTACGGTGCTGAAATCTAGCTGGAGATCCTTTGAGATGCCTCAAAAACAATAATTATGAGGGAAGGACGCGCACTGATCAGCTGAGGAGAATCTGAAGCAAGTTTTTTTTTTTCCTTTTCTACATTTTTTAGAAATTTTACGACATTCATCAAAAAGCATAAAATTGTAGGGTTGTGGAGCTGTAAAGGTATGAACCCTTTTGAGAGGCGTGAAGCACCTAATTGTTGTTAAGGTATACTATACAGAAATAATAAATCTTTGTGTAATCATTTGCAACTTATTGTTTAAATTCAATTTTTGGAATCTCTTGTAGGGTTATCATGAAATAGAAACCATCAAATTTCGAGGGGGAGGGGGTAGAAATGTTTTTGTCTCGATCGAATGTTGATTACTATTGTTGCAAATGCCTATACATCAGTATGCATAGCCTATAAATACATTCCAAGCCCGAACTAATTATGAGAACAGTTTCAAGTGCAATGTTAAAATACGTACCCCATGACAAAACTAGATATATTTAGTTAACGTGATGGAATAACAATGATAAGCATCATCGTTGATTGTCTCTCTGCGGGTAACTGGATAATTATATTGTGTGTAGAGAACACGTTGATTCTCCCAATCAACCGTTCGAAACAGTCTCCAATCAAACTACAGAACTAGTAGCATGTTGGAAAGCAGTTGTATCGGAGTGATTTGAAACGATAAGGCTATAGGCGTGCGATACCCCCAGTAATATCCGCAAAGGGGCATCTGCACGTTGAATGGACCCAGGGAATCACGAGGGTTGCTGCATCATGAAATAAAGAAAATATTTTCCACCACTAGACGCCCATTCATTTCTATTTGTATAGCTCAAAAGATTTTTCACGTTAATAGATGAGGGTAGAAAGAATGTAAACTATATACATCCACTGTTTTAATTTATTTTTGCCTCTATGCCATAGCTTCGTATTTGCAACCAGTCTATCGAAAAAAATAAATGAACATAAAAACTTAATCACAGTCGGAAGATTTAATAGTGGATTCGAATCGGTTGATATGTGTCAATTGGATCGGTGATTTTTCTAAACTTCCAATCATTTTATACACCAATGTCCCTATGACTCTGTTGGGTACTGGCAAAAACTTCTGATGATTGCAAGATCTCTTAGATACTCAATAGAAGTATGTAACTGCCGATGAGAGCATCAAACCTTCTCTAACCGCCTATATTTATTATGTCGCCAATTTTGCGTTTCCTGGGGCAGTCTGGACTGCTGTGTATTGTATCACCTGGTGGGTCTCCAATGAGTTCTATTCAAAGCAAATAATTAATCAAGGCCTAACATCCCTCACAAGAGTGCTAAGTCCCTTTGAGTAATAGTGGGCAAATGGATGACGGATCGCATCGGTATCTTCGTTCTGTATCCTTTTACTCATGACCGCTCCAAGAAAATCCGAGGGGCAGTACCGCACCTTCGGAAAATCCGAAAAGCTCGTCCACGTTTCAGCACTTCTGTCGCGCCCCTCTTAGGCACATTGATGATGCCCGTGTCGCGAACGCGAAGTGATAATTAGGTATCTTTTGGAAATTAATTTACATTTGGCATCAGTTCAGTGAAATTTAATAACAACCCAACTTATTAGTATCCGAGTTTAACCCTATGATTAATTCACCTGATGATTTTAAGTTATAACAAAAATATAGATCATTGTTTTTCGTACCACAAGACAAAGAAGTTGTACTTATTTCTTATAGTAAGAAAAATCCACAACAAAATTTGGTAGCAGAGCGTGGTTAGGTACGAAACCAATACAAAAAAGAAGCAATGACAGATTTATTGCTGCTAACGAAAAGGAAACTCTCAGATTTCATTCGAGAGAAAAGAAATGAACTGGATGATACTGAAAACCTTCCAGACGTCCAACAATTGAGGATGTATGCAAGCCAAGTGGCTCGACTTAAACAGGTTTTAATGAGAAGTTTAAGTGAGTCTGAAAGTAATAGGAGAAGCAGAGTAACACTTGAAATAGAAAGAAACCAATGCAATGAATTAATATTAGAATGTGAATTGTTTGAAGGGCAATTAGAATCATTGATTGAATATAGCCCACAGCCTCAAATTTCAGTTCCACCGATAAATACACAGAATCCTTCTTATTCATTTGCTAAATTACCGAAACTTCATATTTCAAAATTCGACGGAAACATATTCAACTTTTCAGAGTTCTGGCAAATTTTTGAGTCTAATGTTGATAAAAATCCTCACTACTCACCAACAGAAAAATTACATTATTTATCAACATACTTGTGTGGAAAGGCGAAAGATTGTGTGGTAGGATTTTCTTTGACGGGAGAAAATTATCAGACTGTCGTTTCCAAGCTGAAAGAGAGATTCGGTAACACACAAGTACTGATAACCTCTCACTACCAGGAATTACAGTCAATACCCAAAGCCTCACGATATTCCACAAGCCTTCGAGTTACATACGACAAAATTGAAAAACACTTACGATCGTTACAAAATTTAGGTGAAGACATACAACAAAAATTATTCATCACCATAATACTCTCCAAATTTCCATCGGATTTACAAATGAAAATCGAAAAGAAGAGAATAAAAAAGGAACTGAGTGTAGAAGAAATTTTAGTAATAATCAATAATCATATCACTGTATTGGAGAGAGTATATAGTAATAATAATGGTAGTTATGCACGAGATACAAGTCAGAAGTCCGATCTGACCACCACCACACACTCACTAATAGGTTCAGAAAACCATTACAAGAATAAAAAGTGTTTTTATTGCAGAGAAGGACACTTTAGTGATGAATGCTCCAAATTTAAAACCCTAAACGATCGACTCAAAGAAATCGAGAAGCGCTGTTCGATATGTCTCGGAAACACTCATGAAACGAAAGACTGTCGCCAAAACAAGCCTTGCTTCCACTGCAAAAAGAGGAAATCACACCACCGCAGTCTGTGTCCTACTCTCTTCGTCGAGAAGGCTAAGAAATGTTCAGAAAAGACCAAGCAAAAGGACGAAGACCAAGCAGGACTGCTCGCGGTGACAGAAAACGTCCTAATGAAAACGGTGTCGGCAGATCTTTTTAACCCCAGCCAGTGTTCCGGACGTACAGTAAGAGCTAGAGGTTTACTCGACACAGGTAGTTATCGCACTTACATTACTGAAGACCTACGTAAGAAATTGAAATTGAAAATACTAGGTAGAGAAATTTTATCAGTATACGTTTTTGGAAAGACTATGCCATCACAACTTCCAGTATCTACAGTCGAATTAGGTCTAAAATTTAAGAATGGTGATACAATGACGATTACTGTTAGTGTTGTACCAGAGATTTCCGGGAAGCTATTCAATGCATTAGAAATTTCAAAAGATAAGCTCAAGGAACTACTAGGTGTTCATTACTATCAACTATCGGACCAAGACTCGGATAAACCTATTGAAATTCTGATAGGTAATGATTATTACGAAGAAATCATAGGTGAAAGAAAATCCATAAAAGGAGGCTTGTATCTACTTGAAACAAAATTCGGTTATGTTCCTACTGGCAGATTTCAACGAAACTCCGATCCATCCGAAACCTTTTGTTTTTGTACGTACTCTGTCCATGGCCAGCAAATACCATCATTCTCTAATAATATTCAGTGGCTCCGACCGGATAAATTACCGTTAGAAGATAAAGAATGTCGAGATGATATAAGAAATTTGTGGTCCTTAGACACGATAGGTATTAAAGAAGATTCCTTCGACGATAATGACGATTTAGCTATTCAAAATTTCTACGATAACATCACCTTTGAGAATGGTCGTTATGTGGTTTCATGGCCTTGGCAAACATATCCTCCACCGAATCTGTCATCTGGATGGAGTTTAGCAATGGGTAGACTTAAATCTTTACTCAATCGAATTCAGAACACGCCATTAATAGAAAATTATGATAAAATTTTTCAAGAACAGTTAAATAATAATATAATAGAAAAAATAGATTCATCTGATCAGCACGCAGTAGTACACTATTTACCTCATCACGCCGTACTGACACCTCAAAAAACAACTACTAAAATACGCATTGTATTTGATGGTTCAGCAAAAAGTAGGCGTAGCGAAAAAAGTTTGAATGAGTCGCTATATAGAGGAAAAGTTCTGCTAGAAGATCTAGTAGGTTTGCTTCTTAGATTTCGCACATACAAATACATTTTAACAGCGGATATTGAAAAAGCTTTTCTCCAAATCGGCCTACATCCTAGAGATAGAGATGTCACAAGATTTATTTGGCTGAAGGATATTAAAGCACCCTTGACCGACTCAAATATTCAGATTTTTCGGTTTCAGAGGGTCCTATTCGGAGTAATATCAAGTCCTTTCCTGATGAGTGCTGTTGTGAAACATCATTTAAATCAATGCAAATCTAAATTAGCTGAAACACTCAATAAAAACTTCTATATGGACAATTTAGTCGTAGGATGTCAGGAAAACGAAGAGGCGTCAAATATTTATGAAGAGTCTAAATCAATCATGAAATTAGCCGGAATGAATTTACGAGAATGGAATACAAACGAACCTAATTTACTATCAAAATTAGAACGAACAGAACCGAGTTACGTTGCAGGAAAAATCATCAAAATTTTGGGAATGACATGGGAAGTGCAGAAAGATATTATACTTGTCAATTTGAAATTACCAGAAAACAATGGACAAATCACAAAGAGACAGATCACTAGTTGTGTTAGTTCTATATTTGATCCTCTAGGTTTATTATGTCCAGTTGTTTTATCTGCAAAACTATTTGTAAGACAATTGTGGGAATTGAAATATGAATGGGATGATATACTGAAACCAGATGATGTCAAACAATGGTGGTCTCTCTTTCCGTCAGTGGCTAAGATAAGAAATTTAGAAATACCTAGATATATCAATAGACCAACTAGTGATGCTGAATTGCATTGTTTTGCTGACGCTTCAAAACATGCTTATGCTTGTGCCATTTATTTAAGATTTCGGCATAACAATGAGTTTAATAGCAATCTGATGTTCGCAAAGCTAAGGCTGGCACCACCTGGATTTACTATTCCAAGATTAGAACTATGTGGTGTACTTATTGGCATAAGAGGATTGGTTTTTGTCAAGAAACATTTAGATTTTCCGATTCAGAAATGTTTCTTATGGACCGATTCTAAGTGTGTTCTCTTTTGGATTAACTCTCATAAAATTTTACCAAGATTTATTGAAAACAGAGTGAATGAAATTAGAAAAATTACTCGTACCAATCAAGCAGAATTTCGATATACACCTTCACAACAGAATCCAGCGGATTTAGCAACTCGTGGCAAAGAATGTGAGGAGTTAGATTCATTCTGGTGGGAAGGTCCGACATGGCTCAGGCAGGAATCAACTTATTGGCCGAATTGCCAATTGGATCTAGAACTCGTCGAAATTGGAAAACAAAATCTAGAATTCGAAAAAGAAGTTACTATTACTGCTATAGATAATTGTAAATACTTTTCTCCTTTATACCAATTTCCTTTCGAATTGAGAGCTGACCATTTTAGTACTCTTGGAAAATTAATTAGAATAACAGCTTGGGCAGTTCGATATGTGAAAAAATCCCGAAAACTTTCTACAACCCAAGGTAAAATATTACTTACATCAGAAATTAAAGAGGCCCGAACCATATGGCTAAAAGCTGTTCAGAGGAACCATTTTCACCAAGTTATGAAGGACATGAAAAATGCAAAGCCTTCAAGTATTCAAATCAAACTTGGATTATGGTTCGATTCTGAATCTTTAATTCGTTGCCGCGGAAGAGTTAATAGTCCGGAATTAAAATTTGATGAAAATTTTCCTATACTCTTACCTAGGCGAGACCCCTTTTCAGAATTGGTGATTTCAGAAGTCCATAAAATTTGTGGACATGCGGGAGTCTCGCACACATTGGCGGAATTGCGTAGATCATATTGGATTATTAGGGGCAGAAGTGCTGTGAAAGCTGTATTACAAAAATGTGTGGTCTGCAAGAGGTGGGACGGAGGTCCTTATGAATATCCCAATATGCCTCCCTTACCTCTTTCACGTGTAACTCGCTCATCGGCGTTCACGCATACTGGTGCAGATTATTTGGGACCACTTTTTGTAAAACTTTCATGTAACAAAGCTATGAAGAAAGAAAAAGTTTGGATTTGTCTATTTACATGTCTTGCAACTAGAGCTTTACATTTGGAAGTTGTAAATAACTTGACAGCCACTGAATTTCTTATGGCTCTTAGACGATTTGTCGCCAGAAGAGGGAATCCAAATTATTTGATAACTGACAATGCCACCCACTTCAAATTAGCGCAAGACGTTCTTGGAACCATATCCCCAGAAATTGAATGGCAGTTCATACCAGAACTATCTCCCTGGCAGGGAGGATTTTATGAAAGATTAGTTGGAACAGTTAAAAAGTGTTTGAGAAAAACGATTGGTCGCACCACTCTTTCTCTCACTCAGTTAGTTACTGTAGTATCAGAAACTGAGGCAATCCTAAATTCTCGCCCTTTAGTGACGATTGGTGAGGATATCAATGACAACGATGTTCTGACACCATCTCACTTTCTGACATTAAGGGAGAATTCTGGAAAACTCTGTGAAGAAGTAACACCCAACATAATGAGGAATTCCAGTAGTGGTCGGACTCATCTTCTTCAGACATGGAAAAAAGGACTGGTGTATTTAAATTATTTTTGGAGAGTTTGGAAAAAAGAATACCTACTTAACCTGAGAGAGAGAAGTCAAAAGAAATTAAAACAGTCGAAAGGTACCGTAAAAAGAGCGATACAGATTGGAGACGTCGTACAAGTCGGGACGGATACACCTCGGGGAACCTGGAAGCTTGCTAAGATCGTCGGTCTTATACCAAGTAAGGATGGTAAAACTCGAAATGCCCAGATTCAGTTATCCAATGGACAGAAAATCAGAAGGCCTGTCAGTCAGCTGTATCCTCTGGAAGTCCAGGATTCGTCCAATATGGAGGAAGAAACATAAATTGCTTTGTTTCCCTCGGGAGTGTCGCGAACGCGAAGTGATAATTAGGTATCTTTTGGAAATTAATTTACATTTGGCATCAGTTCAGTGAAATTTAATAACAACCCAAATTATTAGTATCCGAGTTTAACCCTATGATTAATTCACCTGATGATTTTAAGTTATAACAAAAATATAGATCATTGTTTTTCGTACCACGAGACAAAGAAGTTGTACTTATTTCTTATAGTAAGAAAAATCCACAACAGCCCGCTAGATGGCAAATTTGAGACGAGCCCAGAGCTAACCCTCAACAACTCTATGGAGCCGTTTCATCTGTCAGCCAGTTTTCCCGCCAGTACATCTACAAAACGGTCCATTTGCGGTGCAAATACTACGTCAACAGAACACACTAGGGAAGTGAACGTGCAATGGTGCTGTTCGCATACGGGAAGGTATTTCCTCTTCTTCTCTTCTTCTGCTGACTTAAGGACTGCTTGTACGGAGAGGCGAACGTAAGAGGGAGCGTCTGTGTCTACGACACGGATGTCAAACAACGCTTCCCTCTGCCCTATTTGATCTATTTTTAATTCAACGTATTTCCTTTCTCCTCAATAAGTTTCTAGCATGATTATGTTCAATTCAAGGCCTACTTTGGGAACGCATATACACATTATTATTATTTTTTTTTTTTTTTAATGGCCATGAAAACTCATGAAAAATGCATGAATAGTCAAAACTTAGAACTTTCAGGAGAACGGAAAATCTATAACGCCAGACACTGCGTTTTCAATAATTTTCAGTCTAGGTTTCAGTTATATCCAGAAAAAAATGGATGATTAAGAAGATGAATTTTTTCATGTTTCAATAACTTTTATTGGAAACAAAAACTGTAGTTATTAGTATACTTTCCTATTCCATGAAATCCGTTTCTACAGATGGAAAAAATTCAAATTAGTACAAACAAACTTTTCAATTGGGGATCATCTTGATGTGGTAATTTGGAGCGGTCAAATGGTCTTGTTAATTTTCCAATGCATGGACATGATGAATGGATAACATCTTTTGCTTTAATTTGACTTATTTTGGGTCTTGGTGCTTCAAATTTCGGTACCTACTACCTACATGTTTATTATACCATAGAACGCAAACATTATATTCGGCACCAATGGTCAAGAACCGCTCCCTTGGTAACGTTCTGGACCAATTTTTTGATACCTAATAAATTGGTGAACCGAGTTGGGTACGAGGAGCGGACAACAGAATGCGCTGCAAGCAACTCGCCAGAGGAATGACTGGCTCTTCCCGAGTGGTTTATTATACACTCCTTTATTTATTATTGTACGTTAAGCTGAAGACAATACAATTTTTTAAAGGTACACAAACTTTGCGATATTAAAACTTTATTTTTGAAGCCTTCTTTCCAAATTTGTTCACCATGTATGGTGTTCAAATGAAAGAGGCACTTTAACTTAATGCAATCTACCCGTAGGGAACCCTGTCATGGCACAACATACTTCGTGGTATTGAGCAGGGTTGCCAATACCCTGGCGAAAAAATGCGGTAGATTTGAACAAAAATTCAAGACATTTACTTCATTTGGATCAGGTCTACGTGACAGTTCTACTTAAATCTGCCAATTAGTGAACTAAATGGCCGTTTTATTAGTGAGTTACGAAACGATTAGTCAATTGAGATAAGGTACTTGGGGATTTTATCACCTGGGGCGAGCCATAGCGGATGTAACCGATGGATTGAATTAGTGTTTTATCTTAAAGTCCCCCCCCCCCCACCACCCCGATGGGGCAGATTTCAAAAATTTCAAGTAGCCTGTGATTTAAGTTAGAATAATCCAAACATATACGCCCAATATGATCCCCAGTTCGTTCAATGGTGTTCAAGATATTCCATTTCACCCCCTTCCAAACCGGGCTAATTTTGGGTCAATCCGCTACTCCCCCTGTCTAGATGTTTGCCCCTCAAAATCACCTAGCGGCCTTAATGTTGGTGTGATTTAGGTCTGCCAAAGTTTATTCGGTTCAGGATTAAACAATTTTCAAAGTTCATATCGAGAAAGTTTTAGCTGAGACGTTTTCCCATTGACTTACAGCAGAACCCATGAATTTTATGTCATTTTACACAAAAAGTTAGCAGAAACGGCGTTTTATTTTGTACTTTATTGGGAAACGGTCTGAAGCAAAAACTGGCTCGGTATGATCTGTAGACAATATTTGACCCTGAATCGATTGAGGTTTGGCAGACCAATATTAAGGCCGCTAGGTGATTTGTTAGGGAAAAAGTCTAGACCCGATTTTCAATTGTTTGTAATTCGCTTATTATGGGAGATAATTCCTAGTTTTTGGGTCTCATCTCTTTGTTTTTGTAAGCTCTACCTCATTGCTACGGATAACAATTTTTGTAGTATGAATGGTTTAGGAATGATTAGAGAAAAACTTTAAGATGGGCAAATCAATCCATCTTTATGAGGCCGTCATTTTGTATTCCATCACTTTCGAGGTGGCAGACAACGATTTTTTCACTAGGAATGGACTATATTTTCAAAATGTATACTCTCAAACCTTCTTAAATTACTTCCTATCTTCACCCTTATCTCCTGGACTAATTTGCAATTAACTGGTCGTTTGAAAAATCAATGTTCAAACTCAAACTAAGTGACATGAAATGGAAGGTGAACAAAAAATTAAGGAAGATTAGACTGTGTTAACAACGTTTCCTGTTTTATGATTAGAGTAAGCAGCGTGTGACAGTCTTGATGATTGTCGTGGTTGAAGTTCATATTCCTCTACAATATTTAAATTTATATTTATTGAGCTTGAGGGTTATTAAATTAAATACTAGATTTAATCACTTGGAAAACATAATTTTAAATGGCGCTCCTCTGAAGAAATAATGAAAGAAGGAGAATGTGTGACAATTCTGTTGTCGATGTATATTGAATACAATTCAATTATAGGTAAGAAGATACCTACTGCAAGAGGGTGAGGGTAGGTGAAGATAGCAATTGGGTTATATATATATGGGGATGCGGTATATATATATAAAACAATAGGGTATGAATAATAGTTAATTATTGGTATACACACAATGAGAGAACTCTTAACTCTGGTGGTATGCTCTGAAATGATATGGGAAGCTGAAGGACCTGACGTTCTCTTGGGACGTTCCGAGTTACAGCTCTTTAGACCAGAACTGTTACAAACTCAAAAGCAAATATTGGTCATAATCCACTCTGTGTATCAACTGCGGATTAACTGTGGACTGTGATTAACTTGTTAATTGTTGAATATACAAGTTGTATGAGTGATTGCTTTAGTGTGTTTGTAGTTTATTGAGTGTATGGCTTTATAGTGAGCTAATATGCTTAGGCTCAGGGCTCTCAATCGGCTCGGGAGCGGTGATTCTCGATTGCGCGATTTATGGATCGCAACAAGGGGTGCTTACCTAGCAATAGTAATAGGCGGGCGCCTCCGGGAGGCTGCCATGGTGGGTCGGGTCAGGGCTCGTTCGGGAAGCCCCGGCCGAGCCGCCTTTTAGTCGGGGTAATGACCAGCCTACAATCTTTTATTTCATTTTATTATTATTATTTTAATAAATCTATTTTTTCTCTCTCCTTTATTGGCCACAGGAACGTTAATTTGTTTACTACCAATTATGTTGACAATTGTCCTACTTTCTATCATGTTGAGACAAAATATAAGATTTTGATTTTGACTCTATTTTGCCATAACCGGTTGAAAAAAAAAAAAAAAAAAAAAAAAAAAAAAAGACAAAGCAGCTTGAAATGCTTGCATACGAGTCTGCAACACATTGGGACATTTTCATGTGTGTTTTCTTATTGTATTTATTACTAGGCAGATCTCACCCGTGCATCGCACGGCGGGGCGTACAAATCAATTAAATGGGCCATAAGAGAAACCGCCCACCCGTGGGTACTTAATTGAATTCGCGATCGTGTTGACTCATTGTTCCGACACCCGTGGGTACTTCATTGAATTCGAGCCAGGCTACATCACCTACCCCCCTGCAGACTCGTATGCAAGCTCTAACAGCCACTCAGCTGATCCGGACCCTGGGCATCGTCACGTAAATGTGCTAAAGAGACTACATACGAAATTACAGCTTCCTAGAGTGTAAAACATAGAAATTACCTTCAAAAGCCACTCATCTGATCCGGACCCTGGGCATCGTCAAGTCAATGTCCTAAAGAGGCTACATAAGAAATTACAGCTTCCTAGAGTGTAAAGCATAGAAATTACCTATTAAAATGATTTAACCACCGCTTCACAAATCAAACCGTTCTCGCAATATTCGGATCACCTGCTATGAATCAAATCATCGAAACACCAGCTCAATGAAATCATCAGAAATTAACAAGCGGTTGCAATCATGTTCACAATATCAATTATTGAGAATGATCACCTGTGTGTTAACAATTATTCATATAACCTTGCTCATAACTCAGCTTGTTGGCCACGCACTTCGCAGTAGTAAACATAATATGGTTGGATAAATCGAGAGCTTTCGAACGAATGGTCAACGAATTTTTTGGGATGAAAAACGACGAAGTACCATTTCCCTAGCAACGACTCGGTTGTAAGCGGAAATCGTCAAAATATTTACGTTACGTTACGTGACAGTTTTTTGTGCAATGTGCCAGGGAAAAGACATGAAAATGTCAATTACGCGCTTTACCAGACCTAGACCAGACCTGGATCTAGTTGTATCATGCAATTCATGAAAATCAGGAATGCAAAGAGAATCAGTATTCACCCGTTTAAACGAAACGTGGGCAACGATGATCGGAGTCGTGGAAACTGACTTGGATCGATGGTCAACTCCAGCGTCTATTTGTGCCCAGTTCTAATTCGCTCGTTCCCGTCTCCTGTCCAAATAGCTAGAATAGCCAAACGTTGGCTCATCTCTCCCCACCCAAGAAAACTCGACCGCAGACTTGCTAATCCGGCATTAATATTTCAACTACACGCTCAACAAACTGCTTCGAATCGCGAATTCAGTCGGTAAGTCAATTGAATGCTTGATGACTATGATTTAAGTTGTCGGTATTCATCGGAGTCACCTACTTGAAACAAGGGAAGTTTTCGGAAGTTGGTTATGAGGTGATGGAGAAGTGATAAATTTCTCACAAACCACGGTAGTGATGACTTAAATGCTCTTGCGTGATAGGTTTGGCTTTCCTTTTAAAGAATGTATGAACTACTTAACGTTATCGCTGATCCTGTTGACAGTACAACGGATTTGGTATAAGGAACAGGGCCCACAACACAGATCTATGATCGGAGTGGGCAAAATTCTGGTGTCTACGGATGATTAGGTAGGTATAAGAAATTTTAAACTGATAACGAATATACTCCATGTTCCTATGCCTAAAATGGCTGCTTAATACGCTTTTCTTTGCACGTTGTCTAACATATTTATCAATGTTTCTCTTGTAGAAACAACTCTATACAATTTTCGTGCCGCAATATATTTATAGAGCATAAAATTCTGGGTCGATTGGTCACGAAAGTCTTGAATTGAATGATTCATAAGAGAGTAATTTTATTTCAAAGTTTGCAGTACTCGAAAAATACCATATACTCGTATTCACAGAATGAGGGTGAAATTCGATCTTTGATCAAGTTTTTCATTGAAAGAAAGTTGAAGAAAATGAAATTCTGCGTAGATTGATTACCAATTGCAATAACAAAAAATAAAATTTCAGCGTGGGATTTTCCTTTTTCTTTTAGCGATTTTTTCTAGAAAATGAAGCTATTTCAATGGCTCCGAAATTTTTGAAATAAAAAAATTTGCAATAAAAAAAAATCTGCAATCAAGACTAAAAACCCAAAATCTTTGTTGAATCGCAAAATATTATTTAAACTGAGTTTTTTGGCCTTAAAACTGGCAGTGAACAATTTCTTTCCATTCAAAGTGCTAAAATTTCAAATCAATGAAACGTATAATACGATAATATACGAAAATTCGCTCGGAACGGATCTGATTCTGCTGCATGACTGGAACTTTTTCCAAATATGTTCCGCATTATAGGATGTCGGAAATTTTCTATGAGAAAAGCAAAATGTCTTAAAGGAAAGTATTGGAAAAATATATTTATTTTGTTACTTTCATGGAGGATCAACGAACACTTGGAAACCCAAATCCCTGGAACGTTTGCGGGTACCGACACGAGATGGTACTAATTTCAGTTCAATCGAAGTTTTGTTCCTCACAACCTCGCTATGCTGATTCATTAGAGAATTTTCGGGGACCACTAACGTACCCAGGAGTTCGTGACCTTGAGGGGACGTTAGCAACGTCGTACGTTAGAATGGCTCATTTGACGTCACCCGTTTGGGGCCTAAGGGCACACGACACCAGCCTAACCTTCCTGTGAATGTAACACCACTGGGCATCTCAGAATTACTCGAATACTGGTGAAGTAAATAATAATAATTTTTCTTTTCAAATGCTTCATTACCAACTGATTATGTTGATGTAGCGGGTAGGTTTTTGAACACCCCTCAAACTTGGTTATTTTGCGTTTAAAGTCGCGTAGAAACCGAATGTGCCATCTGAAGTCCGCCTCCGCTGTCTAGCTTTAATAGCCCTCAACTCGATCGAAAAAATCCGTTCTTTTGCGCATAGGCTCTATTTCGTCAATTAGAGCCTTATTTCTATTATTATTTCACATATTTTAAATGAGAAAACTGAGTTTTAAGACATTTCTTCTTTGCAGTATTGTTCTTAGTTTGCCTGATCTCTCAGTTATTTTCTCGTGAACATTGCGTGAAGTGCTGCCTCCACTGATGATGGTGTCAGGTAAAATCCTGGTTCATTGTCATAATGATAAATACTTTTTCATACTTGTTCATACCCAACGGAAAACCCAAAAACATGAAGTTTGAACGACTAATGACCTATAAGTGCAACTAAACCGCGGTGTTCCACACTTGAGGTTCACTATCTGTGCGTTAAATTCATGCCCTGTTTACGAATTGAAAACTAAAAATGAGAAATTAGCCCGTGTTTGTACTGAAACTAACATGAAATTCGAATTCAGGATTGAAAATCGGCGTTTCATTTCGAAATGAAGAAATTGATTAGTCTACCGGTGGACAACAAGACAGCTGGGGGGAAAATATCGCGTTGCCCAACCACCGTTAACGTGACATCAAAATTAATGAAACCGTTCTCCCAAAGTCGCCAACGTATTTTCTTATACCCGAATCACTGTTCAACGTCGAATTCAACGTAAAAATAGGTAGAGGAGTGTGGGCTTCGTTGTTAGCCCTTCCATTCAGCGCTGATATGGTATTGTCATTGGGCTATTAACCCTCAATCAACGAGTGGAACAACGTGATTGATGAAATGTTCAGCTTTGGAGGCTTAGCAAGATTTTTCCCTCGTTAGGGACTTTTAAAAACAGTTTGGATTAACAAGTTGGAATACCCCCAATGGCCAATTTTACCTCATTCCATCAGAAATTATCTGAACGTCATAGCGAGAGCAATTCAAAAAGTTCCAGTCATGCAGCATGATCGTATGAGCGAATTTTTGTAAACAATCGTATCGTGTGAAGTTGAACTGTTTTGAATTTTGAGCTTTTTGTGTGCGAGGAAATTTTTAATTATTATTTTCATAGCAAAAAGCATATTCTAAATAATAATCTCCTATTCAAATAGAGGGTTTGAATTCAAATAGAGCTTTTTTTTGCAGTTTTAATTGATTTTTAGCAAATTTTATTGAATTTTAAGTACATTTTTCAGCATAATTTTGTACATACATTTTTGGATGTTCCATTTTATAGTTGATAAACTTTATTTGAGCAATATTCCACCAAAAAATATAAATTTAACGGTTTTTAGCCGCTTATAGTTATTTTCAGTGGTTTTTTGAGTACATTTTTTGAAATTTGACCAATGCAATGTGCTCAAAAAGTGCTGCCCAACAAACTTATCGTTTCGTTTCGAAAGCTTGATTTTTTAGCGCAAGAACGGAATTTTCATATATTTATATACTTAATATATTTATATTATTTATAATTTAATTTATATATATATAAGTTACGTCGGGTGCCGAGAGAAAAGAGTTTTTAAAAAGCACTTTCTTTATTTGGAACCGACGGAACACAAGTTTAACTAAGGAAAACGGAACGGAGATACGTGACGTACGAGCGGAGCAACGAGACTGACTCGAACGGTGGGGGAATCAAGCTTATATAGCCTCGGTGGGCTGATTCAGCAGAAATAAAGATAGATCAGCGGTTTTGGTACTATAACACCTCCCTCCCCAAGTGGAAAACTGCAGAGAAAATTTTTCGCGAAGTTTTCTCAAATTGGAAATGATGAGTTTAATGAAATTTTAAAGTTGAGTTGAAGTGAATTTTAAGTTCATAAGTTTTAAATTGAAGTGTTAGGGATTCAAGTTTATTGAAGTGTTAGGGATTCAAGTTTAAGTTTAAGTTTCGTTAAGTTAACTCGCTCCGTGTTCCTTGTTTTGTTAAAAAAAAAATTTTACAATCGATGAGTTTGAGTTACAATTATTTTACAAAAAAAATTTTTTAAAAATTTTACAAAAAAAAAATTTAAAAAATTTTTTTCAATCGATGAGTTTGAGTTACAATTATAAACACACATTATAAAAACATCATAAAAACATTTACAAGAAACATCATAAAACATTATAAAAATCATAAAATAAAGAATCATAAAACATCATAGTCATCAATCATACAATCATTAAACATCATAAAACACATAAAACATATTTAAAAAAAAATCCAAACATGGAGTATACACACAAAAAAAAATACATAGAAAGAGATTACAAAAAAAATGAGATTACAAAAAATTTACAAAAATTATAATATTAGGTCAAGGGGATTTATGCAGGTTGATTTGTTATTTTGGCTCTCCCACATTTCTGTCTATAATTTATGATTGTGTACCCGAATAGTGACAATATTAATACGTAGAGTATTATAGTCCATATGCTTGGCAATATGGAGGGGTACCAATTAAGACCATCTTGGTCGTTATCAAAAGGGTTTAAGTTTAAATGAAAGTTGTCTAAGTTTTTGAGGTTGATGTCGTCAAAACGCATAGACATGTGAGTGAAGTTAAGGGAATCAAATTTCGGGGTAGATATGCTTAACAAAGTGGGACTTCCCGTACTGGTAAGTTTTGATGACATTAATTTGTCGTGATAATAAACTGAGTCAGAGTTGGGGTTGACGAGATGGATACCTTGTAGGGTGAGTGTTTCCGATTTATCTGAACTTTTAATCTGTAGTTGGTCCTCTTGAGGAAAAACTACCAATAATTGGTTGGTTTCGGGGACGATAGATATGTAATTTGTTGCAATTGATATTTTCGTAAATTGACAAGTACTCGTGGAGCCATTTGACAGGATGTTACGTTCACAAAAAGCATTTGCTTGTGATAACAATTCTGCATTGCAATAAAATTGCTCATTAAAAATACAACGATCGGATAGAGGAAGGATCTCATTACCATTCTTCAATAGATATTTAAATTTAGGTATTACTGTAGTGTATTCTTCGTTGACATGCCAAGGTGTGGAGTATAAATAGTACAAATGATAATCAACATTTTTGTAAACTGGTAGTGTGAGGAAATACACAATTCTGTTGCTACGAATGTTACATTGTACTCTAATTAAGGACTCATAGGTCAGCAGATCAGTTAGGTTTAGTGACAACTTGTGTAATTCGATTTCCAGAACGTGAGTACTTATGATACTAGGGTGTAAAATGCCTTGTTTACAAAAGGTGATTGATGTTTCGATTTCTGACAGCAGATTGAGGATGAGATTCATGGATGTTTGAAGATGATACATTATATCTTTGTAGATAATTGTTTGACCATCAAATGAGTTTACGATAGTATTTATTTCCGCAAATTTATGTTTCATTTGGTCGCTATTGAATTGAATGGTTTGGAGGGTTTTGTTGTAATTGGTGATAAGTTGATTAACCACGGAATACTGTTGAGAGAACTTCGTTTGAAGGTTCTTATTGCGCTTATCGATATCGTTAATAATGTTGTCGAATTTTTCTTTATCATCATTGTCTACATTTCCAGTGATTGCTTTAATAACAGTTCCTAAACCATTGATCAGTCCTCGTTTCTGTCTGGTTTCTCCGTGAAGTCTTATGTTTGAAATTTTTTGTTCAACGAGCATTTGTACATGTTTGAAGAATGAACAATACTCGTCGAGTTTGTCATGGAGTTTGCGAGAATTTTGGGTTAGTCGTACGAGAGAGGAATAGTTGGAATTTAAATTGTCGACTTCTGTATAGATTCCAGTTAGTTCGTAATAGTGGGTTAGTACGTGTTCTGTCTCCTCTAATTTGGCAGGTCCCAGGTCGATTGGGATTATTCCTCCACTTCTATTGAGGTTCTTGACCTCTGCACAGAGGGCTGCAGTTGTAAGCAATAACCTGTAATGACGTAAGACGGAATTACTTTCTATAGTTTATTTCCTAGGACCAAAATGCTGTTTTGATTTCCAAGGTCCGTGAGGGGGGGAGTCTGGATCTGAATCTATGTCTGAGTCATCTGAGGTTTCTGAGGTTTCTGGAGTTTGTTTAGTACCTAACTTCCTGGGTCGTTTGATGTTGGAAATATGAATTTTCTTTCGGGTGTTGTGATGACGAGGAACGATGTCTGCCGTTTTCTTATCTACATCCAATTTGTCCAAAGTTTCCTTACTGTATTTATTTTTTGTTTTGCTCATAAATTGTTTGTTTTTTACAAATATGGTTTCGGGAATATCTGGAATAATCTCTCTATTTTCGTTAGCTTTATTGATGGCTTTTTCTTTTGTTCGGGAACTGCGATTATGAATTTCGGAATACAACCTGGCTATTCGGTCCTTGTGTTTCGAGGTGTAATCGTTTAGCATTATTCGTTCTAAATCTGCTTCGAGGGGGCTACCTGGTTCTATATGACCATAAACGACTTCGAAAGGAGTAAGAGCGGTTACCGAATGAATCGAATTGTTATACGCTATTAAGGCGTATTTTACTTTTGTGACCATGGAGTCACAGGAGAATTCGGATCGGTTATTGAAGAGTCGGATATGTTCGATTAAGGTTGAGTGGAACCTTTCTATCGCTCCGTTACTATTGGGATTTTGGCTACAAATGAAATGAATTTCTACTTTGTGAAGGTTCAGGAGTTCTTTCACTAGAGACGAATTGAATTCTGCCCCATTATCGGATATTATCATTTTCGGGATACCGTGATGGGTAAAGTAAGTCAACAGATTTTTTACAACGTCAAGACTTGAATTGCTGGTTAAGTGATATGCTTGAGCATACTTCGAGAAAGCATCAAGGATGGTAAGAAATTTGCCACCATCTAAGGTAAACTTATCTATGTGTACTATCTCGAAAGGTCGCGTGGGTGTTGGAGTTACATTAAATTTTGGTTTAATGGGCACGCGGTCGTATTTTGTAGCCAGACCAGTCTCGCAACGGTTGATAAAATTTTGTATGGTACCTTTTTGGTTCGGCCAGAAATATGTGCGTTTGATTTTTGCATATGTTTCCGTTATGCCTCTATGATTCGTTTTCCCGATATGATAATTAGATACTATGTTTTCCACTTCGTCTTCGTTAGGGACATCCTGTACGAGATCAGTGTACTTAGTCATTTTTAAAGTTGACTCTCTAAAGACGCTCATCATCACGGATGCGAATTCTTGATAGATTTCTCCTTTATCATCATTATAGAAATACAAGGAGTATTTTATATGTGGGCGTACATATTCCTTCACAAAATCGATTACATTATTTTTGAAATTGGTTTTTGAAAATTCCACATTTATCCGAGTTTTAGTTCCGAATGGTTTTGTAATTTTTGGAGTTTTGGGATTATTCGAAACGAGTTTTATTAATATTTGGTTAAGTCCATGGTTGACTATACCTTCTTTAATTGGAATGGTCAGGACTGTATTGCCTTCGGCGTTGGAGTGTATTGTATCAACGGAATCTAGTTCGGGCGCTGCCGATTCTAGGTTGACGGCGAGGGACTGATTGTCTCTATTGGTAGCGTTTTCGATACCTTCCCTAGATCGTCTATAGGTTTCCATTATTTCGTCTACGACTTCGCGAACATTCGGGTCATTGTCGAAATCTGTAATTATTTCGCGCATAGCCTCCTCGTCGCTTAGAATGTTATCTATATTTGACGTACTAGGTTGGGGACTATCGCTGTTGTTCAGTTCTATTCTAGATAGTGCATCGGCTACGTGATTGGCAGATCCAGGTTTATATTTAATAGTGAAGTCATAGTCGCTTAATTTTAATCGCCATCTAAATAGTTTGGATGAACAATCCTTTAAACTGAAAAGCCATTGAAGGGGACGGTGATCGGTGAACAATGTGAATTTACGTCCATATAAATATGGGCGGAATGTTTTTAGGGCATAAACGATGGCTAAAAGTTCTTTTTCTATTGTTGACAGTTTTCTCTCAGAATCACATAGTGTTCGACTCGCAAAATGAATCGGTAAATCCGCTTTTTGATCGTTATATTGGCTCAAAACGGCTCCCACGGCTACGTCACTTGCGTCTGTAGTTACGTTAAATTCCTTGTCAAATTGGGGATATTGTAAAATTGGTGAGTTCATCAATAGGTTTTTACAGTGGTCAAAGCATTCCAAATATTCGTGACTATCATAGTTGATTTTGGAATTTTTCTTTAAGCAGGCTGTGAAAGGTTTAGTGATTTTAGCAAAGTTGGGTATGAATTTTCTATAATAGCCTAAAAGTCCGAGAAACTGTTTTATTTCTTTTCTCGTCTTAGGAACAGGAAATTTTGAAATTGCCTCTACCTTATCCGGGTTTGGTTTAACTCCTTCAGCGGATACAACGTGTCCTAAAAATCCCGTTTCTTTACGCAAAAATTCCGTTTTATCTAGCTGAATTTTCAAGTTTGATTTTCGTAGCCTTTTGAAGACTTCCCTAAGGCGTTCGACGTGTTCTTGTAAACTGGTACTGTAAATCAAAATGTCGTCGACATAAATCAAACATATTTCATTTTGAAGTCCTCTCAGAATATCGCTCATTAGGCGAGAGAAGGATGGAGGGGCGTTCTTTAAACCGAATGGGAGTCTAAGAAATTCGTAATGTCCTGTGTCCGTTGAGAAAGCAGTTTTCGGGATTGACGATTCATCTAATTCCATTTGATGGAATCCAGAGGCCAAGTCAAGAGTAATAAAGTATTGGCATCGTCCAAGTTTGTCTAATAAGTCCGTGATGTTTGGTAGAGGGAATTTGTTTAATATCGTCCGTTCGTTTAGTTTCCTGCAATAAACGACAAGTCTATATTTAGCTCGTCCAGATGCATCCAGCTTTTTTGGTACTACCCATAATGGAGCATTGTAAGGGGAATTTAAAGGTCTTATAATTTTTTGTTTCGACATGTCGTTAATCTGTTTTTTAACTTCGTCTTTGTATACGTTCAGGTATCAGTAAGGTTTCGTGTAAACCGGTATTTCGTCAGAAGTTCGTATGTGGTGTTTTACGTGATTAGTGAAAGTTAAAGGTTGATCGTCAGAATGGAATAGGTCAGAATATTCTTTTAGTAGTTTTAGAATTTCTTGTTTCTCCTCCTCATTCATATGGTCTAGACGTAGTTTAGTTAGGTCTAGCCTAGGTTTAGCTTTCAAGAAAAAGGTTGTCAAGGACAGGTTCGCCTATGATGGGTTCATTTTGCCTAAAATCTAGAGGTTTTTCGGTCGGATTCATAACATGAACATGGGCATAAGAGTTATTCACTAGAGCTAGGCATTGGGGAATTTCTATGTCTCCTACCTTTGTTCTAGGAATGATGGCTTCGCCATTTTCTATGTTTTTCAATTTTATTTTTACTTGTTGAATGGTCCTTGCGTCAATTTGATAGGATCCTACTTCCGGAATATTATCTGAATTTTTCGCGTTAGTGTTTGTGAAAAACAATTCCAGGGTTATGTTGGGGGTTTTAAGTATTCTTTTTCTGCATTTTACATCGGCTTCCAGGAATAGCAAGAGGTCAGTTCCGATAAGCATGTTAAATTCGTCATGAAATTTAAACATGATGAACGGAAGGTTCAGTCCATATGAATTGAATAATTCTCCACAAGGTACTAGCGCACTTCGGTTGAACTGTGAGATACCATGCGCCGTTCTTACTAATCCTGAGTCTGGTTGAATTTTTGAAGGGAAATATTTATAGGCAATTTCGGGATTAATGAAACTCCTAGTTGCACCTGTATCTATTAATATTTTAAGATTTGTTTTTGGCATTATTATATACGGAAGTTTACCTTGAGGATTTGGAAAGTTTAAGAGTTCGATAATTTCGTGAGGCTCATTTCCTCTAAAAAAGGATCGGTTTGGTAACCCGTGTTTCCATTGGAATTTTCCGAGAGCATATTCCCGAATTCATAACTCATCTGATCCATCTCTGGATCGTTGTATTGATGTTCATATTGAACATCCGTATTCATGAGGGTTGAATCACAATATTGGGCGTTCTGATTATCAAAAAATGGTCCTTGAATGTTTTCTGGTGGCTCAGGATTCTCAATCATGTTGAGATTGGTGTTTTTGGTCGAAATGGACATCGGTACGACACTTTTGTTCATACTCGATCGATTTTGGGACCAATTTGGATTTTTCGTCTGATTTTGCGGATAATTAGGTTTTGTTGAATTTTGGAATTTTGGATTCGGATTTCTATTCAAACCGGGCTGATTTTGTGAGGGAGTAGGCTGTTGAACGTTTTGAGTTGAATTATATTTTGGCGTGAAGCGCGGAGCATATTGTTGGGGAAACCTCGGCTGGAATTGATAATTAGTCGGGGTCTGCGGCACGGAATGCGGCCTTGGCATCATCCGGTTTGCTGACGCAGCACCTGGCTGATTACCGTTCGTCGCCCGTGCTGGTGGCGAGCTTTGTTGAGTGGGTCTGAAGGAGGAAGATTTATCTTTGGGTTTTAAATTGAAATCATTAGTTAGCATGGATAGAGCCATGCCCAAGTTGGTTGGATTTTTGGTTCTAAGTAGGCTTCCTAACGGTTCGGAAATACCGTGCACGAATACCCTTAGAGCGTAATTTCGCATGTATTCCGATAAAATCGGAGCATGCTTACGCATATTCAGTTGAAGATATGCCACCTGTGAATTAAGAATTAGACATATACCGTCATGAAAATTGAAACAATCTTCATGCGGGGATTGTTTCATTGCGCTTAATTCTGAAAGTAAAGTGTAAGTATCGCGCTTATCGCTATAAGTTTGAATTAATGCCTTCCTAAGTTCTGGGTATGTATCTATAGTGTTGACATAGATTTTTTCAGCTACTGATGACCCTAGTTTAGACGTAATCACACCTAGGATCACATCGTTCTGGAAATCATCTCTATCAACATGATTATAAAACCTTAAATATATCTTGTCACATTGTTTTAGGAATTTTGCTAGTATTAAAGGTTCTCCGTTAAATTCGGGAATTAACCTATTATATTCCCTACGGAATTCTGGAGGCTGCTGGGGCGGCTGTTGAGGTTCAGGTAGAGGTGCTACCGGAATCGGATCTGGTTGGAACGGAATTCTTGGAGGTTCCTCAGGAATCGGGTTTAATGCTCTTTGCAGTAGAGCAGCTGCATTAACTGGAGGTGCTGGTCCAGGTGGAAGTGGGATATCGCCTAGGTCCATGCTTCTGTGGAGTCTGCGTAAACTACTCCAATCCCAAAAGCTGGCTAGGGGTTTTGGTTCCTTGACCTTAGGAATTTTTCAGACTTTTGATTAAAGTTGATTAATGAAGTTCTTAGAGTAGAGTACGAGTATTCAGTAGGTACTCTGATGGTTTAAAATAATTATACTTGGGAACCAGGGAACGGTCCTTAAAATTTATTTATTTGACCAGGGTACGGTCCTTAAAATTTATTTATTCGACCAGGGTACGGTCTTTAAAAATTATTTATTTGACCAGGGTGCGGTCTTTAAAAATTATTTACTTGACCAGGGTACGGTCTTTGAATATTTTAAATTGATGAGACCAGGATGCGGCCCTTAAGAATAATTCTTGTAAATGACCAGGGTACGGCCTTTAAATTGGAGAGACCAGGGTGCGGTCTTTTAAATCTACGTTGATCGCTGGGGAGGAGGAAATACAATATTCCTTTGTATTTACCTCAACACGACGGTATCCAGTCGATGTTTAACCTAAGACCAGGGTGCGGTCTTTTAAATCTACTTTGATCGCTGGGGAGGAGGAAATACAATATTCCTTTGTATTTACCTCAACACGACGGTATCCAGTCGATGTTTAACCTAACTGAAGAGATGTGAGCTGAATCGTTGAAAAATTGTAGAATTGAAGTTACTTACAGTCTCAACATCTTCTTCAGGAGTCCGTTGTCCGTATCCCGTAGATCGTAGAAGTCTGCCGTATCCGTGTGCACTCCGGTTCTGTTGAGCGCGGGGTTCTTCGACACACCTTAACTGTTGAAACAGAGATTTCCGAATAGTCCGAGAAAATCCGAGAATCGGTGTGTCCTACAGCGACTGCACCAGTTACGTCGGGTGCCGAGAGAAAAGAGTTTTTAAAAAGCACTTTCTTTATTTGGAACCGACGGAACACAAGTTTAACTAAGGAAAACGGAACGGAGATACGTGACGTACGAGAGGAGCAACGAGACTGACTCGAACGGTGGGGGAATCAAGCTTATATAGCCTCGGTGGGCTGATTCAGCAGAAATAAAGATAGATCAGCGGTTTTGGTACTATAACATATATATGTATATACGTATGTATACATATGAAAAAGTGTTAAACTATAGGATTCGTTTCAGAATGCCTCAAAACGGTGTTCCTAATCCAATTCTTGGGTCAAGAGAGAGAAAATTTCAACACACGGAAGTTGCCAATTGCCGCAAACAGAAGTGTCGAGAAGGTACCTACGTTCGACGCCGCGATAGGTTAAATGTAGACTCACGCTCTCGGTTGAGTCGAGAACAGTCAAAACACTGGAAGTTTATTGTATTAGAAGGTTGTTATCGGTCATAATTGCACTTTGATTCCACCAAAACTATCTAGACTGAAGAAAAATTATGGATACAACCTCAGAGATGCCCGGAATTTGAAAAACATACAAAAAAGTGGCCAATAACTACACTTATGTAACTAAATTATGGGTAACATCTAAATCCGAATAGAGTAGATTATTTACCACGAGCGACCAACATTACCTCCGAGAATTCCTTAAATATTGTTATCAACCTAGTTCTGATTTTTGAGGACGTATAAAATCAAAGTAGGAGAATGATGGATTTAAAATCAAATATGTAGAAAAAGTACGAAGGATAGAAGCGTTAAGTCCTTGATGAATCTCTCTTCATCAGTGATTTATCATCATTGAACGAGGTGGGTGTAATCCGACATCATTGATTAACAACAGAGATCTCCGGTTTCAGGTGGAAACGTTGATCAAAACCTTTGGTGGAACGAGCTTTTGTTGCAAACTTAATCTACTTGTGCATTCAGATCTCATTAGGAAGTAGTTGTGTAGGAGCTTCCATTAAGTCCAACGAGAGAGAAATCTAGTTATGATATTAACGCTATTAACGGATCAGTGCTCCTATTTCTACTAGTAGCAGACAGCTCATCGCAGCTACATTTGCTTAGTCGTGGTCTCCGACTGGAACTCGAAAAGTACTTTATTCCAGTCATTAGTGGAAACCAAACGTTTGTTCGCCCAAACTGTTCTGGACCGTTCTACTCAAGCCATGCCCCTTTTTGTGAGTTCGGACAGCGTCAGAATTGGTCCTGGACCAACAATTCGCTGTTCGATGAGACAGTCCGGGACTGTCCAGGACTGCAGTGTTGGGCATAATCTTATCGTCGAATACGAATTCGACTGTAATCGCGATAATTTATCCGTTTTTTCTGAGTTAACTGCGTTTATATTCGTATTCGTCTGTCGGCGATTACACGAATACAACCCATAAAACTGCTTCACGGTCATCAATTTCAATAGGGCCCTCCTGTGATATGCAAAGCCTTGCAAATATTACCTAGCTTCAGGGGGACGTCCTTAAAGAAAATTCAACGATTGGAGCCCAGCCTATTTGTCTCAAATCTATTTCAATAGGACGTCCCTCTGAAGCTAGGTAATATTAGCAAGGCTGCCCATATTATAAGAGGGACGCCCTATTGAAATTGAGGACCGTGAAGCATTTTTATGGGTTGTATCCGTATAATTGCCGACAGACAAAAAATCCACTATCTGCTTTACAAGCAGATACCATGTTACATGGATATGTATTTGATTGGGGATTTCATAACGGTTGTCCTCGAGAGTTGTAAACAAATCCTTTAACTTTAAACAAATCCCTGGGCCGCATCCCGACTAATTCCAACAAAACAACGGTTTACTTATAGAAATGAACTGTGAAGAGAAGCCGCTACAATGAGTTGTTATTAACAGTCGACAGTTGTCAAGAGGATGAAAATGTTTCCTATGGAGTGGAGTAAATGATGCTATTGCTTTACGTTAAGAATATTGTAACCGGCTTATTAAAATAATTTATAGTCCAATCAACTTAGTTTGGAAATGTAGCCAGGTACGTAAGGAGGAGGAAATTGGTAGCTTGAGATGTGAACATTTATCACATAAATCAAGCGCTTTCCAACGAGTGGCGAACGATTTCTGTGCGATGAAAACTGCGAAAGTTCCATTCCCCTAGCAACGGCTGGGTTGTACGTGAAAAACACTGAAATTGTGACACAAATTTTGCGTGACGGAAATTTTTGGTTGACCCCCCAGAGCAAAGACATAAATATTCATGTCAATACGATTACACGAATGCGAATATAATCGCAGTTGACTCAAAATCAACGAATAATTATCGCGATTACAATCGTATTCATATTCGACGATTAGATTATGCCCAACACTGCAGGACTGTTACAATACGATACAAATAGGTTTATTCCGGAAATCGACAACTCATAAATGGTACAAAACATGGAAAAATAATCATTACTGAGCTCCTTCGAAAGAAAAAAAAATGAAATGAAATATATTTGCAACCAGAAAATAAAATCTAAATCTTAGTAAGTACCAGTGTAAGTATTAAACCTAATATTATTGCTCAATTGTAGGCATTGCCTATAGTGTTGAGCAAGAGTGTCAAGCATAATTTTAATCTGGTACTCGGCTGATTTGATCAACGCTAGTGAACAGAAAACCGAACGAGTCAAGAAACTCCAAACAGACGGACCCAAACCGAGTGAAAAACGCTTCACAAAATTTAGAAATTTCTCAGAGGAAAAATACAATACAAATGCTTGCTGAAGGTTACTATAGTTAAATATTAGTGGCGTAAAAAATATTCCACAAATCACTAAATGAGTCTCTTCCCTCCTCCAAAAGCCAAGACAAAATTTGTTTCTTGTATTGGGCTCTAAAAAAGAATGAAGGGTATTTCATGAGGGGATGCAAATTCCGATGCAACATATGGAGGACATAGAGTGGGCTTCGAGTAGTCATTGCGATACGTGGGCGAGGATACTTAGCTAATGCTGAATCCACCAACCAGGTGTGATACTGGTGAGATGGGTCGATCACTTCAGAGGCGAGTGCCTATAGAAGTAGAGGAGCAAACCCTTTACAAACAGGTGAGTGTAAACATCTTCGCTTCATCATACAGTTCGGAGGATGGGAATCTACGATGTTTACCAAACATAACTTTTAGTAATCCTATCTGCAAGGCTTCAAGCTTTTCAACCTTAGACTTTCCACAGCTCCCCCACACTACCATGGCATACTGGCCTACGTACTGGACAAAAGTAATGTAAAACAACTTCAGTCCAGAAATTCTATACAATACCTCAAATTGTAGAATATGTATAAATATTTTTTTAATTTTCCGTGAATATAAGCAGTGTGGTCATCACAAGACAAATATGTCTTCAACCACGACTCCTAAATATTCATGACTATTGACTCGTGACAAGGTATAATAAACCATCGTAACTGTGTATGTTCAAGGGTATAGATGGATCTGCCAGGACAGAACCCTTGGAGCTGGCTATTTCCAGATATTTATTTTTGTTTATATTTAAACTCAAAATGCACTGCCCCAGCCAATCGTGCAATCGACCCAGAACATCCTTCATAGTCCAAACCCTCGACCAAAACAGCAACTATATTCTACAGCGCTATACTCTAGATAAAGAATGTGAGTCGCTTATCAATGCCGAATTACCTAGCGGATAAAATAATCTCATAGATAAATACTGCC
Source organism: Adelphocoris suturalis (assembly GCA_030762985.1). Lineage (NCBI taxonomy): Eukaryota > Metazoa > Arthropoda > Insecta > Hemiptera > Miridae > Adelphocoris > Adelphocoris suturalis. Next base: position 3,964,346 of record CM061048.1, on the reverse strand, counting down.
TCTCAGATAGCGCCGTTAGCATCCTCGTTGGTGTCCGTAGGTAACAAAAGGGCGATTTACACATGGAGCTACGCTTTCTTCATGGATCTAGATTATTAATGAAAAAAAAAAAAAAAAAAAAAAAAAAAAAAAAAAAAAAAACGGACTCTACTGTCTATCACATAATTAAGCTCGGCAAATCATTAAACCACCACCGTTTTTTATGAATTGTGATTAAAATATTCCTACCTGAATTATTATAAATGTTGAATGATTATGAATGCATTATAAATTATTGCGATCAGTTGTGGACTTAATGTCATCTTCTATCTGCGTTAGAATGTAAAGAACGGTCTCTTTGTCCAACCGAAACCTCTACAAAAATTTGCACTCGTCCCATTTCAGTAGGTGATCTTCTAGGAGCATCAAACTCTAGGATTCGTTTCAGAATGCTTCAGAACGGATTTCAATTTAAAAAAATTCCGAAAATGTTATAATTCAAAATTTTTTGAGCCATTGCGATAGTTCATTTTTTGCGGACATTCGCTAAACCATATTATTTACATGCGAAATTGATTACGTATTTTATGGAATAGGGTCTAAGGGGTGGGAAAATTAGACAGCCTGCCTCCATACTTGTAAATGTGTTCGACGTATTCCAGAAGCGCTCCATTTCAAATTTCATCACTCAGTCGTTATGGAAAGAATTTAGTCCACTCAACCCCCTCAGTTGATCAGTGCCCCTCCGTGCCTCGCAACTGTTTTTGAGGTGTCTCAAAGGAGATCCATCTTAAATTTCAGCACTTCGAATAGATTGGAGAAGGAATTAGCCTCTGAGGTTTGCAACCTCTAGGGTTGCCAGATATTTTCGGATCATATAAAGTACATCCTGACTGCAACCAAGGAAAAGTAAAGTATTTCAGTGAAAGTCAAAGTATACATTAAAGTTAAGGTTCTCGACTTACACACTAAGGTATTTTTCATTCAGCATCTGCACACAAGGGCTTGAATGTGTCAGATTACTGAAAATAAGAAAGTTCGGTTTGAGGAAGGTAATATTTTTACTGTACGTAGGTCACAAAATTTTTATTCCGAAGAAAACATTACTAGGCATTTCAATCTTAACGAGTCCATATTTCAGTGAGGTTGTATTAATCTCGTTCTCACTAAAAAAAAATATCTCGTGCATCTATTGGGCACGTACGGACTAAGGACGTTAGGAACTTTTTAGGAACTCGAAAAGTTACATTCATTCAGTCCCTCTTCCTTTCTCTGAAACACTGTACCTATAAAATATTAAAAATTCGGAAAAGAGCTGTGGAAATTGAAAACCGAGTCTTTCTTTTGGGAGTCATTTTCCACTAGTTTAAGCAAACAACATCGTACAGGCACCTACTTATTAAAAATAACCAAAATAGCTGAAGGAATCCTCATCACGTAGGTATCACATACAGAACGGACCTAGGGTATCACATTATCATGATAGATGACATCCAAAAAGTAAACAGAATCATTGAAATCATTGAACCGTTCGTTGCTGTTGTGGTGTATGTGGTTGAGAGCCCGGCGGGAGATGGTCAGCCTTCTCAACTTCTCATGTACACGTGAGCGACCCAAGTCCGATTTTCGCCCATGCAGGTAGGTAGTTCTGGTTTAGGTAGGTAAGTGAACCTTGTCCTTGACTAGTAAGTAGGTGCGGGGGCTGAACTTTTCTTCTTCGTTTCAAATATAAAGTTAAAGTATAATTCTTTATAAAGTATACAGTATTTTGAACAAAAATAAAGTAGGATACTTTAAATTAAAGTAGATCTGGCAACCCTCCATACGGTGAAACTCTATTGTAGTTTGTTTTAGATTGTTTACGTTTCAAGATGCGTAGAATCCGAAACGCTGAATATTATCTTGTCTATAATCAATCATTAAACGAAATACTAGAGATTGTAATGCCTGCGTCGGTCTTGAAAATCAGTGCCTACTGGAAATTGAATATAATATATGATATTATCATACAATATCTCAATGTAACTGTACGCTTAGGCGTAGCGCCTACCAAGAAGGCATTGATTAAATTGATCACCGAAACTTTGTTAGTCCTTCTGTATAACAAGAGCTGGCCTGCTAAATCGAAATTAATGAGGTAAAATAAATAATAATAAAACAATCAAATCACCTACTTCACAAGTCCATCTATACGTGATAGAAGAGAAGTACCTAATCTCAATTTTGTGAAGTCAGATTTCCATTGGAATATACCAGGTGATAGGTACATACAATGATCGCAGTTTTCGACGAGATTTTCAGCATGTTTTACCAGCACTGATTCACTACAGTGTTGATGTATTTTTCCTTGTCAATGATCTAGCCCTAAAGGAGAGCAAACGGATGAACGTACAGCGAACCGGGTGGTTTCATTCGATTCTTTGGGAGGATATCTATAAATGAAACCCTAAAAAACATTAGGTAATGTTAATAAAGTATGAGTAAGTAGATATTTTACAATTTTGAATTTTAGTCTTCCTGAAGAAGCCCCAGTTCCTAGGAGGAATGTTGAAATTTAATTGATCAGGATGCCGATGTTACTGGGAAATTCACAGCCGAAATATGATTTTTGAAGCCAATTCAGTAACGATTGGTCCAGTAGTTTCGGAGAAACTTCGGGCGACGATTACAAAGGTTCATTAGTGAAACAAACGAAAAAAAACCGATACGTGGCCCAAATTTCGGCTTAACCCCTTGCGAAAGTCATATCCATGTCAATATATGTTGGAAATGGGAAATTAGCTTTAAAAATTTTGTTTTCTTATCAGATGAGACAAACACTTGTGCTTATGACGATCTTCAATTCGATCTTTATCTTCCTTCATGATTTCTCAAATTTAATGATCTCTCTATGTAAAGCAACACTCGCTTTAAGAAAATCAAGCTCTTCAAACGATTTGTTTTCCCGTTTACGTTAGCGATATAAATATAATATCAATGAGGTGGTTTAGGAAGTATATTGATGACAGCAGAACGATTCGGTTCATTAATATGTAAAGGCGGGACGAGTAAGCTTTGTTCAATGCTCATTCACGTCCTATGGATCATCGTGACTTGAATTCATTATTTATACAAAGCCCTCACAAGAATCAAGACATCCCTGAACAGCAGGCAAAGCTATGAAACACAGTGAAAGTACATTTTCAATCCACGAAGAACCCCAGCTCCTCAGATTCCTGGCGATGTGAAACTTTATTCTCTCATATACGTCTGATATAATGAAGCTGTGAAAAGTCGAAGCATGTATATACGTGCGGCCAAAGAGGAAACACGGCAAACAATATCGAATTGAAGGCAAAGGAAGGTTTCTGAGCACGGTTAACAAGTTTTCCTTCACGGCCTCGCTTTTCTTTTTGTTCGTCTTCAACCTGCAAATACAAGGGGGCGACGCTTCAGGGTTGGTATGGTCGGAGAAGGCAAACCCTTTCTCCGTTCATAGCTATTCCAATACTCTCCTGAGACAGTATCTCATATCAGGAAATGGAACCCGCCCACGCTATTTCCAACAGTTGGCGAACACAAGAGCGAATAAACTACTGTTATATGAGATTGAAAGAAGGTTGTCGGAGGCCTTAGTGCCTTTGCCCGAAGAGATGGTTGTTGTGCAATTTTCGTTTGCACACATAAGAGCTAATGCAAGATGGGGATGAAACCCTGAGACCGTTGGTGGGTATTTTCTAAATGTGGGTCATAATATTTTATAGCATACCGTTTTTATTGGGATATTTTAGGGCAACGCTCCATGTATTTGTTTTTCTTTATACGTACGCGTATGTTTTCATTTTTAGGAACAACAGTATCTTTGTTTCCTCACTGCCAAAGACAGAAACCTTTTTATTTTTGCGAAAGATTGAAGATTTTTTCGCCTTCCAATATTAAGATACGAGTATTTACTTCCTTACATCGATTTGTTGAGGGAAACGGAAGCTAAGCAGAAGATAACTAAGAAACTAAGCATTAGCTCCATAATTAAAAAAATTCCAGTCATGCAGCATGCCCCCATGAGCGAATTTTTGAAGAAATCTTCGACATTTCAGTCGCTATTGATCGTGTAGAGAAATTTTAGTTTATGATTTTAATAGACAAACTTGGAATCAAATTATTAAAAATATTTGAGAGGTACTCATACTTTATTATTACTAAACTAATCTTGTAGATTTAAAGACAAATGTAGGTAAATATTCATAGATTTCGATGTCCAATGTGGTCAGTATTGAAGGCAGTTGAAATCTTAACAGTATCCTATCATATCATAACATCATCAAATCTTGACATAAAATAAAACAAGCACCTACTACCTACGTTTTAAACATCATGGTTCTAGGATTGGTTATACAGGGATACTTCCATAAGAGTAGTTCAATCTGAATTTGGACAATGTTTCATGCAAATATTACCGATTTTTACAACTAGCGAACGGCATTATTTCGATTTTTGACTGATTTTTCAACTTTGAAATTTTTGAAAACTTGATACATATTCTTATAGGAACCTTTACGCTGATTCCGAATATACCACATGTTAGTATGCTGAAAAAATTATTTCGCACAACAAATCGCAAAAAACAGGCTATTTTGAAATTTTTGAAAATTTCAACCCGAAGATGTAATCCGATCATGCTGGCCAACGAACGTGAACTTTCGTTTTGTGTCCTTAACATTTCAAAATTTGTTTGAAGTTTCTAGCACAATTCTACGGACAGTAATCGTTTGGAATGACACATACATACATATATACATACATAAAAAAAATGCGTTATACTTCAGAATAGCCTGAAACGAATTCGCATAAAATGTTTTCAAAAATTCACATTCTACAAATTTTGAGGCGAGAGCAATAGCTTAATTTTCTTCAAAAATTCGCTAAAAAAACAAAAAAAAAATTAAATAAATAAAAAATAAAAAAAAATAATAATAATAAGAAAAAGACACAAATTGGTACATGGATATGTCTTATCTTTTCCGCTGTGAAGTATGTGTTTAGTGTCTCAAGTTAGAAATGTCACAATTGAATTAGCTCAGTCAGCTGATCAGAAAAGACCCAATCGCTTCTTAGTGTCCCAGAGAGTTTCCCAATCAAATTTCAACTTACTAGGATGGCCAGGTGACAATTTAGCTCACTCAGATGACTAGTAATAGACCAATCATTTCAATGGTCCCAGAGAGTATTTCTATCTAATTTCAACTTCCTAGGGGTAACAGGAGAGGAGAGCTCACTCCGCTGATTAGAAATTAATCTATAATTTAGATAAGGTTTGGTTCCTCGACTGCTTTGCTCTAAATGAGATTTGTTGGGGTCTTGAGGTTCAGTCAGTCAAAAGAAAAACCAGCATACCAAACCTGATTGCTACAATGAGCTTGTTAAGACTTGTTTGACTTTTCCTAAAAAATAATCCAAACCTCCTTGTTCTGAAATCAGATAAGGCAAACTCTACTGTCCTGATGTATAGGCAAGAATACGAACAAAGGATGGAATCAATGTTATCAGATGAAACCACCTATAAACCTTACTACATCACTAAAAGAAAAAACGCTGCAAGTTATTTCACAATGGTTTATTATTTTTTCAATTGAGTATGATCGTAGTTTTAGTTGGCTTGCGTACGTCAAAAGGCCCGTGTGACAAAGTTTGAGGGGGGGTTATAAAAATTTTTTGCTACACGATCACATAGGCTTATTATTGGAAATAATAAACCAAAATCCGTTCTTTCGCACATAGACTCCACTTGGGGTCTAGTTGGTCCTAACTTCTCGCCAGCTCGATCGCTCCACACCCATGGGTGCTATGAGCCAAAAATAGGTGAAAAAGTGTCTTTTTCGAGGCTGTAGAAGTATAGGTTGTGGCAACTCGAAATAGGACACTCCGAGGAGCCTGGACGGGCCTTATGACGTACGCAAGCCATCTAAAACTACGATCATACTCAATTGAAAAAAAAATAAACCTTTGTGAAATAATTTGCAGCGTTTTTTAAGTCAATTCTAAGGCCTTTTATGGCCCGAACGGCGGACGGACATTGCAAATTTGGATTCTACGCACTTTGAAACGTAAAATGACAAAGTTTGAGGGGGGTTATAAATTTTTTAAAAATATATATTGCTATACGATCACATAGGCTAATTATTGAAAATAATAAACCAAAAACGTTCAGTTGGTAAATGAGCTATATGCACAGAACAAAATAGATAATTGTACACGATCTAAACTCCGAATCCTAAACAGTATACCCCTTAGAATGTATGGACTTGTGAAAACTCATAAAGCGGGGAATCCATTGCGCCCAGTTGTCAGTTTTAACAATTGCTCGACCTATGAAATCGCAAAATTTATTACCTCCATTTTAAATAACATCTCCTCAGATAAATTTATATCAAAGATTCATTTACATTTTACAATTTGATCAACGAAAAAAAGAAAAAAAATTTACTGACCTCAAGACCCCATCAAATCTTACTATAATTTAGATCGTCTTAATGCCTCAGGGAGTCTCCCTATCAAATTTCAACTTCCTAGGATGAATAGGAGAAAATTTAGCTCACTCAGCTGATTAGGAAAGACCAATAATTTCAATAGACTCTTAGTGTCCTCGGGGGAGGGTCCCCCTCCGGGTATATAATATCACTGTATTCTATTATTATATTACATAAATTGTACTTTTATATTATGTAAACATAATATACATAACATATTAAATTAATATGATATTCACTTTCACCAACAATTTCTCTTAGAATAAGAAATTTATATCTTTATCTTAACTCCCTATCAAATTTCAACTCCCTTGGATGAACAGAAGAGAATTTAGCTCAGAAACAAAGAGACTTTAAACAGCCTTGCAATTTGGGAACTTCCTAACAAAATTTCTAATGATTACTGATTTTATTCTTGCAGTATAGTTACTAAATTTGTTTATCGGTATCGCATTACAATTTTCGGTCTGAAAGTTGGGTTGAATTTAAGAAACACATGACCCTTATGCACCTTATTTGGAACCACGAAAAGTTTAGTTTTATGAACATTTCAGTACTAACAGAACTGTCGGATGTTGAATATTTGTACGTATTCATCTCCCCCGTCTATTATTCTGTTGAAGTGTCTTACCCTTCAAGATGTTCGAAGGCGAAGTTCAGCCCTACTTAAGTTGATAGGACATTATTATATCTGCGTAGGCTTTCCTTTTCCCCGTCTATTATTCTGTTAAAGTCTCTGTCAAACGCGAGTGGTTCCGTCCTTCGTCGAAATTTACTCGGTCGGAGGTGGAAAAAAACCATAGTGGGGAACGAATGTTTTTCGTCATTTTCCGCATTCTTTCGCTGATTTCTCCGGAAAGATAGCACCTTTCATCAATTTTGTTGGCACCATCGTGTTCTACGAAACGTAACTTTGTCGCTGAAGTACGAAGTGCTTTTGATCAAATTTTAATTTGGCAGTGGGTAGAAGATCGGGCGCTCGGAAAAACGCGCATCAAAAGACACTTTCCTCCCGCCCTCCAGCTTATGGTTCGGGTGGGAGTAGAAAATTTTAAAATCGATTATAGGTACACTGTTCCCGAGAAATCCAAGGAGATATCCGTAGATTTCCCCCACTCAGCCGTTTGGCCGTGTATAGATACTATCGGCAAACAAACAAATGGAGTTTCATTCTTATAATATAATAAAGATAAAGATAGGGATAGAGATCTGGGTCTCTAACTTTCGCATTGAGAACATTAGCTGAGTGTTTTGTGATAAGGATTTATCGTTTTTTCCAGGCAAGAAGAAAACGGAGAAGATGAACGCAAGGCGCGGAGGCAAGATGGGTTGGCTCTGAAGTGAAGCATTTGCGTTAGGCTCGAACTCACGCATGCAAACCACTACGGGGGGGCCACCGCCGTTATAGAATGAACGCCCTTAATGCAATGATAATGTCTTTTCCCTGGGTTTCCTTCTACAACCCACCCAAATTAAATTCCGCTAGGTTACCTACCTCAGGGAGAAAACTTACGAGGTCGATTTAGACTCTCTTCTTTGCTTCCATGCCAAACACATATTTAATAATCCATTTAGGTGAATTCGCTAACTTCTTTTTAGGACATCCTACAGTATTGAGGACGGCCTATTGCTATCGTTCAGGGTGGGACAGTGAAACTCTCACCAGTGAGAAGAATTGACTACACAGAAATTCGATTCAGATTAGCCTAAATCTTTTTTTTTTTCGTTGCGTCACAATAATTGTAACATAATAACCATTTAAGTTACTAAGTATTTTTCTTATAAATGATACATACGATAACTGATTGCTAAATAAAATGTTTAAACTTTCAATTCACTACACTCAAATTCCGGCACCTTTCATGAAGTTTATAAGTCTTTTTGATCTACTTGAGTTGCATTTCGTAGAAATTCTGTGTGATCTCGGAGTGCAAAAGGACTTAGCAGAGTTTTTTCTTCTTCGTTCGGCTATCTTGTAGTTTGTGCGTCATATCTTCCAACTGATCTTCACAGGACTCACATTCAGGAAAATCGCTTAGGTCAATAAGGAACAAGCTGCAATTCCCCTGACCGTGGCCACATCGCACCCTGACCAGCTGGACCATGTCTGTTCTGGAGAGTTGCATCTTCAACGGTTTTGGTTTTTTATGGACCTGGGACATTATTTCCACAGCATGTATGTAACGCATCTGTGAGACGGATTGGTTCTTGAACACATGTATCACCTGCCGAACCTTCATGTTTGGCTGCTTGGTCAGCTCTATCGTTACAATCTGTGAGAGCTGCCGACATGAGACTTTCGTGTCTGTGAGAATTACAATCTCTTGGGTTAACCTTGTGACAGTTCCCGTGAGACCCAAGAGCATGCGCTTCCGTCGCTCCCGCGCCGGGCGTCGGCGCCATTCTCAAGTTGTTGAAATGCTGTGGTTGGCGATAGATGAGGATCCGAGAACCGGAAAATCATCTTCTCCGAACATAGCACATATGCTATTAGTACGAGTTGTATCTCTTATGGTACTGTCACACCCCTCTCTCTATGAGTGCGGATTTAGGCCCCATTGCACCTCTGGGGGCGATCCAAGTCCGTTACATGGTAGCAGAGCGTGGTTAGGATTATGTAAGGCTGACGCCTAGTTACCCGATCCACTATTTTTGGGGCTTAATGTTTCAGAAGAAACATGGCCCGGGTTTCCAGAAGGAATACCCATTATATTCACTTGGATACATAAATACATTCAATGGTTCTTGACTATTAATTTCTCAATTTTTATTTCTATTTACCATACTTAATTTCTTCCAAGGGCATTGTTCCCTATTTCATAAGTCCCCAAAGTGGGCACTTTCCACTGTAAGTCTCCAAAGTTGAGCAAGTTACTATTCCCCGGGCATAGTTCCCATTTTCATAAGTCCCCAAAGTGGGCATCTCCCACTGTAAGTCTCCTAGTTGAGTAATTTATATTAATCCCGACAGTCCAAAACCAGTCCAAAAATCTTTAGAAACCAGCTTGCCTGTTAGTCCTCGAATCTGGGAGACATTTTCATGTTTCGGTTACCATATTTGCGTATGTAGCAAACCAGCCTGGTTATTATCAAATCATGTTGTAATACCTCGACGATTGTTTTGTCATGCTTTATTTTGCTTCCGACTCTACCTAAAGGTAGCGGAAGCATTGTTTTCACTTTGGAGGGGAAAACATTTTTGGTCTCCAAAATAAAAATTTCCACTCGCATTTTACGTTTTAGACAATTCTGAACAAGTTTGGTTCCGTGTGTGTGTTTTTGTGTGCGTGTGTGTGCGCGCGCTTGTGCGTGCGTGCGTGCATGTGCACGCAACCCATAGGTTGCGGGTTAAACTCGATTTGTTAAATTAGATTTTCGGGTAGTACCTACACATCTTTAAATGTAATCAAACAAATTTTCTTTAGGTAGGGGGTTAAAACTTATTTTTTCTTGGTCAATTACAGAAGTGTATTATTAAAAATAATGAGCAAGAAATTGATCTAACTATAATTAAACATCTGCACACTTCACCTATAGGTGTGTACTTTCTTCACCTACTTCCTTGTTGATTAACAGAGTTTTTAATAGCAGGCAAAATAGAAACGACATTGAATTATACTACTGCAGTAGAAAGTTTTTCAGTGTGATCTTTCAGCAGGAGATCTGTTTTGTAAGGCTCTTCGGATGTAAAACGGTAGTCGTAGGGAGCGGCAGGAATTCAATTTAGCCAGGAGGCGAAGAGGAGAGAAGAGGAGGCAAAGAGGAGAAGGAAGGATAGAAGAGGAGAGGGAAGGAGAGGATAGGGGTAGGAGGAGAGGCGGAGAGGCATTATCATTGCATTAAGGGGTGCTCATTCTGTAGTGGCGGCGCCCGCTCTGGGCTTGCATGCGTGAGTTAGGGTGAAAACCGAAAACCCCCAGGGCAATTCGGTCGGTCCGCCATCACCTGCGAACTTCCCTGTAAATTGATGATTTCCGTGAATGGCTCTACTATTCTGATTCCCAATAGCTCTTCGGGCAAACAAGTTGTTAAGGTTTGGTATAAATGGATCCCCATTGGGAGAACACCGTTACGACAAGAACATTGGTACTACATGGTATAACTGATATGAGAATGCATAAAAAGGTCCTCTTCTATACTGAAGAATTATTGAAGTTATAAAAGCTATCAAAAACTGTTACGGTGATTCGTTCAATGGAACGGGGTGCCAGTTGGTACCCTCAACACGTACGGGCCCGCTTGCTCTTAATCGTTGTTCAACCTCCAGAACGTTGAGTCAACCTCTCTCTTCCATTTTAGTTAATAGCAATAATATTATATAAACTCCTACTGTTTATGCTAATACCTAATCCATTACTATCCCGCATACCTCTCTCTCCCCTGCGGTATTTCTTTCAACTTTAAAAGAAATCAATACAAGAAACTAATTAACCGACAGGCTAGATAGAAACCCCCCCCAGATTACCTTTCTGCTGGAGCGACATAAACAAAAGCGTAATAAATTATCCCAGTGATTGAAATCTTCTACTTATTTCACCTGAGTTCCAAAATTACATCAAAAGATTGAAATATACTATCTCGACAATCGGTATATTGTCACAAAGTATTAGCAGTATGAATCCGTGGTGCTACAAACGTTGTTCCACTTCCTCCGACACAGTGCTTTCCTCCTCCACTCACTAACCTCAGGCCCCCTCAAACTTACCTTCACTCCGTTGAGCCATATTTTCCCGGAACGCCTTCTATTCCGTTGGCTGTTTTGAGTAAACCTCTCTACACGTTTCTTTTGATTCCATCCTTTCCAAAGATGCAATACATCGTATCCTTGCTCAGAACGGAAGTTAGTGAAAAACGTTGTCTATTTCCACGAAAAAGAAAAGAGATACAATATTAAATCGATTTAGAAGGTTAGGCCATCATCAGTATCAAACAATAACAGAACACACATTAGAAAAGACCCAGCTTATATAGTACTTAGATGATATTCTTGTATTAGTAGCTATTTGTGGATGGATGTATTTGTAGTGTGTATTTATTTTCGGAGTAGTATTATATTTTAATGTTACCTATGGCGATGTATTATACCCAAATTTTGTGATATAGGACAAATATTTATCGAATCATTGATAGTATGCGATAAATCTATCCGCAACATCTATCCACAGTCAATATATCCTAATCGTTAGGTTCCTACATCACCATGCTACCATGTTCAGCTCGTCAATGGAATGAACCAAGAAAAGGACAATCCATCGGAACCGTTCATCCTCTTCGAGCTAACAAGTGGAAACCCGGCGGATAGTCCGCTTTCACATGTGGCATATCTCACCGGCAACAATGTGACAATTCCACAGAGATGAATAAACTTGCCCATCCGCTCTCCATTCATAATATCGCTCCTCCTGCACGATATCTGACTATTGTTGACTAGGCGGTGTCATAAACTACTCCCGGAGCCTCAACTCGGTTTGAAGCGTGACGCCCTGTCAGTTCAGAATAGGTTCGTTCCGGCGTATTCTCTTTACTCGGACCCCGCGTCGCTGTTACCCACCCATCAACCCATCACGCCAACGTAGTGCCTACCTGATCTTTTAATTGATATATAACTCTTAACCGGGGGACTGCAGTAAAAACGTTGAATAGAGAGTTGGATATATGGAGCTTCACTTCTTTGTTTATGGATTGCGACATTTTCCCCAACTTTACGTAGAAAAGGGGTTTTTACAGCCGTCGGCACGGCGGCACTTGGGGGTGGGGATGCATTTTATTTGCGTTTCAGGGGTTGCAGAACACGTTTACTACAACAGTAATTAATTTTCAGATTTCTTTAAGCTATGGGCGATTTTCCCTTTTTATTGATTTGTTCACACCTTTTATTGAAAGTTATAACACAATCATGTGTTTTAATTAAGAAATATTTTAATTCATAGACATATTGACTTTTCCGAGTAATGTTTCCCTGAAAAATATGAGTTCAAAGAGTGAGTTCAATGAGTTCAATATGAAGTGGGATGTACAACGCCATTGAAGGGATAACAAGTGTTCTTGCAAACTGAGGAATGAGGATGGTAAGCGAGAAGGCTAGTTGTTGTTGAGTTTGAACAGCATATGATGGTCCTAAGAGCAATGCGCGACCATGATATAATACTCCATTCTCCAGGCTGGTTGCCCTCTCTCTTTCAGCTGCACCCCCTAATCTATTACTTGGCACTGCTCGTATTGCTCATCAAATGAACTTATTTGAGAGAACTACAACCGTTTACAGGTCGAGCATTACATAAGTCGAGTTTTGCGAACAATGACAATCATCTAAAATCTAGGTTGGTCATTATAGTTCCAGTGTGCGCTGCCCAAGAACCCACAATGAATGCAGAACTTCAGAAATTCTGGAAACCTGCTCAGGTTTCCTTTGTAATAAAAGAACGCCGAGTCGTCAATTCCCCCACTCAACTGCAACAGTTTACTGGTCGATCATGACACAAATCGAATTATGCGAACAATGGTAATAATCTAAACTTGTAGTTTTAGGTAGGTCGGTGTAGGAACATGGCACTTTGATGGCAACATGGTTTACCTCTAGATCGGTCAGTCGTTCCAGTGTGAGCTTCCCATGAACCCACAATGAACGTAAAACTTGAAAAATTCTGGAAACCGGCTCCAGTCCCTTTTGTAGCATTAATATTTTTGGTGGAAAGCCTGTCTCACCGACATACATGTCGGGAATTACACACGAGGAATTGAGTTGGGTGAGTGAGGCATACCAAATTGAATTGTACAGTAAAGGGAGAAAGAAACCGGGGGAAATTAAAATCGCGTACTAAAAAATTGACAAGGGGTTTTTCTTTGCCCCGGGTTTAATTCTGAGAAAACCACGGCGACGTTCACAAACAAGGACCGAGTATAGAAGGAGGTACAAGATAAAAAGAGGATATCTCTAGATGGGAAAAGGCTGAACCGTGACGGAGGTAGGGCGATGTGGGGGGGGGGGGGGGGGGGGCACTATGATAAAAACGAAGATGGGTATTCATCCGCAGAAATATTGTATTCATAAACTCGAATCCCTGGTCTTTTTTTCTTTTCCTTTTTTTCAACCAACCTAACTTTTCCGTTGGTCCAGTTCCTGGAATTCGTCATTGGTGGCCGGTGACCGAATTTTACAAATAGTAACTCACACGGTTAATATGAGGAATTGTAAGTTTCCGATAAACGGTAGGTTCCGGATAAACCTGTGTACTGAGCTAATTTTTCCATTAAAGCGTTCGGTTGGAAAAGTCATTCGTTTTTTTACCCGACTTTTCGTGGATATATGGAGCTTCATTGCTTAATTTATGGATTGCGAAATTTTTTCCAACTTTTCGTAGAAACGGGGATATTACAGCCGTCGGCGCGGCGGCACTTCGTCGTTATCAATAGTCATTCGTTTTCAGATTTCTTTGTAAACATATTTATATAATACTAGCGTTCCCCCCGCGCGCGTTGCTGCGCCCAAATTAAATTTGTTTATTGATCGTAATTTTAAACTGTTATTAAGAGGTGATTTGATGGACGGAAGCTTAGCCTTTGGTTTCTGCCTTTGGTGTCTACAATGACCCTGGATTCGTTGTCATTTTATGCAGACGTTCAATAGTATCCTCCTCCTCCCTCCTCCTCCTCCTCCTCCCTCATCCTCCTCCTCATCCTCCTCCCTCATCCTCCTCCTCATCCTCCTCCTCATCCTCCTCCCTCATCCTCCTCCTCATCCTTTGGCCTCACCCTCGGCCTCACTCTGCCTTCGGTCTTGGCTTGGATAGTTAAATAAATTTCGAAAACCTCACACTGCACCCTTTTATGCCCTCTGGGTCAGAGCCCTTTGAACGGATTTGCACCAAACTTTACAGGAACAATCCTTGAATCATGCCTAATAATACCTGAAAGTTTCATTACAATCTGTCGAGCGGTTTCGGAGTCTATAGGCAACATACATACATACATACATACATACATCCTCTTTTATAGATATAGATATACTTTTGGGCGAAATTGTGTTCTCACAACACCTCCAAAACCGCAGATCCGATCTCTCCTATTCACCGTAAGACGTCGAAATTTGATTGGGAGCCTCTCTGGGACATCAAGAGACGACCTAAGTGAGAAGCTCCATCCAGATCAGCTGAGTGAGCTAAAATCTCTTCTTTTTACCACAGGACGTTGAAAATCTATAGGGAGCAAATGACCGGCTTCACCCAGAGCTGACCGATTCGAAAAGTCGGCTCTGTTATGCACCATGCGTGTGTGTGTGTGTGTGTTTCTTTCTAACAACGAAGATATTCATATCTACAAAACTTCTAGTTGATACCTCCGAAATTGAGGCCTGTACGACAGAACAGGAACGTCTCTGGGAAACGCGACCTACCGCAGTGGGTGCCAACCGAGCGGTTCTAACCGAATAACTATTCCTGCTCCTGCTGTTCATTTTCCTGCTTTTACAAATTACACCTCCAGAACTGATTTTGGTCTCATTCGCAGAAATAGTCCAAGTGAGATCACCATTTTTTCCAGGTCGCCAAGTGGCGTACTTTGTACAAAAATCTTGCATCCGAGTCGGCAAGACATTTAATGTCCCCCCCCCCCCTTACACCCTTTTCTCGTTGAGAGAATTTATCTTTAATTCAGCGCAGAATTATTTTATATTCTGTACATTAAATCTAACATCCTCTTGTAAACAAACAAATGAACAAAATAGAATTTTGGTCACACAGCTGATTTTGAAAGAGCCAATCATCTTAATCTTTTCTTGAGGTCCTAGAGAGTCAGCTTAGCTCTGTTCACCCTAGGGATTTCAGGAGAGAATTTAGCTCACTCAGCTGATCAGGAAAGATCAGCCCATCATTTCTATCGTTTCTTAATGTCCCAGAGAGTCTCCCTAAGTTCAACTTCCAAGTTCGCTTCCAGTCTGATAGCGGTTGCAATCATGTTTATAAAAATAACTGACAAGGATCACCTGTATGTAAAAAATTATTCAGACAACCACACTCATACCTCAGATTGTTGGTTGGTTGGTTGGATTGTTGGTTGTTTGTGCCACGCACTTCGCAGCGGTTGACATGATACAGTTAGGTAAATCGAGAGCTATCCAACGACTGATGAACGATTTTGTACGATGCTATACATGCCTAAGATACAGTTCCGTAGCAACAACTTGGTTGTAAGCGATAATCAGAAAAACTCGGCCCTCCGGGCCCCGAAAGGGGCTCCGCCCCTTGGCCCCGCCAGGGGGCTTCGCCCCTTAGACCCCCGGCTGCTTTCCGCTTTGAGCCTTCGGCTAAAATGCTAAAACATGGAACATGCTTTCTTCCCGAAAATTTTTAAGTGCAAATAAATTTAAAACTACGACATAAATGTTTTACTAGGTAATTGAAATTAGAACAGAGTACCTAAGTAGGTAATTTACTGTTATGGTGCGCGTCTACAATTACTATAACCAACATTAACTTCTCAACCAAGCGACAACAAAACAAGCGGCATTGTTTACTAAATCCCTTTATAAATAAATAAATATAAAACTACGATATAAATAGAAGAACAAGTACGAAAGAAACGCGTGATGAATCGAGAGCTTTCCAACGAGTGGAGAACGATTTTTGTCGGGTGAAAAATAAATAAGTTTCATTTCCCCAGCAACGGCTTGGTTGTACGTGAAAATCAAAAGAAGAGTAACGATGTTAGATTGATTATGATGGTTAAGTTCTCATCAGCAGGTAACCATAATTTACTGTTATTATTTGACATTTTATGTCTTTACTTCGGCACATAAACTAAAAAGGCGTTAACAAAAAGCGTTAAAAAGACGATAAGGCTGTATTCAATAATCATCAGAAACGCTTGCATACTAGTCTGCAACACATTGGGACATTTTATGTCTTTGGTTGCATACTTGTATGTATTGCAGACTCGTATGCAAGCTCCAAGAGCCACTCAGCTGATCCGGACCCTGGGCATCGTCAAGTAAAAATGTCCTAAAGAGGCTACGTACGAAATTACAGCTTCCTAAAGTGTAAAGCATAGAAATTACCTTTAAGAGCCACTCATCTGATTCGGGCCCTGGGCATCGTCAAGTAAATGTCCTGAAGAGGCTACATACGAAATTACAGCTTCCTAGAGTGTAAAGTATAGAAATTACCTATTAAATTATTTAACCACCTCTTCACAAATCAAACCGTTCTCGCAATATTCGGATCACCTGCTATGAATCAAATCATAGAAACACCAGTTCAATGAAATCATCAGAAATTAACAAGCGGTTGCAATCATGTTCACAATATCAATTATTGAGAATGATCAACCTATGTGTAAACAATTATTCATATAACTATGCTCATAACTCAACTTCTTGGCCACGCACTTCCGAGTACTAGTTAACATAATATGGTTGGATAAATCGAGAGCTTTCGAACGAATGGTCAACGAATTTTGTGGGATGAAAAACGACGAAGTACCATTTCCCTAGAAACGACTCGGTTGTAAGCGGAAATCATCAGAAAACTAACCGTAACGCTTTTTGTTGACACTTTTTTCGTTCATGTGCCAAAGTAAAGACATAAAATGTCAAAAAAAGTTACGCTTCCCGTTAACGGTAAAACTTTTCGATTCTATGTGCCAACGAAGAAATGAAATGCCAAAAATAGTAATCAAATAACCTCCCCAGCCAGAAAGCACTCACTTATAAATATATTGGGACGCCCGGGATTGCGAATTAATCAACTCCCAATTCCATTAGGTAAGTAGCGGTCAGCGACGAGGACCATTGAAAGGGTGTACTCGAGGGTCGAGACCGAAGTTGACCGCTAATTCCGTAACAAAAGGGAATGTCACTAATTTGGAAGGGAATTCAATAAATTACGAAGAGAATTAATGCGCCGAACGCGATAATCCCTGGAATCAGGTGTGTCGCCCGTTCCAGAGGTCCGTGAAATGAGGGTGTACGTATGGACGGTCAACTCAAAGGTTGAATACCTCCAATAATATAAACCACTCGTGCAGAAAGACATTTTGAACGAATATTTGAAACGTTTGAAGAGGAACTTTGATGACCGAACTTTTAGAAAAGTTTTGAAAGTAGCGTGAGAATTGTCTGATCTACAAACACCCTTTTATTACCCTTTTGGTTTATTATTTCCAATAATAAGCCTATGTGATCTTATAGCAAAAAATTTTTATAACCGCCCCTCAAGCTTCGTCACTTTACGTTTCAAGGTGTGTAGAATCCAAATTTGAAATGTCCGTCCGCCGTTCGCCGTCCGGGCCATAAAAGGCCTTAGCATTGACTTAAAAAATCTGTTCTTTCGCACATAGACTCCACTTGGGGTCTAGTTGGTCCTAACTTCTCGCCAGCTCGATCGCTCCACACCCATGGGTGCTATGAACCAAAAATAGGTGAAAAAGTGTCTTTTGGTTTATTATTTTCAATAATAAGCCCATGTGTTTTTTGTATATTTCAAGTTGTATAGAAATTGGAGATTTATGAGTGAAAAGAAAATGTTAGCTATTAATTTTATGGAAAAAAAAGTATCCTAAATGATACTCTTCTATTCAAAAAGAGATTTTGGATTTTAGGCTATTTTTTGCTATTTTATAGATTTTTTAAAACAAAATTTAATGAAGTTCAAGCTTTTAGCATAATTTCGTACATAAATTGCTGAATGTTTTATTTCATAGTTGATAAACTTTATTTGACCAATCTTATGCTAAATAATATCAATTTAACGATTCTTAGCCATTTTCAGTGATTTTGTCAGCCCTTTTTTTGAAATTTGACCAATTAAATGATATCAATATACTCGTACAGCACAGGTAACACTTTTATGTGTTGGAAAGATGACTTGGTAATAAATGGTTATGTTTATCAACTATATTAAAAAGCGTAAAATTGTGAGATTCCGCTGCTGTAATGGATTGAACCCATCTGTGAGGTCCGAAGCTCCGAGTTCCGATACTAAATCTATACTATTAATAAGAATGAAACTCCGTCTGTTTGTTTGTTTGTTTGTCGTGTCTATGCACGGCCAAACGGCTGAGTGGGGGAAGTGTACGAGTGGGGGGATCTTCTTGGGATTTTCCGATAGGGGGAGCGAGCGAATTTAAAATTTTCTAATCCCAGGCGAACCATGGGCCGTAGGGCGGGAGGGGGGTCGAAGTAAGAATTAATGTGCGCTTTTTGGACTTCCCCGCATCCTCTACCCCTCTAAACGGCCGTCGACAATTCCGGAAAAATACCGGTTTCGTAGGTTTTTGAACGAGGAAGACGACGGTGCGATCGGATCGCGAAAAAAGTATCGGGAAATGCGTCAAAAAAATGCGAGAGTACGGACCCGTTTTCTCGAAAAGTCCGCCGAAAAACTTGGTTTTTTCCGATTAAAATATACCCCATAAAGGTACGTTTTTCGGAACGGTTTTCGCGGGCGAAATACAGCTTTGGGTCCGCCGAATCTGAATCTGAAATCGGATATCGAAAAAAGTGACGAGAACTCGGTCAAATTGCGAGCAGAAGCGAGCAAAGCGATTAAAATGATTCTGCCGTGGACGAGAGAAGGCTCAAGAATTGACGTGAAGGGTTCGATGTCACAACATTGCGAGGCGAGCAGGTATGCCTACATAGGTTACCTACCTTGCGAGAGAAGCGAGAGCCATTTCAAATAATAAATACGGACTTTGTCCTACACATATACAGGTATACCTTGCGAGCGAAGCGAGCAACATCCCCGAATAAACTTTTCGTGGTTCCACGTAGTTTTATAAGATTTAATTTGTTTGTAATAATTCCCAACTGAAAAAAACGTCTGCCAAGTTGGGTGGGCAGTATAACTTCCTCAAGCGAGCGAAGCGAGCAGCATCCCCTACAGAAGTTAAGCCTACCCTTAGAGATCTACCGTTTGCGAGCGAAGCGAGCAGCATCCCCTACAGAAGTTAAACCTACCCTTAGAGATCTACCGTTTGCGAGCGAACCGAGCAACATCCCCTAAATGCCATACTTTGCGAGGGAAGCGAGCAACATTTTCTACATGCCAGACTTTGCGAGCGAAGCGAGCAATATTCCCTACATGCCAGACTTTGCGAGCGAAGCGAGCAATATTCCCTACATGCCACACGTTGCGAGCGAAGCGAGCAACTTAATGGGGGGTCCGGGGGGCTTGCCCCCCGGCTGGACGTGGAGGCGAGCGTAGCGAGCCGGAGCGGCTAGTATACTATAACCGGCGTTTAATAATTACCTATGGACCAGAGATCTAAGTAGAAGGGCTGTCAAATACATAAATAATAAACCTTTATGTAATAATTTGCAGCGTTTTTTACAAACACTACAGGGTAACAGTTTCACATTATTATGTTCAAAATTTGCACCTACCTTTTCTTAGATAAATTACCACATACCATCCTACATGCCTGTAGGAATCTTTTTATATCCAAAACCGTCAAATCATGGATTAGGTATTAGTACAATGGGAGTTTATATAATATTATTGATATCAACGCAAAATGTAAGGGAGAGGTAGATTCACCATCCTGAAGGTTGAACAACGATTAAGAGCAAGCAGACTGGTGCACGTTGGGGATACCAACGGGCACGCCATTGAACGAATCACCGTTTCAGTTTTCGATAGCTTAATTTTCGGGAACCATCAAATTGTCACTCCCGAAAATTGCGTCCTGCGTGGTGTTTTCGCGGGGGTTTGGGCGTGGTGTGGAGTGGTGGTGATAGGAGTCGGATTTAATGGTATCATTCCTTAAGTACTGCATACATTGGTTGCACACTTCTGTATTACATGGTTCGTTCTTTGGAGCTCTTAGACACTTCGTGGTTAGTCCCTAAAGTTTTTTTTGGTCGGTTTTTCTTTTTTTTTTGTGTTTTTGTTTGTACGGTTCTTTTTTGGAGTGGTGTTTTTGTTCTGTGGGGCGGTGCGTGTCCTGGGGCTGTGTTTGTATCGATTTACAAGTATAAAGAAAAAAAAGCGTTTGATGTAGGAATATAACAGTATAAAAGGTTCGAGCTGGAACCCGTTCGATACGAACCTTGGGAAGTATGTAACCCCGAGTCGAATGGACTTCGGCAGATTTCAATCAAATCAATCTTAGAGTGGCTTATATATTAGATTTTAAAGGGCATCCAAAATTAATCCGATTTTTAATGGTTTTCCACTTATTTCCTTAAATGTTTGTGGGGTTAATTTATAGTTATTGGTACTAATTACATTTTTTCCCCTACAACTTTGGTGCGTATGCTAATTTCTGTAGGATGCAAGATTATAAATTATTTATTGGCGGAATACTCCAAAATGTGCAATTTTAGCTAACTTTGTGGAGCCACCATTTTGTATTTCAAGAATGTGGAGATGGCAGACAAATATTTCATCATTCTAAATAAACTTAACTTTCAAAATTTTATTTCAAACCTTCATTTGAAATCACCAAGCATTTTCTGCTTCGGCTCCAGTTCTGGAAATAACGATTTCTCTTTACGTTTTATGTCAATACGTGTTTCGCGTGTCTATTCTCACTTTAACTGCTGTTTTCAGCTGAGTTTTTTTCTGCCAAGGTGCAAATGGTTCAGTAATAAACTTTCTTATACCCTACAACGGGTAATGTGGAGGTCCTCTTTAGTATATTAACCTGGAATTGAAGAAAGAATCATATTGCCTCCGCACTTCACAAAACGTGTAGGGTGGGAGATCAGATTGAGTGTTGTTTATCCTATTTCCACAAATTCTTCCCTGTATTATGTCACGTCGGTGATGTGAGCTGTTGAGTAACGAAAACAAGCAATGGTAACGAATTTTGAAGCAATTGAGACCATGGAGACAAATTGTCTTCTTCATCTTTGCGTTCTTGCAATAAAGTAAAAGAACCACCCCTGCCTCTAGTCTGACTACTAACTTCTGTCATCCCCTCGGGTCGTAAAGACCCAATGTTTTTTTTTCACATACAGTAATTAATCACCAATATAGTTCAGCAATTGAGTATAGTATACAGAAATGTATAGTATAGTACATAGTAGTACTGCAATAGATAGTATATATAGTACAGAATAGATAGTATATATAGTACAGCAATAGATAACATAGTGAACTAATCACCAAGATAGTTCAGCAATTGAGTGTGCCAATAATTTTAACATCTTAAATTGATTTTACTTATCGGAAAACAATGGTTTCGTAAGGACCAGTGGCGTTTTTATTTGTTTAATATGTTCTCGCCTGATAATGACACAGAATAGCGCCATAAAACTTTTCAAGCAACACTTGTGTGTGTGTTTATTCCTCACACATTAAGGTAGAGGGTAGAATGAACTTGTCACTCAACTTTGTATACTCAGATCACTTTTGCTTCCTCACAACCGAAGGGAGGGAAGCTTTGTGTCTATGATAGAAGTCGAGAAAACGTTTGTCCCCCAAAATCAAAATTTCTATAGCTTTTTGCGTTTCAGAGCTTGCTGATCAATTTCGGTTCCACATCTGTCTGACTGTAGTCCGATTCTGGAAGATTTTCAGAGATTGTACGGGGTTAGCTCTTAGACGATCCCATATAATTTTCAATTCCGTCGAATCAACAGTAACCTTTGCGTTCGCTCAAACGTAATTGGCTCATATCGTCGATTTCTCATCATCAATTGGTCCAATTTCTTTCAAACTCGAGGAGTAGATGATTATATATTCCAGGAAAATTCTCAATTAATTATATCACGAGTGGTGGAGTAACAGTCATAGCGCACGCGTAAAAATAAAATTGATCGACACAGACAAAATCCCGAGATTTTATGAAATTTTCAAGGATTGTACGGTTTTGCTCCTAGACGTTTCCCTAATAATTTCATTGCCGTTGGATTAATAGTAGTTTGTGCGCATGTGCAAATATTAATTTCTTATAACGTTGATTCGTACTTTGTTTCTCAACTAATTCTATACGTCCCTGTTATTTTAATCATTTCGAATCGTATTTTTTACTTCAACTAATTCTAGGTGCCGGTGCAATACGCGCCCCACAGAGCCCGAGCGCCCCACGCTCAAACTGTATGCGCCCCACAGTAGCCTCACTCTTTCCTGTCCAGAAGTAAACACCGTGATGACAAATACTTCGCCAGTTAGTACAATCGATGAGTGTGGAAGGTGTTTCTTTATCGCAAATACAAAGGGCAACGAACTACCTACATCAACACGATATTTTGGATTCGGAACCGGAAGGACCTTGTCATAAGTGCGGTTGCGGAATGACGGAGTCGCGAAAACGTGAGAGGAATGGAGAGTACCGTCGAATACTGAAGTGCACTGTCAGAACATGCCGAACGACCCGGTCAGCGCGCCGTGGTAATAAGTTTTTCCACTATACAGACACGAGCAATAGAGTAAATTGTAGATCCTGGTACGACGCAAAAATGAATACTTTAAAGAAAAAGAGAGGGACGACGCGGGAACTGTTCCAGTCTCACCTCGACACGTTTTGCTGGCGGCAATTGAGAAAAGATGATCCAGATCTATTCTTCGCCTTTCTCAAGGACGTGAAGGAGGTGTATCGGTCCTAATCCCATTCCACAAATCGACGAAGCAGCTTCTGATTATTTTGACATCTGGGTAAGCCCCATGCACATTTTCCTTTTTTTTTCATTTTTTGTGGGGCGCGTATTGATCCAGAAACACAATGTGGGGCGCGAAATGAACCAGAAACACGACTGTGGGACGCGTATTGAACCGGTACCTAATTCTATACGTCCATGCTACAATATGCGAGGAACCTATACTGCCTACCCAACTTGGCAGACGTTTTTAAGCATACGGACCCAGCATTGTGCTAGGAGTACTTTCCGTACAATGGGAGTGCATCGGACGAACCTAACTTTCCTGTTACAGTTAGTGTACTAGGTTTATATTACATTCCCTACATTGACGTTTTAATGTCAGAACTTTTCATGCAACTTGGTGATAACTGTACAGTAAAGCCAGTTGCACACACACCGATTTTGGACGGTCGGTTTTTTTTCTGGCCGTCCACATTCCAATAGTGAACCATTGTATGGAATGGCACTCGGCACACACGCCGACCAGAAAATAATACCGGTAAAATACCGGTGAGCAGCCGGCCACTGCCACTGTAAACCGCCGGTACCGGCGGAAGACCCGACCCCACAGTGGCGTACGTGACTAAATGCACGCTTGCACACTATTGTTTACCGACCGATTTCAGCAGTTCTCGCTAGTCGCTACGGACTAGCTTTGTGATTTCGGACTACCAAGTGCGTGTAAAAAAATGGATGATTTATTAGATAAATGTTCTCATTTCATTAGTGGAGGCAAGACCTGTTTTGTGGGACAAAACTTTAGATTTGTTAAAGACAGAAATCTTACCAGGGATGCATGGAGAGAAGTTTGCTGCGCTCTGAACCACGAATTTGAAGTGCTGGAGGATAAGGATTCTCATGAAGTTCGTCGAAGGATTCAATTGACATTCTAAAGAAGTTGAAAAACTAGTACCATCACGCCTCAGTTCTTCAAAAATAGTGTAGAGTGTCCCACTGTGTTCCCTTCTTTGATTGATAGGATGAATCCACCACTTGCGCATAATCCTACGGCGCTTAATGTGGCGATACAATAACCACATAGCAATTACACGTTTAGGATTCATTGTTGTTCAAGAATCTCGTTTCACGAACACCAAGCAACTGATTGTTTTGCCGACAAAAATCCGATGTGTTTGCAATCACCTGCTACCGATAAAATATCGGCCGATTTTTTACCGACCGTCCAAAATCGGTGTGTGTGCAACTGACCTAACCAAAGCACTTATCAATACTTAATGAGCCAACCATATCGGTGGAAGTAATTCTCAAACAAATTCATCCAGTGGGTAGAGTAGACGTAATTTATCTGTTCCAAGGATAATAGAGAGTTCCTAGCAGATCCTTAAAACACAATACGTCGTGCGGAATCCGGCGCCGTAACTCTGACGCAATGAGTTACGGTGACGCATACTTCCGTACAGATTCGTTAACGAATCGCTATCCCGAAAAAAAACGTGATTGCCTAAAATAACGTCCTTCCATGGACTCAAATATCCTCCTAGGGATAATTTCCTCCTTCCATGGATTTAGCGTTACTACTATATCCGTCAAGGGCTTGACGTGACTTTGAGGTGCGGTAAAGTTTCTCGTTACCGCACGCCGCATTGAGACCAACGGATATACTAGGAACTCTCTAATGAGTTGTGGTGTAAATATATAGAAACATAGGGCTTGCGGTGGTTCATTTGAATTAAATAGTGACATGAATGATATGGAAGTCCCTTACAGATATTGTTTATACAGTATTAATTATCCACGTCTTCTCTTTGTGTAGATAGTTTGTGCTTTACAATTAGTGGTTGGTAGGAAATATTAGCCCCTTTGCTCCTCAGTCTGGCGTTATTCCGCTAATACGCCCCGAAGGAAGGAAGGATTGAGCTGGAATCGATAACTAAATTAGGCCAGAAGCCCCTCGCCGAAATCCGGCGTTTCCACTTGTTAATTAGGAAGGCGGCAACCTCGGTTCCCGAGATCCTTCCGAGGGAGAGACGAGGGCCCGAGGTATTTACGATGACTCTAACAGTCCCTTGGCTCTTGTAGCGGAGCGAACATATATCCGCTCCCACCATAACTACCTGGTCACGATTGCCTCAAAACCCTTACCTTCCCTCTGCCAGAGCTTTTGCGCCCGACCTTTTGCCCGTCCTCATAAAGTTTGATATCCTTTGAAACACGGCTGCCATCCTTTTTCGACTCAAAGATAAAGGTGCCTTTCTTATCGTCGTAGAGCGGTAGTTGGTAGTTCACATAGATAGCTTTTACGAAGGAAAACTCTTTTTTTTTTCGTTCTATATTTTCTTTATTCACCGGCCAAGCTTTGATGTATGCAATAGAAGGTGTACGGAGTTAACTCACAGAACTTCAATTGAGTTACAAGGAAATTTCATTTGTTCCACCTAACAAAGATTTCTCTTTGTTACCAAAGTAAGAACATCAAACTGCTAGGTAGGGCTGCCATATTTGTCTCGACTGAAACTGGGACACTGATGGGAATAGGCAATAACCGGGTGGTCTGGGGGTATGGAATACGCCCTGGACATGGAGGAGGTGGTCCACCCGGAAGATTTTTGAAATTTCAGTACACAACTTTTCACGTGAATTTAGACTAACTTACGTCTTTCTCAGACCTCAAAAATGTATAGAATGTAGGCCAATAAATGTTTAATTTCAATAAAAATTCAGTAATTAGCATCATGAAATATCAGCTAATCAGTGAACTTTCACATGAGACAAGTTTTTAATGATAGCCGTACCGTAAAACGGGGTAATAAGGGTCAGGGGGGTAATGAGGGTCAAAACTTCTACTCTGACGTAACAGATTTGGGAGAATGAAACTAACAGTGTTTGATTCGTCATTAATGATAGACATGGATTCATGAAGTTTTTTTGTTTTTCAACATTGGTCACCCTGTTTCACCATCGACGTTAACGTCACTGTTGTTATCAATAATTTCTGCATGTTATAATCTCCATGGTTTTCCGCTGTAATATGTAGTCAATTTTTCCGTAGCTTCTAATTACTTCTAAGGTGTCAATTTCGAAGAAATATTAGTGTTTACTAGTAACAAGATTTTATTATAAAGTAAAAACAGGAATTTATCCCTAATTTTTTTTATAATGCTTCAAATCGAGATTTTTATTCATTTTTAATCAATGTTCCTGTGATTTTCTCGATAAAATCAGGGTTGTAAACTTAAGTTCCTTGAAAATGTTACCGTTTAAAAATTCAAGTGTTCGAAAAGTAAAGTAAAAAAAATAGTGGTATCTTTTTTGTGATTTTCAAGTAAACATTTGGGATTTTCACCCAATTGTTCGTTAAAGCGTTATTTTTATAAATTATTCTTCATATTACTAGTTAATGAGCCTGATTTGATAATCTACTGACTGAAAATAAATATTTTAACAACTTTCCGTTTTTTTAAAACTTGAATGATTGACCCTTGTTGCACAGGAAATGCATTACCTAGGGTTTCTTCTGAAAACAAGTGTGGTCACACTATAAAAAAATATATATATCCCCCACCATTCATGGGGGTCAAAAGTTAGGTTATGGATTCTACTCAACAGCCCAAGAATCTGAGGGGGAAACAAAAAGAAGTTTTTTAAATCATTGTTTATTGTTAGAAAATTTGAGGTCAAGTGTAAATTTGACCCTTATTACCCCGTTTTACGGTATTTTAAGCGAAATTCAAGCTGAATAAGATAAGTTGTTACGCGAATAATTCATAATCTAAGGTAGATTGATTAAAACAAAATATGAATCTCTATTTTGGCGAAACATATTATCTTCATTAAATATTTTGTTCAACTCTAGAATCTTTTTTTATTGGTAAAAGATAAGTTATGAGAGCTGTTTGGTGGTAATATCTTCAGAAATTACCAAAATTGCAAACGTAAATCGTGCATTGTTGAAAATAAATAATTCTGTGTGCGCTAAATAATTCCGGCGAAGGGAAAAAAACCTAGGATTGATGCTCTCTAGGAACTGATGGTTAACCGATTTCTCACCGTGCGGAAATGTGTCCGGTGTAGTTCACCATATATCAACTCTTTTCACTCCCCTCGATTCCCTCTCAGTCTTCTTCCTCCATTATTGATTGGTTCTCTGTACCGGCTAACCTGGTCCGGTCCGCCCAGTAGCCGTGAATTCTATTCGGAATTATATACTCCACTGCTGGGATGCAATTGTTTGGGTGGAAAATGAGGCTAACATTATGCGCACGTCATTCGCCGATAGTTCCAGGAATATGTGCCTCGAATTATGGACCTGCCCGCTGTGGGAAACGCACTGCATGGTTTTGGTTTGATATTTCCGATAATGTGCCTTTGCGACCGAGGAATAAAATTACAACCCAATACAAAATTCGTAATACCTACGTTTCAAGAAACCTAGACTCCAAAAATCAATATCATCAAAAATAAATATTATTTGAATAAATAAAGAAATACAAAATAAATAAAAATAATGAGCATAAAAAATGAAAAGTTCCGGTCTTAGAGCATTGCGAGAGTTTACAAGAACATTAGATAGGTGTATGCACAGAATACGCTTAACCCAGATAAAGATTTGTTCACAGAATTCAATAAAGCAACTAACCCCTATATCGTAGTTTCCTGGTAATCGCATAGATGTCAGGAGAAACTGAGAACGGTCTATCACCTCACAATGGTTGGAAACGAACCTGCTCCCAAGAAGCAAAAGGTAAACGATACATCTCCGTTTCATACTTCAAATAGATTTGCCGTCCTTGAAAACATGGACACTCAAACCGATACTACCGTAACTTCACAAGATAAATCAAACATTCCACCACCCATATTCATCAATAATTTGAAAGACATCAACACCCTATTGGCTCAAATCAAATCTTTATGCACTGACAAGTTCAAACATTTGACTGTCGAAAATAAGTTAAAATTGAACTTTCAAAAAATTGATGACTACCGTAAAGTAATTGATTATCTTCAAAACTCAGAAGCCCAATATCACACTTTCCAATTGAAATCGGAAAGAAATTTTCGAGTTGTTCTCAGAGGACTCCATCCAACGTGTCACATAGAATCAATGTTGTCGGAATTAAAAGAAAAGGGATTTAACGCAATACAAATGATTCCTGTACACCATCCAGTCACTAAAACACCACTACCTTTATTCTTTTTAGACTTGGCACCTAGTAAAGATAATCAGAAAATTTACTCACTCACAGATCTTTACTATTGTAAAGTAAAAGTTGAACCCCCGAAACCGAGACGAACGGTGATCCAATGTCTGAAGTGCCAAGCATACGGTCATTCCAAGAACTATTGCATGAACTCACCAAAGTGTGTGAAATGTGATTCTAATCATCCCTCTGATCAATGTAACAAACCCCCCAATACCCCCCCGATATGTGTGAACTGTAAAGGGCAACACACGGCCAACTACAAGGGCTGTCCAAAACACAAAGAACTGCAAAACTCCCCAAGAGCAGTGAAATGGGCAAATAACAAAAACAAGTCGCAGATCCCACCAGATCTCCAATTGCCCATTAACAGCCAAACAAATTTCCAGCCGTCCACTAACCGACCATCGTACAACACTACCAGTAGCCCAAAATTTACTACCACAGCTAAAACTTACGCCGATGCAACAAACCAGTCTCACCCTCCAGAACAATTATACCAAAAAATCGACAAACTATTGTCAACTGTCACGTCACTTATTGAAATGTTTGCCCAAATATTACCAAAACTAATGAAAATATAAAATGGCAACACGAAACAATAACAGTTTTCGAATCAGCACTTGGAACTGCCGTGGAGTAGGAAATAAATTCCACGAACTCTGCTTATATCTACAACAATATAACATAGATATCATTCTGCTATCTGAAACTAAACTTGCGCCTCATATAACTTTCTTTGTCCCCGGATATAAAATTTATAGATCTGACCATCCTAGTGGTAGGCGAAAAGGTGGATCAGCACTACTAATCCGAAACTCGATAGGACATGATGAACTACCTCCAATTGTAGAAAATGAAATACAAGCATGTCAAATCACACTTCATACGCCTGCGATCCCCAACCTAAAGATTTGCTCCTTCTATTCTGCTCCAGAGAATAATGTTCTGAGAGGAGACTTCTTATCACTAGTACATGAGCTTCGTAACTGTTTTATATTAGGTGGAGACTTTAACTCAAAACATCCTAGATTCGGTAGCCATACTACTAATCCCAGAGGAAGACTCCTTCAAAACATCATTGTTCAACACGCTCTGGAAGTCGTAACACCACGTGAGCCAACTTTCTACTCTGATAGCGGGCATACTCCAGATATATTGGATTTCTTTATTTGTAAACGAACCCACAATTTAGTAACAGACATACAAGTCCCTCATGAAATGAGTTCAGACCACTATCCTGTAATAATAGAGATGCAAATCCAAGGCGCCATCATACAATCACACCGCACCCTCATAAACCACCCATTTGATTGGGACAAGTACAAGTCAGCTATTCAAAATCTTATAAATTTACAGATACCTCTGAAAACCCCCTCTGACATCGACACGGCTGTGTCAACTCTCACTAATGTAATATGCACTGCAGCGGAAATATCATCTTCACCAAGAATAACATCTGTACACAATAATAACAATAAACATATTTCTCCGAATACGCTAAATCTACTTTATGCTAAAAAAACAGCAAGAGCTCAATGGGAATTAACTAACCATTGGCAAGATAAAAATCTCTATAATAGAGCTACAAGATTACTTAAAAAAGCAATGAAAGATGAGAGAGACGACGCTGAACAAAATAAAATAAAAATGTTAAATACCCAAGACAACTCACTCTGGCAAAAAACAAAAATGATAACAAAAGAAAACTGCGACATACCCCCTTTGAAATTTGCTGGGCGTTGGTACTCAACAGCCCAGGAAAAAGCTGACATCTTCTCAACTATACTAAAGGACCAGTTTTCACCGAATCCTGACAATGATCCTTCGTTCACAGAACAGATAATACACACTATAACTGAACCTCTTCAACTCAGTCCATTCTCAAGCTTCTTTAGCCCTGGCGATGTCAGAAACGTGATAAAAAGATCGCCTAATAAAAAATCTCCCGGAGCAGATCTCATTACACCTCAGTTGATAAAAAATCTACCACGAAAAGGGTTAGTATTTTTAACACAAATATTTAATGCAATGCTAAGGACGACTCACATACCGAAGAAATGGAAGCATGCTGAAATAATAATGATAAAAAAGCCCAACAAGAGAAGTAGCGATCCATTAAGCTATCGTCCGATTAGTCTCCTGCCATTTCTGTCAAAACTATTTGAGAAGCTCTTACTACTGAAACTCCTCCAACATCTTTCATCTCTAATCCCATGCACGCAATTCGGCTTTCGCTCTGCGCACTCTTGCCCAATGCAACTGCACAGAGTAATCGACCAAATACTTAATACGTACGAGAATAAAAAAGTATGTCTCGGTGTCTTCCTTGACTCTGAGAAGTGTTTTGACAAAGTCCTTCACAATGGTTTACTGTACAAGATCAAACCCCATTTACCAGACACTTACTATAGAATTGTGCAGTCTTACCTGGAAGGAAGAACTTACTCAGTAAGATATAAAAATGCCTTGTCAACTTCCAAGTCAATCCTCGCTGGAGTCCCCCAGGGAAGCGTTCTTGCCCCATTCCTCTACTTAGTCTATGCTCATGATTTACCTCAACCAAATCGTTCAACTCTCGCTCAGTTTGCAGATGATGTAGCGATAATTCAAGTAGAGAATTCTTTCGACGCTGCCACTATAAATATTCAATCCGATCTCGACGCCACCGGCGACTGGTGCAAAAGATGGAGAGTCAAAATGAATCCTGCAAAGTCAGTTGTGGTCCCATTCACTAAGCGGAGAACAGTTTTCCGGGACACCCTATTCATAAACAGCAGTCCAATACCTCAGGATTCACACGTCCGCTACCTCGGAGTCTACTTAGACCGCACAATGACCTGGGAAATCCATATTAAAAATTTAGTATCCAAAATACGACAAAGAATCAGCCAACTGAAGCCACTCCTACGCGACATATCTCCTCTCCCCTGAGCTTGCACACAAAACGACTTCTCTACCTCTCTCTCATTCGACCTATCTGGGAATACTCAGCTGGACTCTGGGGATCCGCTGCTGCTTGCCATATCAAAAAAATCCAGACAACTCAAAATAGAGTACTCCGAATCATAACTGGGGCCCCCTGGTTTGTCCGTAACGCTACTCTCTACCAAGACCTGGATATACCAACTGTTCAGCAAGTGATACATCGTATAAGAGACTGAATGACAATATGACAGATCACGAAAACACATTGGAAGCAAACATACCCCTGAATCCCCCACCACCACCTGAAGGAAGACGCCTGAAAAGGAAACTACCACAAGACTCCATTCTAGAATGAAGGACTTTTCGTTATAGCACTTACTTAAATATTTATTTTCTTCAATTTTTATCATCTCATTTTATTAATTATTTATTGTAATAAATTTAACAAATAAGAATCTGGTATAGGACAGCCAATGGGCTGCACCTAAAACAAATATCATATTAAATAGACTTTGTCTACTATATTCGTATAATTTGTCAAAACTGTAATGTTAACATTGACAATAAAGTTAACTTGTTAAAAAAAAAAAAAAAAAAAAATCGTAGATTATGTACGCCCGTGTATGTAACACTTTTTTCGACATTGACCGATTTTCGTGATATGTTTTTCGCTCAATCCATAATTTAGTCTAGTTTTGCTACAAATATCAGAACAAATTCAGAATTTCGTGGCGAAAGAAGAAAACCAGTGGAGGTAGTATCGGGTGGAAAAAAACGTGTTTTTTCCCGACAAATCTTGTCGACGCTATCCAGGCTATTCTCAACCAATTTTCATATACTTAGTTGTATCGTTTCGTATAATCTAGCCAAATTTTAGACTTGACGTTGGGTACACAACATGTCCCGCTGTGCGCGCCCCTACCGAGCTGAATTGTAACTAAACTACATTCCCCGTATTTTCACACGAATAGGTTCCGTTGAATGAATTGGGGCCTCAATTTTTATTGATCTATGTCCGCTGCTAAAATATAGATTAGTTGGACAAATAGATCAGAATGATTTGTGTAGTTTGGTGGTCTGGTTGCTCGCAAACTCGAATCTCAAAACTACATAACATCAAGTAGTCAATCCCTTGGGAAAAATTCAGATTAGTGGGAAAAATAAAAGTCCAGTCATGCAGCATGACCCCATGAGCGAATTTTTGAAGAAATCTTCGACATTTCAGTCGCTATTGATCGTGTAGAGAAATTTTAGTTTATGATTTTGATAGACAAACATGGAATCAAATTATTAAAAATAATTAGAAGATACTCAGTCCTAAAACAGTTGACCGTAAAACATTAAAGAGAGCGACCGAGAGAATCGGAGGACGGAATATTTCACTGAGTAAATTCATTAGTTGTGATTACATATTTTTTTTTAACAAGCACCTACTACCTACGTTTTAAACAGCATGGTTCTAGGATTGGTTATACTGGGATACTTCCATAAGGGTAGTTCAATCTGAATTTGGACAATGTTTCATGCAAATATTACCGATTTTTACAACTAGCGAACGGCATTATTTCGATTTTTGACTGATTTTTTCAACTTTGAAATTTTTGAAAACTTGATACATATTCTTATAGGAAATTTTACGCTGATTCCAAATATACCACATGTTAGTATGCTGAAAAAATTATTTCGCACAACAAATCGCAAAAAACAGGCTACTTATTTTGAAATTTTTGACTACATTTTTGAAAATACCAACCCGACGATGTAATCCGATCATGCTGGCCAACGAACTTGAACTTTCGTTTTGTGTCCTTAACATTTTAAAATTTGTTTGAAGTTTCTAGCACAATTCTACGGACTGTTATCGTCTGGAATGACACATACATACATACATACATATATACATAAATACATACATACATACATAAAAAAATGCGTTAAACTTCAGAATATGATTCAGAATAGCCTGAAACGGATTTCTGCATAAAATTTTTCAAGAATTCACATTCTAAAAATTTTGAGGCGAGAGCAATAGCTTAATTTTCTTCAAAAATTCGCTAATAGATCAGAATGACGTTCTAAAGTATGATTTAAAACATTTATAATAAAAGTCCAGTCATGCAGCATGACCCCATGAGCGAATTTTTGAAGAAATCTTCGACATTTCAGCCGCTATTGATCGTGTTGAGAAATTTTAGTTTATGATTTTGATAGACAAGCATGGAATCAAATTATTAACACATGCACAGAGTAAACTCATCAGTTGTGATTACTTTTTTTTTTTTTTTTTTTTTTTTTTTTTTTTTGTTTAAAGCACCTACTACCTACGTTTTAAACAGCATGGTTCTAGGATTGGTTATACAGGGATACTTCCATAAGAGTAGTTCAATCTGAATTTGGACAATGTTTCATGCAAATATTACCGATTTTTACAACTAGCGAACGGCATTATTGCGATTTTTGACTGATTTTTCAACTTTGAAATTTTTGAAAACTTGATACATATTCTTATAGGAAATTTTACGCTGATTCCGAATATACCACATGTTAGTATGCTGACAAAATTATTTCGCACAACAAATCGCAAAAAACAGGCTATTTTGAAATTTTTGACTACATTTTTGAAAATTTCAACCCGAAGATGTCATCCGATCATGCTGGCCAACGAACTTGAACTTTCGTTTTGTGTCCTTAACATTTTAAAATTTGTTTGAAGTTTCTAGCACAATTCTACGGACAGTTATCGTCTGGAATGACACATACATACATACATATATACATACATACATATATACATACATACATACAACGGCTAGTATCGGTTTAATCATAGGACAAAAAGTGACCGGTAGAGAGCAGGATAAACCAGTATGATTCTGGTCAAAGTCTTCATCTAGCGTCGGGGAAAGGTCGGTCTATGTCAGTCATGTTCCAGCTGTCAACGAACGAAGATGGAAAATTCGGTGTTAATAGTGGTTCATCCCAACATAAATCACTATCCATGCGACAAACCAGGTGTTTATCCTTTATTTTTACAGCAATACTGGTTTATTTCAAGAAGTA
The DNA here is from genome assembly GCA_030762985.1 of Adelphocoris suturalis. Classification (NCBI taxonomy): domain Eukaryota; kingdom Metazoa; phylum Arthropoda; class Insecta; order Hemiptera; family Miridae; genus Adelphocoris; species Adelphocoris suturalis. Next base: position 3,930,132 of record CM061048.1, on the reverse strand, counting down.
CCGCTATTGAACCAAGGAATATCAAGTTTCTTCGTGTTATTAACTGTAGTTACGGTACATATTTTGCAATGCACGACTATTCGCCCAAAAGATTATCTGTCGTACTGAGGCAACCTGGTGATTAACTCGCGATGTACCAATATAGTACGAAGGAAAAAAATCAAAGTTTGTTGTGTTTTATCGTGTTAGTGGTACATCATAAGATTTTTATAATTATAATTATGTTAATCAAAAACAGAAAGGTGGAGAAGCTAATTAGAAGTAGGGCAGTATAGGTAGATGGTATATGCATGACACAGACCAAAAAGAACCGAGAAAATATGAATGGTGTGTCTGTAGTATGCCAACAAAGTCATAAAAAATCTTTAAATGCGATTTCCCAGAATTCATGTTTTTGGAGTTATACCAGTATCACTCCTAAGGTGCGAAATGTTGCCCAGAGCTTGGGTTGAAGTCGGGTAGGTACCTTGACAAAGAAATCTGAAATGCTATCCACTACACTACGGAGAACTGTAGCAACCAATGAGTAATCACATAAATTAGCTACCCACAAGGGGATTATTTCTATTGCCAGATGACGCTAGCACGAATTCAGGTAGGCAGGAGCGCGCACAGCGGGACATGTTGTCTACCTAGTGTCTGGTAAATTTAAGTATAGTTGTGCAACGAACCTCAGAACTTTTGAATTCGCCAAAGGGAGGGGAATGGAGGGAGTAAATACCGAACCTATCAAGTGCAGCCCCGCGACCATTCTCGACCGATTTTCGTCGACCTCATTTCGTTATATCTATAAGGGATTCTGCCTTGTTTTGAAACATATGTCTGGAGTTTTAAATTTAATTATGCTAGGAGGTGAATTTTATTTAGTTCCAAAAAAGATTTTCTACGCAGTTTCGTTCATTTTTCATCCGTTTTTGGTTTATTATTATCAGTAAAGAACATTTTTGTATTACGCACAACATGAGACATACTTATATCAACAGAAATTGAGAAGAGGATGAATTTTTCTTAGTAGATGTCTAAGGTGATTAAAACAAAAAAACCAAAAATCAGTATTTTATCATGTACGTAGCGTGTATTAAAAAAATATATGACATTCCTTTTTACATCTTCAAACATGAAATTCTCTTTCAAGTGGATTTTCCGGGACCCTCCCTTCATAACTGATTTCCACGGCCACTCCCGTGTACTGCAAAACTTTTTCCAAAGAACTCAACACTTTTCCTTCGGGGCTTCCACCTTCAAAAGTAGTCCTCGAAACGGCCTTGTACCAGCGCAAATCTCAAAGGACGAGTTCAAAGCACTTGATCTCATAAAATCGATTGCTGTTTTTATCATTCAAGCGAACGGGGGGGTTCCGCAACTTCTTTGGAGTAAATTTGCGACGGCTTGGCACAAAGGACGATGCTGTAAAAAACGACCCGCTCCCCCTTTAGAGATGAGGAGAGCAATCCAGTAGTTCAATCTCGTAGAAATATTTGTTTCAACAGGCCTCCCTCAACCATTTTCTCTCTCGTTTTTTCCCCTCTCTTCATCCTTTTATCTTTTTTATAGTTTAGTATCTTTTGTCGTAAAGGCATTTCAACTTGTTTGCATTTCCATTTGACAGCGCACAGAATCGAGCTATCTGAAGATGTAATACAATTTATTAGTGGTAGCTACAATTTTGTTTGAACAGTAATTTCATTACTTACAGTCAATAAAAAACAAAAAAAATGCATTCGTCTTTTGTTGTCCCAGAGAGGCTCCCTATCAAATTTTGACGTCCTACGGTGAATAAGAGAGATTTGAGCACGATTTTGCCATAATTATGATTGATATTACTCGTGCTAGCTATATATTATTACGGTGGTCAGCTGATCCTCACCAAAGTCAGATTAAACCTATACCACATGGTTCGTAGTCATTTGGACCCTCATTCCAAATTTGAAAACGAATCGTATCTGATCTTCAACTTCAGTATCTTCAAGTCCATTCAATTTCACTAAACTGCGCTTACTTTCTTCTGAAGTGTTAATTGTACTCCATACGAAGCGAGTTTCGCCAACCGTTTTTGAGGTCTAGAAACGCTCAAACCAATGTCTTTAAATTTCGGGGATTCAAGTAAAGCATTTAAATCTTGTTTTTCGGCTGTATGTATTAAAAGTCCTTTATTGACATGGATATGTCTTTGCTCTGGGGGGTCAAGCAAAAATTTTCGTCCCGCAAAAGTTGATGTCACGATTTTCCAAACTATTGATTTTCACGTACAACCCAGCCGTGGCTAGGGGAATGGAACTTCCGCAGTTTTCATCGCACAGAAATCGTTCGCCACTCGTTGGAAAGCGCTTGATTTATGTGATAAATGTTCACATCTCAAGCTACCTATTTCCCTCTCCTTACGTACCTGGTTACATTCCTAAACTAAGTTAATTGGACTTTAAACAATTTTCGTTTGGCGGAAACTAAATTTTGCGATGACACATGATTTAGTTTGGCGAAATTTAATATTTACTGTCAACTGCTTGGTGTTGACATCATTTGGGGAGTTAATAACATGTGGAGGAGAGTCTAGACATGACCCGTTTTCAATAAGCCGGTTACAATATTCTTAATGTAAAACAATAGCACCATTTACTCCACTCCATAGAAAACGTTTTCATCCCCTTGACAACAGTCAACTGTTAACAACAACTCATTGTAGTAGTTCTCTCCACAGTTATTTTCAACATTTCTATTTCTATAAGTAAGCCGGTTATAATATTGTTACCTAGTAAGTGAAAAGTAATAGCATCATGACAAAGACTCCTGCTGAACGTATACGAGAATTACGAGGGCGGAAATTACAACAAAAGGTGAATGCATTAATTGGCTCATTGCCAGGTAAATCATTTCTGACCGGAGGAAAAATTAGATCGATACAATCAAATAATTTCCAAAATCCCGCGATTTGGGAAATTCCCAATAAGAAGATCGTTCCGGTTAATATGCTGCAAAATTTGAAGAATCAGTGGGCACGTGTAGTCTTCTACAACGAAGAATGTTTTGCTGAGGAACAGAAAATTACCAGTATGAAGAAAGTGCTCGAGGAACACTTAAACCGGCTGGAGGAGCGAAAAAAATATGAAAAATCAGGCTATCATGAACATAAAAATGATAGCGTCTGTATTGGAGAAATAACTTTAATAGTATGTATAGTATGCTTTTTGTGCCTCCAAGAATAATAAAATAAATTCTTTATCCTACATTTCAACGCCTACAGTCCAAAGTTAAAGGATTTGTTTACAGCTCTCGAGAACAACTGTTATGAAATCCCCAATCAAAGGCATAATCCTTGTAACATGGTATCTGCTTGTAAAGCAGATAGTGGAACTCGTTTACGAGTTTCTGAATAATTTCACTAGATTTTTTCCCAATTTCCTCGTCTTAGTTTTTTTTATGCCTCCAGCTCCGGGGTCAAGTTGGTACGTTTTCAATTTCAGCTTGGATCTCCTCGGGTTTTCTTAGTGCTCGCTCGATCTATTGGAAATATTACAACACTATTATCGGTTTTCAGGGATTTTGACGTCACTTTTGATTTTAGTACGCTCGTGAATGATGGCTTTATTGATAGCATATTGGCCTCGAGAGTAAATTCTAGGGTTTCTTTGCCCTCCTTCACTTCTATAAGACACCCATGCAGCCCGCTTAATTGAAGACTGAGAGCGGTCACTGTCTGAATTAGGATTTTGATAAAAGCGGCAATTTGCGTGGTCTCTGACTTACCAGTTTTGTTCCTGGGATCCATACAAAACTTAAGTATATCTGCAAGTATACGAGATAACGGGGAACCCATGGCATCTCCTGGCTGAGTGTAATATTTTCCCTCAAATAAAAAATAATTTTGATCCGTACAAACAGACATCAAATATACAATATACAATTCATCTTTTTCTGTTGTCAAGCCTTGAGGTGTGGAAGTTAGAGGAGCGTCACCATTGGAGTCATAGATAATCTTCGCCCATGCGCAAGTGATGGTTCTGACCAGTGTTCCTTTCTATAGCGTTGGCCATGATAAGTGGTTCCAGTCAGAGGGATAATCACCCTAGTGAAACAATAAATTTCCACTAGGGATTGATGCAGGGAAACCGGTGTTGGTTTTGTCATTCAATCAATCAATCTCTGGGTGATATCTCAGATTAGGGTAAAACGGTATATTGAATGGAGAGGATGTTCTCGGAATGATATACGTACTGGAGAGAAAGCTGGGAGTAAGGGAGTGACACGTCCCTAACCCCCGGCCTTGATTCCTTCCAGGTCGTCCGCCCCACCCCACCTTAATCCAGTCGAGACACTGATTTATTTCTAGATTACTCCGGAAACGGCGTGCCATAGGGAGGAAAAATCATCAGAGGAAAAGGCCTTTTTCCCCTTCTTTTTTTTATCGGCTATCCGTTAAACGATGTAGGGGCTTCCTCTTTTTCGGTATTAGGGAAGAAGCAGTTCGTCGTCAATCACGAGGATGTTGAGGCAATCAAATCGAACGAATTCGGATCGCTCAATAGAGGAGATAAGGGCGCTGAGTGATCAGATCGGGAAGAGGATGAGCGAGCTAGCAACCTCATTCTTCCCTCCTTTTCCACCTACTACTACATGGTAAAACTTCCTAATGGCCTGTAGTTCGAACAGGCCATATGTGGCTTCGCTGATAATTCCATTTTAGGTTGGGTTGGTTGATAAAAGAGAATTGTCAGGCTTCTCTGATAATGTGGTGGCCGACAGGCCACCCGACCTTCTTGGAGGAAGGGTTACCGTGCAAATTTAATTTCGTAATTTCATATCTCCGCTCCACAAATTATTAAATTCCACGAATCCGCTAAATATACAAATTAAAATTCATCATCTCTTGACAAGTCGGAGCTATATCCGCAACAGAAAATCCTTCAGATTTCGACGCAACTCTCTACATTACACAAGACAACCCAAGAGGTTAACCTCCGGACTGACAGCGATTCCTATGGAAATCAAAGAAATTAAACATCCCCCCCGGAGACTGATGTACCTGGCCGCGGAGCAGAGGCGCAGCGTGAGAGAATACTAGACAGAAACGAAGACGCCTGAGGATGACATGTTGATGTTCGAAAGCTAGCAATAAAACACTCGAAGAAGACTTTTTACTTATATCCGTCTCACCCTGACAACCCCATTGGCCATAAAACAATTTAAAAAAATGAAATTACTGAGACATTTCCAATGCCATAGCTCTTCTCCCATAAAAGAGAAAGTACGAGCGGCCTGCCGCGTTTTTTTAATTCGATTTTGGATTCTACGCATCTTGACAAAGGTTCATAATCGAAATTAATAAACCAAAAGTGTTAAACTCCTGGAATCGTTTTAGAATGCCTAAAACGGATTTTCATGGAAGAAATAGTGGAAAATCAATAGGTTTTTAATGAAATTAGGGTTAGGAACACAAAAGCTTGACTTGTAGGATTTTTTTTTTTTTACATTTAGTCGAAGCTAAATAAAAGCTGTGCTTAAATTGAGAAAAATGCACCAAAATTGACCCTGGTAACATCACCAACCACAACTGGTAATTAACCTAGCAAATAAAAATTATCCCATAATGCATATAACTAAACAATATTACTGCTCAACTGGTCATGACCAAGATGTTCAAGGAGGCATCCCAAATTTTACTTAAATATTATACAGCTCATCATTGAAATAATACGGTAGATATGTTTGAAAAAACCAACTTATTGACAAATACCTATTAGATTAGCTTAGACTAAATGCTAAAAAAATGCAGCTCTGAAGAGACCATATATTTGGCGAAAGCGCTCAGCATACCTCATCAAACTACATCATCAGAAAAGCCTGTAAATTTTCTACCCTCAACCAATCAAACCTACTAAGGACAAGGCAACACTCCATAACAAATTCCATTTTAGGTAGTTGGAGCTTATGGAGGAAAACTTAAATATCGTAGGTAGGCAAATGTAGGCGGCATATGTAGAAAGGGCGCTCGAATCATCCCCAATAGTTGGCTACAAGAATTTAGCCCTTTCGATCGGGCTGAGAATCAAGAGTTACTATATACTCTCTAACCTCTAACTTTCAGGGAAAGTCGCAGCGGGTATTTCAAAAAACTGTATTGCTTGACTATTCCCTCTATGTTAATATTCATCTGTTTCAATTTTGTGCAGATAGCAGGATAGCATCAATCACTAGTGACCAGCATCATCACAATTACAGAACGCGTTCATATAAACAACTATTATACCCCCCAATTCGTTCGCCTTTCTACCCCACTATGCAACAATAGTGCAAAACGGCATCCGTTTCTTCAACAATTTGCCAACCTCAATAAAGGAATCACCGGACAAGGCTTTTGCAAGAAAAATTGAGTGTTTTCTTATTGAAGCCGAACTTTAATTATATATCTGCCTTTTTTAACTTACAATTTGTGACTTAGAAGTAACCTATATAAATTTTTTGAGAATGGCATGCCGAATAAAATTTATACAAGTACTTGAGCCTGTTTTAGTATAGTTCAGGTACCCATTATTCTTGCCTATATATTTTCAAGTTTGTTATATTTTGAAATTGATATGTTGTATTTTGAAATTATTTTTATTTTATATAGCAGTTTATGATGGTATGAATGTAATTTATTATGAGTGTGTGGGTGTGTGCGTGTGATGGGTGTCCGTCGCTTGGTGCTTGTAGTGGATTACCCCCGGTCGGCCCGGAGTGGCGGCTCGCCTCTCGAGCCTGTTAGGTCACTTGCTCAGCTATGGGTAGATGACCTCGCGGTCCGCCACGGTGGGTGGGTCCGGGCCCGGCCGGGGCGCTCTGGACGGCGCCAGGCGCTGTGGGGCTTCTGGGCGGCTCCTCTGCGCAGGTGAAACCTACATTTTTTATACCATCCAATCGTCTTCTTTTGTTTCAATTTTGTGTTGTTTTTTAATTGCACTTGCATATCAAGGTACCCACCTACAAATTACAATTATTATACCATTGTTGGTCCACAATAAAAAATTATTTGATTTGGATCTGGAACAATTATTTTTACTCACACACCGTTATTACTACAAAACTCACCTTGATGTTGTCAGTTGTCAGAACCAATCGTACGAAACGTTTATCTCTCACCATGGCAACCCTCCACCCTCAAGTGCCCCGTAAGACCCTCTTTTCTACGAAAAGTTGGATATAACCGCATTGAATTTTCACAGTAAAATTTCTGTACTCTCTTTTTTGGCTGAAAAAAAAGACACTTTTTTCATTTTTTTAAACTAAGCTAAACGAAATCCATGTCAATAATACAAGATCTTGATACCGTGGAAGCTAATTAAATATCACCAGATGAGATCTTCTGGCTCTAAGGTACAGACCGTATGAAACGGAAAACCGAACCTGTGAGATTTGCAGCTGCTGGGAAATAGAAAATGCGTTTCATTTTATAGGTAAATGTGGAACCCTGCGTTCTGTAAGAAGCCACTTTTTCAGTAAAAACGAGTTGTCTTTGAGCGAATACCGAGAGATTGTTAAAACGGGTGCTGCCAAGTTCATTGAATACTGTTCGGTGGCATGGGATTAGAGACACAAAATTATAGAGGAGTATGGGTTCAATACATTAAGGTGATATTTAATTGAGTTGTCATTGATTTAAGATATAATTTACCTTATTATTTTAAAATGGTCAAAAATCAGTTTGTTTGACTTCTGTAGTAAAAGTTAAAAAAGGGAGGTCCGATGCGTCCATGTGTCTTATCGTCAGCATGACACAAACTCAGTTACAAGTAAAAATGATAAATATGAAATGCTATGAAAATAGTAAAAGTTAGGATCGCTAAGCGCTTACGCCGGATGATTTATCTGTCTTTGAGTTTTGTAGATTATTTTTCTAGATATTTTTGAAGAATAATATATACTGAGTTGTTCCTATTTTACTGTACAATTGCTGCTGATAGTATCGGTTTAGATGTGGATTCATTTTTTTTTTTTTTTTTTTTTTTCTTCTTTCTTTTTGTATTTGCTTATTACGTACATGTATTTGTTTCTATATCGTAGTTTTAATGACCATAATTATTGCATGGCTTATTTGAATTTGAAATGTATTGTGTGTTACATGTTTTCGTTCATTCATTCATTTATCACAATAGGGAACTATGATTTTCTTTCTCTAGACGCACATCATAGTTCAGTGTGGCTTCGTAGCCATGGAATGTTTCTTTGTTTCTATTGAATCTATTGAATGAATAGCATAATCAAAGAAATTGTAGAGTACTCGAAAAAAAAGTCGCTCAATGTGCGAATAAAAGAAGTGGTTTCCACTACCTCTGGAAATGACAGGCCGCTAAAGATTTGTGTTTTTATTGCAGCGATGTAGCCCATTCTCTGTATCAACACATGGAACCTCGGCTTCGACCAGCTGAATAAATCGCACGTTGGCCGACAACAAAGTGCTTTCAAGGCTCAAAAACAGAGTCACTCAGTCTGCCTGCGGTCACGATCAAGGGTTTCGCTTTTTCCGGGCAGGCCATGAACGGAGTGATGGGATGGGGCGGTTACAACATCGACGCAAATATCAGAGCCGTGAGGGATGTTCGTAGAAACGTGTCGTTCGTAAACGAACAAAACCCATTGAAAGGATGCTTCAGGTGAACGAGTCACTGCACGAATTTGAAAAGGTGAACGGTCGGTGATGGATTAGAAAACGAAAAACAAATGTTTCTGACCAAAGTCCTTATGCAGCATTAATAAATGATTAAGTTCTAGTCTTGCTATGTTGGCATTAATTTACTAAATGAATAAGTAGCAACGGCTTTTGATATTACTAGACGTTCAACATCTTATCGAATCACCCATCACTCGTGCCATCTGGATCCAATACTTCTTCATATTCCACCCCCGAAACATACTTTTGAGCTCAATTCTGATCTGTTTGTCCAACAAATCTGAATTTTAATAAAAGGGTTGATTTAGGATATTTTATATTTTTGAGATGCAAGCTTGAGAGCATCCAGACCACCAAATTATACACATCATTCATTCTGAGGATTCTATTCTCATCATCTGAGGCCGGTTATGGTTTATAAGGAGGCCGGTGGTGGGGGGTATGACCGTGTTCTTGACCACCAATTATTATTATTAGGTAATAAGTTTAACGTATTTTTTATTGTTTATTAATGACCTATAAATATTTATATTCATCATTCAACTACAGAAACTTTATTTCGTTTTTTTTTTTTTTTTTTTTTTCAAATCATTTTGAAGTCTTTTGTTTCGTTTCATAATTTTAGGGCAGCAGTTAATACTGTTTATCCTCTAAATCGCTTAGTTTTGACATCAAAAAGCCCCGTATTTATTCTTCACGTACTGAACAATAAACTAAGTAGGGATCTTAAATCACCATCTACATACTCGAAGCTCAAATATAAGTTTTCAGTAATTTCGATTTCGCTGAATTTTCCAGAATTGAGTTTGATTTTGTGAAGTAAACGTACGTATGTTTGGCTTCATAATGTATTTTCCCATTTTTAGCAGATTCTGTTTACTTGCATTTTTTAAATTATATATATATATATTTTAAGCAATTTGTTTAGTTTCTTTCTTTTGGTCATTTTGCAATAGATTTCTCTAGTTCTCAACTTTGTTTATAATTAACACGGTGTCCTAAATAGTGACTATTGACCCGCCACCTCGGGGTTTAGCCTTTAGCAATTATTATTTAGTATATTATTTTACTAATTTTGAACTCTATGTTACCTTTGTGAATAAATTTTTCCCTTTTGATTTTGATTGTCGCAGTCTTTAATTACAAATCAAGCAATTTCTGATCTCCGGACAATTTTTTTAATTATGCAGATCAGTATGTTGCCACCAATTTATTAGGTACTTCTTTATCTTCTTCCAACGATGTGTTCAAGAATTAATTTCTTTGTATTGAGGCACTTGGTATCAAAAACAGCTCAATTGATTTTCAGAAATTTTACAGGAGAGGCGAAAAAGTCCCACGTCTATGCGTTTCAACTCAAGTAAAGTGACAAGGCGTATTTTGGTACTTCAGAGGTCAACAACTGTTTTACAATAGTTATCATATTATGCATAAACATTATTAATTTATTTTTAAATTCATTTAGTACTTTGAATCGAACTGGGTTTGTTACAAATCGGATGGTTTTCTCAAATGTTTTGTCAAAAAACCAATATTAGGTATCAATTTCAATTTTCTGTTTTTGGTATGGTATTGCCTCACGTAAATATCAAATGTAATTTCAAAACACTGATAATTTATAGCAAAAACTGATTTTCCAGCAATAGGACGTTCCAGAAAAAAAATAGATTCAAGCATTTAAAATTATTAAAATTCTCAAATTTGGAAAAAAATGAATTAGTATTTATTTAAATTATTGATCTTCGATTTATTTCAAGCGATCTTTGATTGGTTTCCACAAAACATACGGTGGAAGTTTGCAATAATGCAACGTGTTAGCAGGTTTCAGCAGAAAACCTTCTTCTTGTATGAATTAGTGGATCGCCCGATGCTCTCTGGAACCCCGTCCACACCGGTGATTTGGAAAATGCATGGATTGTACGTACTCGAGTATGGATACTATATTCGTTCATGAGCGGATCCTCAAAAGGAATGTCTTCTCCCATCCGTATACAGGGTGTCCCGCATAAGGTTGGCAATACTTCAGTTCGAGGTTCTAAAGCTCATTTCTGATCAGCAGTTCCTCATAGAGATTTTTTTAACGCTTATTTTTCGAGTAAATCAATTTTTGAGACTTTTTTCGTGTTTTCAACATTTAGTCACTAAAAATGCAATAACTACAATAATTAAAACAGTAACTTTAAATATGAGGATACCGTTGGAAAGAACGTCAAATTCTTTTCTATATAATTCCAAATCAAAATTTTTTAGTAGGATTCATTTCGTGAAATAATTGCCTGAACATGAAATTTCCACGATTATGAGAGATTCCAATTTTTTAAACCTGTGAGTGTACCATTTCTGTACTGTTATTTGCGTACCTCATTTGTAAAAACTGGCCCGAAATCTCACATTTCTAGCGGTATAATCAATTTTTATTTTACTTCACAAATTAGAGGATAAAAGTATTTTTGTGTGTAGAAAAACATGGTTTTTCTTATGAAATCAAGGGTTTTTGTGAACAATATTACCTTATAAAAAATTCGAGTTTGGGGCCGGTTTCTACTTATTTTTTCACACTCAATCGAATGCTAACAGAACTCTCAGATCTCCCAAATTCCGTTATAACAGAGCTTTGCACATCAACTCACGAAATTTTAGCTCATTTGTTATGCTCAATTTTGTGTGTTTTACGGGTAGAACTAGTTATTTAAAGTGTAAAACTCTGTTACTACGGAAAACTCTATTGTAGTTTTTTTTTTTCTCAGAATTTAAGCCGCATCGCAACCGGAAGGGTCATTAAGCAATCAAAAAGAGGTGTCAAAAGGTCACTGCAACGGGGGAGCCATGCTGACCGTCCGTCACTAAACGGATTGCCATCACGGACTCCACTGGCAGATCGGAGTGGGAGAAATAATAATAATACCCACATATAACGAGGCATCGCCTTACTCTGCCTCAAGGTATGACCGCTTTGTAACCCCTACAGCGGATAAAAATACCCCATAATAAAAACTAAACTACGACTAGATGATCCTTACAAATACATAAATATTATCGATAAATATATAATGTTAAATACTATACGTCTTAGTTAAATAAAGGAATGACTTGAACATACATAAATAAATACATCACAGAACATCTCAGTTCGTTTAAAGCTCAGTCCAACCCATGAACATCCACCCACTGGGTTCATGAGGGCTGGGTGATCCTCCAAAAAGTGGCGGGTAGACAAATTACCCCCACATCTCCCTCACACAACATCACGAGCTATTGGATTTTGCAGGTGTCTGTGAGTAAGACAGGTATGGCTAGGTACTCTATTGACCACTATTCGGTCACTCCTTGGAAGGTGGGCCACGAGAGGATCAAACGGGCAAAGTTCCTGAAGGACTCCACGCAGACCAGTGACCTCTCCCTGCCATTGCTTATGCCAGATGGAATTGGCTTTATGCTGCATGTAAGAGATTTGATCCTCAATGCGCATAGGCAACATTTCGATTTCTATTGTAATTATTGCTGTTTTAGTGACTTAAGGTCAAAAACACACACAAAAATCTCGAAAATTGAATTACTCGAAAACTAAGCGTTTAAAAAACCAGGTGTGCTAAAGACCACACGGGAGAAGTGTAAACTTCTATGACGATTTGGACATTACTTTCCACTCTGTAGGGATGTTGGGAAAGTAAAAGTGGACAGGCTTCGCCCCTGGACCCTCGGTAACTTTCCGCCTCGAGCCTTCGGCTAAAATGTTAAAACATGGAACATGCTTTCTTCCCGCTAATTCGTATATGTAAATACATTTAAAACTACGACATAAATGTTTTAAAAATCGATATCAGGACAGAGTACCTAAGTAGGTAATTTTTTGTTATGGTGAGCGTCTACAATTACTATAAGCAAGATTAACTTCTCAACCAAGTGACAACAAAACAAGTGGCATTGTTTACTATATCCATTTATAAGATGAATAAATATAAAACTACGACATGAATAGAAGAACAAGTACGAAAAAAATGCGTGATGAATCGAGAGATTTCCAACGAGTGGAGAACGAATTTCGTCCGGTGAAAAATAAAGAAGTTTCATTTCCCCAGCAACGGCTTGGTTATCAAAACAGCGTGACGAAAAAAACGTGACGGTAAAATCGTATTCACACCCCGCTAAATTTTTGGACGCGGTGCGTCTATAGAAGTTTACACTTAAAAAATCTTAAAGAGGAACTTTTGATCAGAAATGAGCTCTCGAAGCACCCCCTGAAGTACTGACCACCTTATGCGGGACACCCTGTATATCAAGAGTTTTCACATTTTCCGTTCCGTGACCCCTGGGGGAAGATTAGGGTTGACATTGCCGTTAACTTTTCATCAAATTTGATATTTTGAAATCGGAATGATCAGACAAACCATTTTCAGAAAAATATAGATACCTCTAGGGAGTTCCTTCTTTGACCCGACCAATCTTGTTTTCGCAGCTACTCTCATACGGTGTCATTTAACAGTTTAAGAATTACATATATCTATCTCAATATTATTACTTTCCCAGTTTGTTATAAATAAAGGAATATATTAAGCTATATGCTACAGTTTGCAGCTCTAGAATAATAACTTGAAAACGCTGCAAATTATTTCACAAAGGTTTATTATTTTTTCAATTGAGTATGATCGTAGTTTTAGTTGGCTTGCGTACGTCATAAGGCCCGTCCAGACTCCTCGGCGTGTCCCATTTCGAGTTGCCACAACCTATACTTCTATAATTATATACGCATGTTTATATTTCTCGATTTGAGCTCCAATCTATTCAAATAGTTATTGCCTTAATAATATCATTATCTAACCACGTACGAAAAGTCGAGAGGATATGTTATTAAATATGCGTAGGAAAAGCATTGGTATTAACACAGAAATATGACCTAGAAAAAACATATATTCATGCCTCGAAGGAACGCCGTACCCACCACAAGGTGCCGCGGCGCCTCCTCTCACTCCACCCCCCGCTCTCCCCCCCTCACCACCCACCGTGACCCCCTGCCAAGCGTGCCAGGCGTGCGTGCGTGCGTAAGTCTAACAAAGCCTTGAAATGACACTTTTTCGCCCGTTTTTGGCCCATAGCATCTATGCGAGTAAAGCGATCGGAATGGTTAAACGTTAGGACCAACTAGACCCCAAATGGAGTCTATGTGCGAAAGGACGGGTTTTTTAAGTCAATTCTTAGGCCTTTTATGGCCCGGACGGCGAACGGCGAACGGCGGACGGCGGACGGCGAACGGCGGACGGACATTTCAAATTTGGATTCTACGCACCTTGAAACGTTAAGTGACAAAGTTTGAGGGGGGGTTATAAAAATTTTTTGCTATACGATCACATAGGCTTATTATTGGAAATAATAAACCAAAAGGAGGGAGGAATAAAGAACCTTACCGTTACGCTGAATTTTAAAACTGATGTAGATCGGTAATAAATTGAGAAGAGACAAAGGATAAAAAAAGTTACTGAATTCAATCCTAAGTGTTCTTAGGTGCGAAATTTGTTGTTTCAAATTATTTCTAGGTAACATGCACGTTGATTTTTTACCTTGCGGTATTGTACGAAATTTCTGGACGCTTGCTTACCTGTAACAAAAATAAGCCATTAAATCACTCATACAAGACTAAAGCCAAAATAAAGTTATGTTGTAGGAATATGACACTTTCATGTGTAATTCAATTATCGAATTTTATAGTAGTGTGAAAGTCTAATAGTAACCAATTCTATAGGTAAAGTCATATTGTCCATTTATTATGAATTCAATAACTTAGGGTCCATGCGGACTCCAAGTGTACTGTTTGTTCTTCGTCCAATTACAGAATCGTTTCCAAATGTCTGCTCTGTGAGTAACTTCCTTCTTGGTTGTGATAGAGAAATCGGAGAGTCAACATAGATCCTGTAAGTATGTAAAACTCTTTAAATAATCAGGAATCCACGTGGGAGTCTTTGTATAACATGGGTACTTTTTGTATTTTCGATTGTCCACAATTTGAACATTAATATTGGTTAGATGTCTTAAAAATGTGCATATTAAATATTTTAAAACTGGAAATACTGTCAGTTGTATTTGCTAAATTTTCGGGACATTATAAACATGTTTCCCCAAAATCAATTCTTTCAGTCACGTTCGTTACATGTGCTTGTGAATATATATATATCTTTTCAATAAGCTCTCTAGATATTTTCCATATTGATTTTCCACTAATCACTCCGCGCATGCGCAAACTAACAATCCATAAACTGTAATTTCCTCATAGCTTATTCGTCGGATCTAGCTCAAATTCATCGGGAAAATACGTTATAGTTAAAGGAACTGTTTTTTGGCTGTGAAATTCCAATAGTATGATCGTTCAAGAATTTTAATATGTGATGTTTACTGAATTGAGGACGAGAATTACAAACATGCGAACTTAAGCAATTTCCAAATGCTGGACAGCATCCTCTTTTTAGATGTCCTTAAAATTGATCTGGTAACCATGGATGTCCAACTGAAAAAACTAAGCCCGGACGACCTATACTGGGACGACCGTCCAACTTTGGGGCCGGAAGCCGTTTTGATGATCCATTAGTTGGACAGTATTATTGCAAAATAAAAGTCCGTTCTCACGGTCTATTTCCAGGATAAATACATCGAGAAAACACTCAACTTTGCAGAACAATAATTGGAATCCACAAAAACCCAGCATAAATAATTAGGAAAACCCTATGAATAATACCATGTTTCCTTACCGGAATCAGAAGAAACCTCTAGCTTCTAGAGACTTACATTTTCAAAACGAACTGAACAAAACAATTTTCACTCAGAGGTTACACTAAAGTTTTCCGTATGGAGTAGTAAGTAGTGATAATGTATTTGGCAGGGAAAATGATCCAAAGTCAGTAAAAGAACTGTATCTTTAGTTAATTAGGAGAAAGTCCGAAGTGTCCAACTTTAGGGCCCTGTCCAACTATAGAGCCCATAGTTTTTGGCTTCGATATAATTTTAGTTTTAGAATGCCTCAAAACGGATTTTCAGGAAGAAAATTGTTGACTCATTGCAACAGCTTCATTTTTTAGGAAAATTTGATTTAAAAAGAAATTTTTTTAGTTAATTGAATGACAATACTAAGCTGACTCTACGGGCCATGAATCTAAAGAAGAGTAAATAAAAGCAATGATACGTTTTGCTAGCGAAAAATGGTTTGTACTCCACATACTACTGGGTTAAATTCCACAAAACATTTCGGAGTTGGGCAAAGATTCAACAGGAATTGATACAAAGGCGTTCCTTTAAGCGTTTGAAATAGTCACTAAAGAGGAGTAACGTGTTTTTCCGGCATGGGAAAAATAATGAGAGAAATTAATTATGAAGTAGGAGCGAAGGTTCATAATTTAACACATTGTTCGCGAGGAACTCCCGCGTACGAGAGAAAAGGGAGTCCATATCTCCAGCCTGGGTTTTTCTGTTGGCGGCATTGTGCCCTAACAGTAAATCATATCCCGGCGTCCCTGCTGGTTTAGTTCGGCTGTTGGGCACATGCCACTGGGAAAGGGGAAGATGCTAAGGACGGACGCGGACTCTCGCTTTTCCTTGAGGGTTATGACGTCGGAAAACCTTAGACTTGCGTCGCGGTTAAAAAGAACAAGAGACGGAAAATAAGAGGAAAACTGAGTCGTTCGGGAAAGCGTTTGAACAATCACTGCAAAGCCGCTACGATGCCGCCCGTCTTCTTAAAGACCTACCACTATTTGCTCTATGGATTTTCGCTTTTTTTTAGGCCACGTTTTCGAGGAAAGGGCGGTGGTGGTGTCGTATTGACAAGGATGGCTTCCTTACTTTATCCCTTCGTCGTTTCATTGCGACGAAGAAAAGGCTGAGAATATTCTCTTCACCAAACAGCCGACGAGAGGGGGTTGGGATCATCCCTTCCCGGGGAATCCTCGGGCGTCAAGTTTTCTGAGATCACCCTCCCAGTATACCAAATAAACGGTGGTAAAAAGCCCCTCACGCATAGAAGATGTCAGTGTGGACTGACGCCCGGGCCCATATTGAACGAAACGCTACCGAATCAACCTTGTCACTTTCGTGCCATATTGACTTTCAATTATTTTCCACCGCTACGCGCAACGTTTCCTTTTAGAGGGCATGGGGGAATTGCGTAAACAAATTATTTCGTTGGGATATTCGGGAAATGACGAATCGCCCGTCACCGCCAAAATGATTCAGTGGCGGAAGATATTTGATTAGGGCTTTCAGACACAAATATGCATTAGAACGTAGAATAGTCTCCATTGATGGGCATTGTTATTTAAATGAGTTATTTCTAATAATGAACCTTTTTTATCAGTGGCGTACAGTCCCCCAATCTGGGTATTCACAAAAAGCTGGACATGTCGAGCAATGAGCAAAAATACAAACTTTTGTATATTTAAATGGAATTAAATTAAATTCCAAGAACGCAGACACCAATCACACTAGGATTAGTAGTGCCTTGTCTATGAATTTTCAAAGTTTTGACAGAAAGCTACGTATTTTTGGAACACCTTCCCCGTTCCCCACTGCTTGGAGTGACTTGACATGTTGCTGATACTTCGAAGAATCATGAAAAGCAATTACTCACCATAGAAAATTGTGTTTATTTATAAAAAGATAAATAGGTATATTCATATGAAAAAGGGTAAAATCGGAGTGCCTCATATGAAAATGATTAAAATTGGAAAATGGATTTCGATGAAAAATTTTGAAGAAAAAAAAAATTTTAATTGTTGGAGCCATTGCAATGCTTAACTTAATTTTTTACGAAATTCCGCTACCTTGCTCACTGAACACTAATCCCCTAATATTTGATTTCTCCTTTTCGATTTTTTTGTAATTTTTTTAATCTGAGATGTAATGTTTACTGGTTTTTATTGTATAATATTCATCGATGTAAAAAATTGTACAATCAAGCGCTAGCCCTTGTCTGTATACAGTACAACAATGAAACTTTCGTGCAATAGGAATACTAATATAGGCTGGTGGAATAGGAATGCAATTTTTTATCGTTTCGCTCAAGGTTTTGACAAACCTCATAACACATAAAGAGAATCGTGAAGAGCTGAGATTATTAATTCGAAAAGTATTGTGATGTAATTTAATACTTGAAGAATTCTACTTGCGGGTTCTAATATACATCTCGAGTCGTGGAATGAAATTTATAAATCAAAGATATTCTAAGTTTGCATAACGAGTGAACTTTGTCCGCCAAAGAAAACATGACGATACGAATGAACCCGGTTCTCGAAAGACCTTTAAAACTCAATAATTTCCGTAGAAACTGAGCAATTGGATCTTCGCTCCGCTCCTTTCCTTGGAAATGAACTTAAATTCAATGATGATGTTTTAGTTTTGAAGGGCAAGCGATTCACAGTTGAGCGCACTCTTGTCATTTCAGCAATGACTGCCAACGGGGGGGAAATAAATCATCCGTTTTTCCGAACGGGCTCCCTGGACCGAGGAAATGCTTTTTCGAAACGAATAAACTCCGAGGCCCCAGCGGAGTGGCCTGAATAAACCCGACTAATGAAGTTTTTTAAATCTAATTCATTCACAACTCAACGTAATTTTCCCCGTCAGCTCGCCCTCTAGGGAGATTCCCCTAGGACTTTTCCGCGCTCAACAAACTGATTTGCGGTCCGACCTTTTAAATTCGCGTTAAAAAAGACCAATTTATCGGGTGGTGTTGCCGTGATTGGATTGAAATTGGATGCTGGGTTACGAAACTCCGGTTTCAACTTTTTTTGCGAGCCAACAGTCGATAACAATGTTTTCTTGCATTATAACAGGGATGGTGGTGGGGGAAAAAATCGTCTACTCTGGCCTTTATAATGGACCCAGCAGGTAAATAGGCACGAGGTCGAAATTGGGAGTATTGACGAGTAAGTTCATATAATGCCAGTCTGTACCATGCTATACAAATTAAAAATTTAAATCTAGCATAATTCCATTGTTACAACAAGTGGGAAATGTCATTAATCTTGTTTCATTGTAAGCGGCTGTTCAGGGAGCGTCGAATGAAAAACCGCGTATAAAAAGGAGGCTTTTCAAATAATATCATTATTTTAAGATTTTTCCGTGTTTTGAACATTTAGTCACTAGAACAGCAGTAACTTCAATAATTAAAAGTAAGTTTAAATATGAGGATACAATTGGAAAAAGCGTCAGTTTTCCTGTCTTTCTAATGCCAAATCAAATTTTTTTAGTAAGATTCATTTAGTGAAAAAACTGCCTGAACATAAAATTTCCACGAGTGTGAGAAATTCAGATTTTTTAAACCCACTGTGAGTGTCCCATTACAGTACTGTTTTTCGCCTACCTCATCTGTAAAAACTGGCCCAAAATCTCAAATTTCTAGCGGTATAATAAATTTTTATTTTCATTATTTTTCAGTATAGCCGCATCGAAGAATAACCTTATATAAAATGGAAGATACTGGCGTCAAAGAACAGCGGCGTATAAACTTTCAGAAGTAGCGGAAACGAAAACTCAGTAGTGTAAACAAGACGAAGAATATCCGCGTATGAAACAAGACAGGGTTGTTAGCGGCGTCGAAGAACACCCGCATCGAAAAGGTGAAGATGGATGGGTACTATACATAACTAGACAGAGGGATGCTTTGGGAAGGCAACCTGCAATACATCTACGCTTCACTCGAGGATTGACCTTGGCTGCCTCTACAATTTTACCGTAATGCCAAGAATTTCGATGTTAATACATGACATTATCATGTTTTGAAAGAACAGGTTGGTCTTTTGTCCCTGTATCGTAATATTGTTTTTGACGAGTCTGTGCGTTAAGCAGCCTATAAAGTTGTAGAGGCAGCCAAGACTCCAAGGTCATGGTGGATAAAAGACGCAAACGGAAACACTATTCATAGGAACCGTCAAAGCATAATACAAAACGTGAACCAGCAATTACTGCAACGAACTTAGCTGGGAGTTCTACGTATCCAACTGGTTCCGGGAACCAGTCGCACTCTTATAATTTGCGGGATAGACAATTTATAAATAAGCCTGAAAGATATGGTACATGAAAGGAGATTTTATTTTTATTACTTACTGGCAACAATAACATTACTACATATATGATTATTGATAAATAGATGCATAAGAAAGTGTAATGATTTTGTGTCGAAATATAAGAAGATAACTGAATTTACTAATCACAGAGTACACTGTTGGGTTATCACAATTTATTGACTGGAAGTAATTATCATTAAACATCTTACACACACGAGATTGACAAGAGGTTTTGAGGGGGGCTTCATAGGTGTTTAAAAAAATCTAAGTAGTTGACAAACGTTCCATTTTTGCGTTTTTCGCACTTTTTGCCTATCATCTCCGTATATTTTGATTCAATTCACTTGACTTCAACTTTCAGTCGATATTTTGAGTACTTCCATCTTCAGCTAAATATCCTCTAAGGTTCGGTAAAAGTACAAAAATAACGTAGAAAACTGCAAAAATTGATGAAAAATAACCCCAACGCTTGCGCCCGACGAAAAAAGAAGGTTTTATAGTATCCATTTCGACGCGGCTGTTTCTCGACACATGGAGATTTCGTGGCTGATATTTTTCGCCACGGTTGTTAGACTTTGCAAACTATTACGCAAAAAGTTTGTATTTATTAATTTAGTATTTATTATTATTATTACCATTATATTCTTATTTAGAACTAGTAATGCATGTCTACCTGAAAGGTCATTAGCTGCATTGTACAAGGTATCAACGTGGGGACTGTCCCGATTTCAAGGGGAAGGCATAACTAATCCATCACTAGAAAGACTCCTATCATTGACTTCTTAATTAGATCAAAAAGTCAATAATAATAACTTTCTTACCACTCTTGTAACTTGGTACTAATGCTGCATACGCTGCCTTATATTATCTTACGTTCCCAACTGTAGATACCATTCGTTTTATATATATATTGTTATGTCTTTGCGTACTTATACCTCAATTAAATAGAAAGTTCTGCACCCATTTCGATGCGGGTGGGCGCAAATTGACGAGTCAATTTCAGGGATGGTTTTAGGCTATATTACAATCCTTCAGACTTACTCCTTCATCGAGAACTCGGCTTTCCCTAACGACGTCGCCAGCGTAAACAACTTCGTAATTATGGAATAACCGGACAAGCTTCGAAGTTGTAATATCAAAAGTGGATTGGCTGGGTTCACGCGTAAAGTACTACCTATCGATAATAAATTCAACGATACCAAAACAGTTCTGGCGAATTGAGCCGAGCGGTTTTTCCTCGGAAAGATTGATCTTAAAAAATTTATATTTAAATCGCCTTATTAACGCGGCAGCAATATAACAAAGGTTATATTGAGTAAGAAATGGGGACACTTGGTTGACCAAATAATTAGGTACAAGTTGAAACTTGATTGCTGAAATTTTAATTGGAAAGTGGCTTCTCTTGGTGAGATACAGTCTCATTACAACATGAGGAAGCACACTCCACACTACTGTGAGCTGCGTAATTTTTTTCTTGTTCCTATTCTACTTGAGACTGAACTTCTGAATCTGGAGTCTCCAGGTGCGGTAATGTACATTTCGAGTTATCACTTGAACCAACTGAGTGACCTCTGTACCAAAATTCGTTTACATTCAAATCGAAGAGCTGAATTTCGGAACGGGGACTTTCAGGGTGTGTTTGAGTATAATTGCAACACAGAGCACCACCATAATCAGCGGAGTTAGTCTTGTAGCTACTTTTGTTCCTATTTAAATCAAAATGCTGAACTTTTTAAAGGAGTCTCTGAGGGTGTGAGAAACTAAAGTTGCAACTTGAGGTACCACTCTGATCAACAGAGTGAACTCTGAAGCTGATTTTGTCTATATTCAGCTTATGGTGCTGGGATTCAGAGCTAAAATTGGAAGCTTTCTAGCTATTTGTATTTATTTATTTTATTATTATTATTTATTTATTTGTTTTCCAAGTTCAACTCAAGATGCTGAACATTTGAACGGAGACCCTTTGGGAGGGCTCTGTAACTAATTGGACTAGCGATGCAACCACAATCTACCACAGCGAAGCAAGTTAGCTAAAGCAATGTAGCTAAAGTAAGTTGAACAATGCTATGGTTGCTCCATATAAAATATATCACAGTCCAGATATTTCACAACTTGTGGTAGAGTCCAGAAGCCATCAAGCACACCGTAGGGTTTGAGCCCTTTATGGTTTGAACGGAACGTCAACCCACTGAGGTCCATAAGGGCAGGACAAATTTTAAGCAAGTCACCACACATCTCACTCACGCAACATCAAGAGCTACTGCACTAAGCAGGTACCCTCGGTTAAGACGGCTTGAGACAATCCGATTGACAACCATTCCGTCCCCACTCAGCGATTGGGTAACGAAAAGCCAAAAGGCTATAGCGTTCTGAAGGCTGCTACACAGACCAGTGGTCCCACGCGGCCATTGTTCATGCCAGATGAAATTATCTCTATGTAGCATTTATGTAGAAGATTTGATCCTCAATGCGCATAGGCAATTTAAATTGAGAAAGAACGCTTTTCACGGGCGAAGGAGTTACTAATAATTGTTATTCAGAAGCAAGTCCTTCTCACAAGGACATCAGAAAATCTAATTATTAATGAAGGGTGTATGCTGCGTCAAAATTATCATGCTGGAAACTTCTCAGAAGTAGCCACTGATCCGGATATAATTTAGTTCATGGCTGGTTACACAGCACATTACCGATCCGCACGATTCCGATGAATCCATCATACTGTAGTCACAATTAAGGTATTTGCTCGCACATAAAGAAGTTAAGCAGTAGAATATCTGCCAGGGTACGTTTGGGGGTAAGTGATCTTAAATCTAGTAGCTTAAACTTATTTAAGTAAAAAAAAAAAAAAAGGAAGAAATTGCGGCTCAACTGAGGAGGCTGAGGTGAGGACCGCGCGCGCTCGGTGTTGAACGACATGGTGAATTCTGGGGGGTCCTCTCAAAATCACTAACCGCGGGAATTCGGGAATTACAGATTGGAATGATAATGAAACCGCTGTCAAGTGGTAACAGTAGAATGAGCAAGCAAATTCATCATTTGGTGGGTGGAAAATAACAACTGCTAAGATGGGTGTAGCTTATTTATTGAGAACGTCTAGATCTCTAGCTAGATCATTGAAATGTTTCAAATAATCATACCATTCAGTTAATAAAAATTGAATCTATATGGAAACAATTTTCAAAATATCGATTTTTCATATTTTAGCCCATTAATTTTACGATTTGTGGTTGATCGAAAGTGGTTCTGTTATTTTAGGAAAATCCTTGGCAGACATGCGATTTTTGAACAGAATTATACCTTGTTTGTTCACGGTTGGGAGAAAAGCTGCAGAAGGGAGGACGTTTTCCCGGTAGAGGGGATTAAAATTGCTTGTTCTTGTTTCGACAAACACTCCAAGGAGGGACCTAACAGTGGTCAACCCGGGTTGCCAATGGCCATACCCATCTTACTCACAGACACCTGCTTAGCGCAGAAGCTCGAGATGTTGTGTGTGGGGGTGATC
The DNA here is from genome assembly GCA_030762985.1 of Adelphocoris suturalis. Classification (NCBI taxonomy): domain Eukaryota; kingdom Metazoa; phylum Arthropoda; class Insecta; order Hemiptera; family Miridae; genus Adelphocoris; species Adelphocoris suturalis. Next base: position 3,906,941 of record CM061048.1, on the reverse strand, counting down.
TGTCCATCCGCCAATTCCAGGAGGACTGCCTAGACCTTATGGACCTCCAAGTCCATCAACGGCCTCCTCATTGGGTTGACGTTTTATCTGGGCCAGACGAAGTCAATCCCTGTTGCAGTATCTGAGAGCCGCTGATCTCTACTACGAACTGTAATATCTAATCTGTAATACATGTATGCACAATTTAGTCATAGTTTTATTTCACTTTGCTGAATATATATGGTACGATGTATTTAGTTATAAGCCTATTCTTCATGTAGTCTTGGCTGAATTATCTTTTCCTTTTTTTCCGGTTCAGGGGCTAAACAGTGTTCATCATTGTAACCCTAATTTTTTCCTCCTCCGATTCGCCAGTGGAGTCCATAATAGAACTCCGTTTGGTGACGGAGGACAACATGGTTCTTGTTAGAGTCGTGCCTCTTGCAGAGTCCCTTCAGGCACCTTATTCGATGCTGCTAATGACGTTTGTGGTTGAGGTGCGGCTTATACCATTAAATAAATTTGCAACTTATGTAGTCTTTGCTCTCAATTGATTGAAGAACTTCTCAGGGGTTGAGCGGGTTGGGATCGACAGGGTCCCCTATTAATTTCATCGCTAACAGACTAAAGGTAGTTTCTGTGCAAGCTCAAATATTTAATCATTAGAAAGAAACGCTTGCATACGAGTCTGCAACAAATTGGGACATTCTATGTCTTTAGTTGCAGACTCGTATGTGTTGCAGACTCGTATGCAAGCTCTAAGATCCACTCAGCTGATCCGGACCCTGGGCATCGTCAAGTAAATGTACTAAAGAGGCTACGTAAGAAATTACAGCTTCCTAGTGTGTAAAGCATAGAATTACCTATTGAAATGATTTAACCACCGCTTCACAAATCAAACCGTTCTCGCAATATTCGGATCACCTGCTATGAATCACATCATCGAAACACCAGCTCAATGAAATCTTCAGAAATTAACAAGCAGTTGCAATCATGTTCACAATATAAATTATTGAGAATGATCACCTGTGTGTAAACAATAATTCAAATAACTATGCTCATAGCTTGTTGGCCACGCACTTCGCAGTGGTTAACATATTATGGTTGGAAAAATTGAGAGCTTTCGAACGAATGGTCAACGAATTTCATGGGATGAAAAAGGACGAAGTAGGTACCATTTTCCTAGCAGCTACTCGGTTGTAAGCGGAAATCATCAGCAAACCAACCGTAACGCTTTTTTTAACGCTATTTTTTACCTAACGCTTTTTGTTAACGCGTTTTTCGTTTATGTGCCAAAGTAAAGACATAAAATGTGAACAAAAAAATATAATAAAATAAAATAAAACAAAGGGTCATTAATCAAAATGATGTACTATAAACAAAAAACGTATTTGTCTTTCTAGTTCAATCAGTCCTTCGGATACTTTCAGCTTTTGTGACCAATGCCTATTTCATTCAAATCAATAATATCAGGTTGGAATCGTCAGTTCATGACCGTTGAAGATTCTTCCCAATCGTACTGTTTGATCTCCATCCTTTTCGTGGACAAACGAAATTGGAATTCAATTTTCCACCATTATCTGGTTTGTTTGAAGTATCAACTCAAGACAAAAGTCTAGAAGAATAATAAATTACAGGAAGAGAAATTCATGGGCGGCAATTGTATTGTAAGAGAAATGTTGGCTCTTTCAACTCCTTCTTAATCACTAAACCTCAAGACTTGGATTCAATTAAGCAGACAGAGGAGGCTTAGGGGGGGTTGAAAATTAGTTTTGAAAGGAGATAAAATGGGAATGGAAAGTGACTAACTTTGGCATTAAAAGGACAGCTCTTTTCAAAAGTTCTTGCTGGAGGCACTTTGAAATCACATTAACATTCACATGATACTATTCCGTCATTCCATCCATGTGATCACAGCCGAGGAATGATCATTATGCGCATTTTCATATTTTTATGAGTTTTTAGCGTTTCAATTCTAGGGGTCTATAAAGGGTGTACCTCCCCCCCCCCCCCCCTGATAAAATCGTTAATAATGTGTAATATATATATATATATATATATATATATATATATATATATATATATATATATATATATATATATATATATATATATATATATATATATATTTTTTTTTTTTTTTCAATCTTAATGTTTTTCCTTAAGGATATCAAGAATGACCTATTGTTCATTACCGACGTGCTCAATTGACATAAACTTCTTTATTTCACAAGAGAACCCGCTTTTTTTTATTGCACATTTGAATTTTACGTGAAATTTCATGAAGAAATGATCCATCACTCGGTTTTTAAGTGCGCGCAAACGGGCGCCATTCCGCTCTAAATGAGGGATACCTGGTTTTTGAAGATATTCAATCGTCACATGTAATACATAATTTTTGAATGTTTTTGTGTGCTGAACCTCAAAATGATGTCCATTTATTGATATTTGCAACACCAACTTGGGAAAATACCAAAAAAGGGACCAGAATCGCACTTTTCTCACACATTTCCACATTGCACAAAGCGTACTAAAATGTAGGTTTTCGGTGTTTTCTCAAGTTGGTGTTGCAAATATCAATAAATAAACATCATTACGAGGTAAATCACAAAAAAATACTCCAAAATCATGTATTATATATGGCAATTGAGTATATTCAAAAACTCAGAGTTCCGTATTGTTCTTCTAGAGCGCAAGCCCGTTTGCACGCACTTAAAAAATCGAGTGATGAGTCATTGCATTATAAAATTTCACGTAGAATTCAAATTTGCAATAAAAAATGGAAAATTCCATTTAAAATAACGAAGTTGATAATAATTGCGCACGTTTGCGCACGTGAGCAATTGCTCAATTTTGTCATTTTTGAGATCCTTACAAAAATACATTAAGATAGAAAACAAAAAAAAATTTTTGCCCATTTATTAACAATTTTAACAGGGAGGGGGAAGGGGGAGAAACCCTGTATTTAAATTAAATGTATTCAATTTTGACTATATCTATGAATACAACATAAATCCAAATTTGCTATTCAAATGTACCATCATGACATTCCATCGCTGTCTAGCCCCGTTCACTCAGGAGAACATAATTGGTGGCACATTGCTCAACCGTGTAACTCTGATAAAGGATCTTGGTGTGATCCTGGATCCCCAACTCAGCTTTTTGGACCATATCACATTTGTCACGTATAGAGCAATGCGCGCTCTAGTGTTCATAAAGTGAAATACAATAGAGTTTTAGATGTGCCTGCAGTGACGACTCTATACAGGGTGTCACCCTAACTCGAGGACCAAACTTCAAGGATCGATTCTACAACTAATTTGCAAACTTTTTTGTCTCATGACATTTTTTTTTTAAACGCTTTAAAATTATACTTTTTTCACTTTTAAGATTTTTTTCGTGTTTTCGACCTTGAGCCATTAAAACGGCCATAACTCCCTCAATTTACTAGATAAACTCAAATATGAGTATACCGTTGGAAAGAGCGTTAAATTTCCTATCAGTTCATTAGGACACAAAACCTTTTTAAGCCTTTCGTATAGGTGAATAAATTGGTCAAAGTCAGAAATTTAAAACTTTTTCGAAAATCACCATTTTTCAGGCTGACTCTTCTTTTATAATAAACAGCCGTATTGCCGGGCACTTAACGGAAAAAACTTGCCCAGAATCTCAGCTTTCCAACGGTGTATCATTTTTACCTTTAATTTTGAATACACTCCATAAAATTACGTTTTAAAGTGAAAAATAGGGATTTCTCGTTAAGGAGAGACTTGTAGGCTTGGCGGGCTGGCGAGCTATCTTCCATTCTTCCCTCACTCAGTCAAAACTTGCTTTGCCTCCAACTCCCAAATACAAATTTGTATCTCAGTCAAATATGAACATAACCAATCAGCAGATACTAGAGACAAATCATATCGGCCTCATATAAGCCGAAATACTGGGTGTTGATCTTTAACCGGATTGTAATCAATTTTTCCCCTTTCGGAACCAAAATCTTTTGAATGGCTTTGAATTCTAATCTGTGAATCAAAAAGTTACGTGTGATCACCCTATGAGTTTGGCGAAAGAAGGAGAGTATTTTTGAGATTGTAGAAGTTTACCTTTCGATAATCTTCCCTCTGGGCAAAGTAGGAACCTAAATCTTTTGATTTCCAACTCGAGTGCTCAATGACTGAACAAGTGCGATAAGAATGAGTTCATGACCTACCTACTACTAAACCTCGGTCGTCAGACAGGACCAAAGGTAAGAAACTCAATGTTTTGGTTTCTAACTCTTAAGTTCACAATAACAGAATGTTGTTGATGAAATGCGTACAGGACGAATCTCACACGATCATCATGAGTTCAAGACCTACTACTATTTTTCGGTCGTCAGATAGGCTCAGTCAGTCTGTTTCCATTAATAAACATGGAGTCATTTTCAGTTATCGAACTCGCAGATATGGTGTTCGTGTATGGTTTCTGTGATGGAAACGGTCATGGGGCCGCCCGTGAGTATGCCAGGCGGTTCCCTGACAGACGTCACCCGACCAGAAGAACCATAGAGAGGGTGTTTGGAAGGCTAAGGGAGACTGGTTCTTCAACTGTCGACCGCACTGGGATTGGGAGAATCCCCAATGATCCATCCCCACATGTGGAGGAAATTCTCGCTCTAGTTAGAGACTGACTGAGCCTATCTGACGACCGAAAAATAGTAGTAGGTCTTGAACTCATGATGATCGTGTGAGATTCGTCCAGTACGCATTTCATCAACAACAACATTCTGTTATTGTGAACTTAAGAGTTAGAAACCAAAACATTGAGTTTCTTACCTTTGGTCCTGTCTGACGACCGAGATTTAGTAGTAGGTAGGTCATGAACTCATTCTTATCGCACTTGTTCAGTCATTGAGCACTCGAGTTGGAAATCAAAAGATTTAGGTTCCTACTTACCTTTGCCCAGAGGGAAGATTATCGAAAGGTAAACTTCTACAATCTCAAAAATACTTCTTTCTTCTCATAAATACTCCTTCTTTCGCCAAACTCATAGGGTGATCACACGTAACTTTTTGATTCACAGATTAGAATTCAAAGCCATTCAAAAGATTTTGGTTCCGAAAGGGGAAAAATTGATTACAATCCGGTTAAAGATCAACACCCAGTATTTCGGCTTATATGAGGCCGATATGATTTGTCTCTAGTATCTGCTGATTGGTTATGTCATTATTTGACTGAGATACAAATTTGTATTTGGGAGTTGGAGGCAAAGCGAGTTTTGATTGAGTGAGGGAAGAATGGAAGATAGCTCGCCAGCCCGCCAAGCCTACAAGTCTCTCCTTAACGAGAAATCCCTATTTTTCAATTTAAAACGTAATTTCATGGAGTGTATTCAAAATTAAAGGTAAAAATGATACACCGTTGGAAAGCTGAGATTCTGGGCAAGTTTTTTCCGTTGAATGCCTGACAATACGGCTGTTTATTACATAAGAAGAGTCAGCCTGAAAAATGGTGATTTTCGAAAAAGTTTTAAATTTCTGACTTTGACCAATTTATTCACCTATACGAAAGGCTTAAAAAGGTTTAGTGTCCTAATGAACTGATAGGAAATTTAACGCTCTTTCCAACGGTATACTCATATTTGAGTTTATCTAGTAAATTGAGGGAGTTATGGCCGTTTTAATGGCTCAAGGTCGAAAACACGAAAAAAATCTTAAAAGTGAAAAAAGTATAATTTTAAAGCGTTTAAAAAAAAAATGTCAGGAGACAAAAAAGTTTGCAAATTAGTTGTAGAATCGATCCTTGAAGTTTGGTCCTCGAGTTAGGGTGACACCCTGTATATGTCATTATTTCTCTCTCCCAAAGCAAACTGTTATTACTGAGTGCCCCGAAATTAACTTCTTTTTTTCTTTACCCTCTCTTCGTAAATAAACGATTGTTAAGCTTCGTGCGTGTTATTCCTGTGTTCAGCCCCAATTATTTCTAAGCCTGTTTTTATTTATAATTAAAGAAAACAAATTGATTTACATATTCTTTTCAGAGCGGACGCTCTACTCTTTCAATATGTACGTCAATCTTTTGTATTTTTCCACTTGTATTGGGCTTGCTCGTTTTGGATAATAAATAAATATAACAAATACATGGTCCGCTTCTTATAATATCCAGGTAGTGATCGTAGATCGTAGGTCGTGAGGTAGATGTGTAACATTACTTGTATGTTTCAAGCTAGAAACGTCCAATTCGTAGCAAACAAACGATTGCAATGCAGAAAAATGGTTGGAACTTTAGCCACTTTTCCGATTTCTATTTCAGTACACTTGCTTATTTCTACTACTTGAAGTGATTTCATTCATAATTATGTTTATTATTATCTTTTGTGTCGTTTCCTATCAGAAAGATGTCAATGCGTCTATTATCGCCACCTACCTCTAGGCCGTCTTTTATTCTCGGGCCTCTTGGATGCTGTGATTTGTATCACCGTACTGGGTGGAAGACACTTTTTTTGTTTGTTTTGTTAAACAACGACAAAAATTCAGTAAAACCCAGCTAGAAACAGTGTCCTCTCTCAATCTGTTTGGAAGTTATGATTTTTTTGCTGTTTTCAAGATAATTCCTTGCTTCACCTCATATAATCATAATTCTCACTATATGGATAGGTATCTTATTTCAACCGTCTTCCTCATTCTTGGATAGGTATAGCATTAAATTATCTATAAGAACAAACGATATCCATATCTACTCGAATTTAAAGCCATTGTGACTCATTTAATAAAAATCAAACAATTAATTCTTCTAGAAATTGGCTCACTGAATCAATTAATTTTAGAAATTGAAAATTTTTGAAAATGTTTGAAAATTGAAACTCCCTTACAATTAGTGCCAGTAACCGTCAACTCCCACAAAAACTGCACAAACAGTTTACAGTAATTAGAAAGCGGAAAAACCAAAACGATCTCAATTTTAAATAGAATGAAAGACCAAAATTCATAAAAAAACATACTAACTTAAAATGCATCAAACTAAGAAATTTATCTGAGTTCTAGTCAGTATGGATTCAACCAGTACGTTTGTCCTAGTTGGTGATACAATACAAAACTAAATCTGTACCATAAAACCATTTGAGCGGAATTCTTCTGAATTCTTCTTCTTGTTTTGGTGTTCAATTCACGACTCTCTATTCGATTTGAGAGAAGAACAAACGAATCAACAAGAAATCTGACAAAAGAGGAAATGAGTTTGATAAATCAAAATCATGTTTCCCAAGTAGGCGAGACAGTCCCTCCAAGCAATGTGAGCCCTCTTACTTTCATTTCCTTCCAAAATAAATCGTGGAAGTCATGATTAATGGAGTATTGCTTCAAGAATCGTTGTTTTCGTCGGGACTTGGCGAGACTTCCAAGCTTCTCAAGGAAGATGAGATCCGTTTATTTTCTTTGGGGGCTCGATCCCCAAAGCTTCCCAGCGAGAAACAACATGAGTTTTTAACCGATCCTAAAGCAATATCCGTCCCCCGGTGGCGCGAGTGTTGCAGGGAATAAAGTAGCGTTTTGAATCCTTTAAAACTTATGTGGGGATCGAACAGGTTTCAAAGCGCTGGCTTATCCTAGCTTTGGAATTGCTCCTCGATTCGTGATTAGTGCAGCAAGCGTAGGGACTGGGTCGTTTAAACCATTCCGGACCGATGGATTCATATGCGGCCACGCTGGGTGGAATAGAGGACGTTGATTCGAATAAAGTTCACAAAGTAGGGAAATTATTGTGCGCTTCGTCTACTTTTACGGTCACATAATTACTGCGTAATTTTGGGGATTCTCGTTTCACGCTTTTTTCGAATTTTCAACCGTACATAAATTAAACCCTGGAAGAAAAACAAAAATTCTAGTCATGCATGATCCCATGAGCGCGTTTTCTTAAATTACCTATCATATTGTTATATATTAAATTGTATTGAAATTTCAGAGATTTCAGCAGAAACAAAATGGTTGAAAGCCAATACCACTTCAAAAAAAAATTACAGACTAAATAAAATTTCGTAATTCAAAAAAGAGTTTAGATTTTTATTTATTCATTTTGTTTTTCAGTTTTCAAAGATTTTTCAGCAAATTTCATTGAAATATAAGTACGTTTTTCAGCATAATTTTGAGCCAAAAATTGTTAATGTCCAAGATAATCGTTGATAATTTGGTTTTCACTCAAACTCTGCTAACAAATTATGAATTTAACGATTTTTAGCCGTTTTCAGCCATATTTAGTGATAGGTACATTTTCTGAAATTCGCTCAAAAATGTGAAAAATTATTGGCCAGCAAGCTGCAGGGATCGTTTCAAAATGCCTAAAAACGGATTTCAATGAGGAATTCTTTCAAAAATGTTGATTTTAAAATTCTCTGAGCCACTTTCCAGGAAAATTGGCTTAAAAAAAAGTGTGATTTATTTTCCTTGTATCTCTAACGTGAATGTGTAGCTTTAAACAATCATCAAACGTTTCCCAGCGAGTTCCCTTGATTGGAAATCGTAAATCCAGATGTACCATGCGTAAAATATCAAAATCGTTCGATTAGGAAACGAGAAAATTATGGTTGATGTAATTTATGTGTGCATGCGCAGAGGGATGTAATGATTTGAGAACAATGAAACTGAAAGGGGACTATTTACAGCCTAACCCAGACATTCTTAAAAATTGAATCAACATTGTATAAAAACTATGGAATCAAGTTCGTTACAAGGATTTCCATTACGTGGAAATTGATGTAGGATGATCAAATCATCTTCCCCCAACTGTCCTCCAATGAGTGATATCGGAAAACTAGGGCGCAGGAAAATACTTCTGGACCGAATTTACGTTTGCGCATACGCAGAGAAGACTATTGATTTGGTGACCACGAAACTGATAGGGGACCATTTAAACCTCAACCCGCACTGTTCTTCCAAATTCCTGTTATGGAAATGGTTTGTAGCAATTACTTATTGCAATTACATGTAATGGTAATGGTTTTTTCAATTACCAATTACTTGTTTTGGGAAAGTAATGGGTCTTTCCAATTACCCATTACAGAAAAGGTATTAGGTAATGTGAATGGAATTACCCCCATTCCCATTATAAGGAACATTTTCCCACATGCACCGCGTGAGGGTGTGCGATGTGTGTGCGTGCGCATATTTATGTAATGTGTACATATGATATTTAGCATTTCACGATCAGAATAAACATTTTCCCGATAGCTGCGGGTGAAGCAATTCATTAAACTAACAGTTTGTTGTTTTCGTTTTTTGAATTATGTTAAAGAAATATTTATGTTTATAGTCAGACACATTGTTAAAGAAGCAAGTTCATTTTGATTGTCTTAATGTTAATAAAGAAAATGTTTATTTTGGTTGGGAAAATGTTTATTTTGGTTGGGAAAGTGTTTATTTTGATCGGAAAAATGTTTATTTTGATCGGGAAAATGTTTATTTTGATCGGGAAATTCTACATATGTACCACATCACTTAGTACACATCACATACATGCGCGCACACACACACCACACTCACGGTGTATGAGGACAAACGTTCCTGTAATGGGAATGTTGGTAATTCCATTCCCATAACCCATTACCTTTTCTGTAATGGGTAATTGGAAAATAATTGCAATTACTTTCTTTCTGAAGCAATTTGAAAAAGTAATGGCGATTCCTTTTTCAACAACTCTGCTTCAGAGGCTCTCCTTCACCTACCATCATTTTTCACTGCCAACTTGAATGCTACTGCAGATTGAACGCAAAATAAAGATTTTTCTTTTTCTTCAATTTACTCGCTGAGCTTCAGCGGTATCCAACTGCGGCTTTCATATGTGAGACTGAAATGCGGATGAGGGAAATGTGGTGCGGTGGCGGTGGTGGTGAGGGAGAGAGAGAGTTTTATTTCGTAAACATACAGCGCAGTACAGTTTTATGAAGCATGTGTGAAAGTCGTATTCAATTTCCTCCCTATGTGTGGAACCTCCCGCCTCTCCACTGGCTTTTTCAGTTTACCATTGTGTAGTAAAAATACGAAATAATATCAAGAGGTAGTAATTACCACATCAAGGTAGACCTGTTACTGGATTTCTATGAGTTGAACAGAAATAAGAATTAGATATTTACAAGCAATTTATTTAACACAATATTCAAAAGCAGCAAATCATATTGCTGGTCAAGTTGAGTAATTGAAGACATCAAATAACATTTCTAATTCTTGCGGAGTAGAAAGTTGAAGTTTACAGTTAAGTCCCTAACACGATTATGATAGAACTTGAAACAAAATTTTTATCGCCTTATTTTATATTAGGTTACCTATAATTAATACCTAATTTTAATCTAGTTGTGCAGAATACATTGGATATTTTAGATTAGCCGTCGAGGTGGGAGTTAAGGCGATAATTACCAATTCTTTCAAGCGCTGGCCAAGCTGAAAATCTCGACCGATTTTCGTGATTCTTATTTTGTTTAATTACGAATTCAATAAAGTTTTGGAACGTATGTCACTGGCTTCAAATTTCATCATGGGAGAGGTTGAATAAAGGGTGGTAATAGTGATAAATCATGATCTAGTATTAGATGAGATTAGAGACGTGGGAATGCGTGATGAAAGGACGCCAGTACACTCTAGTGGATATTTGATGAAGGTAGATCAGCTGCTTTTAAGTGTGCTGTTCTGTGTGTTAAATAAAATTTAACTAATTGCCAAGTTGCAGTAGGTATTCAGATTCACAGCAAGTTGTCGTGTAGTGAAACATCAATCTTCTACTAATAACGATTTCCATTGTAAAGGGGAGCCGTATTGCATATTATTGAAATCTCTCTCTTGCTCTCTCATTCTTTCACTCTCTATCCCTCTTGTTGTTAGCAACTACGATTCAGTTTGGAATAAATGTCATTCCATTAGAGTGCCTTTTACTTGGGACTTGAGAGCTAATACGATACGACCTGCATTCACAGGTCTAAGCAGGGTTACCAGGTGGTATGCAGGAAAAAAGCCTGCCAAGTAGGGTGGGCTGTATAGCTTCCTCAAATATAACATTGATTTATAGAATTAGTTGAAGAGCAAAGTACAAGTCGAAATGATTGATAAGTCGACGTTATAACAAATTGATGTTTGCGCATGCGTACAGACTATTATTAATCCAACGGCAATGAAATGTATAGAGGGACGTCAAGGAGCTAAACCACACAATCCTCGAAAATTTCATAAAAATCGGTCCATTGGTGTCGAAATTTTGTCTGTATCGGTCAATTTTAGTTTGGCGCACGTGCTACAGTTATTACTCCACCAATTGCGATATAACTCATAGGGAACTTTCCTGGAACATACACCTATGTACCCCCCGAGTTTGAACGAAATCGGACCAATAGATGATAAGGAATCAACGTTATAACAAATTAACGTTTGCGCATGCGCACAGCCTACTATTCATGTGACGGTAATGAGAGTTATAGGGGGCAGTCCAGAAGCTACCCCGCACAATCCCTGGAAATGTCATCGGAATTACTCCTTTAAGGCCTGTTTTTCTGGCGACAGGTTTTTTGCGCAGCAGGAACCGAATTAGAATGAAAAACTTCGGTAGAAGCGCGAAATATATTACGCTGCGAAAAAATGTTTTCCTAGAGCCGTGTTTTATCTGTTCAGTTGGATTTGAATTGTGTTGAAGGTACCACGTGTTTGTGTGTGTGTGTGAAAACATTTACCTACTGCTGAAATGGATAACGTGATGAGAAAGAGAAATATACTAAATGCATTGATAATTAAAGAAATAATAGATGGTGACGAAGAACAAGAGTTCATATTAACTAAATATGCCAAAGTAAGGAAACGTGTGAGTGTATATTCAACTGTATTAAATCTAACCGCAGAAATGTTCAGCAGTTTAATCAAGACAGCAATCCAGCAGCAAGCGCGGTGGTATGTTCAGCAGTTTCATCTTCTTGACGATGAAGAGAAATTCCAAAGATACTTCAGGCTGCCCAGAGAAAGATTTGGGATGTCCCAAGAAGATTCCATTTCAGCAGTAGGTAAATGTTTTCACACACACACACAAACAAACACGTGGCACCTACCTTCAACACAATTCAAATCCAACTGAACAGATAAAACACGGCACTAGGAAAAGCTCCTGCCGACGTTTTTCAGGCTAATTCGGTTCCTGCTGCGCAAAAAACCTGTCGCTAGGAAAACAGGCCTTTAGACTCGGAATTTCGTCTGTGTCTATCGATATTAGTTTCGCCCCTGTACAATAAGTTCCCTCTAACAACTGCGATATAATTTATAAGGAATTTTTTAGAACATACACCCAATTACCTACCAACAGATGATGAGTAATTGACGTTATAAGACATTCACGTTTGCACAAGAGCATAGGCTACTGTTGATTCGACGGCATACAATTTATAGGAAACCACCTAGGAACTAACCCGCACAATCCCTAAAATTTTCATCCGAATCGGACTGAAACTAGGTATGGTTTTGGGCATGACAAAGATTTACCACAAACTGTCAGACTGACATCAGACAGGTGAACATCACACAGACAGGCAGATACGGAACCAAAGTTGATCAGCAAGGTCTGAAACGCAAAAAAATTGTGGACAAAATGTTTTCGACTTTTATCACATTACTTCGATATGTCGATGCTTCTTTTAACGATTTTGTTGGTGACAATGATGTTGATGATTCCCATGATTTCCTCATACATAAAATCTCCCTTTACTGAAAATTAGGTTGACGTAAAGATTTGTCACATGGTTTGCTACTAATTGATGAACAGTAAACAGTTTAAGACATTTCCAGATCACAATGCATCAGCGTATAGAACTGACACTACTTAGTTGACATTTTATGTCTTTAAGTACTTTGGCACATAAACGAAAAAAAGCGTTACGGTTGGTTTTCTGATGATTTCCACTTACAACCGAGTCGTTGCTGGGGAAATGGTACTTCGTCGTTTTTCATCCCACAAAATTCGCTAACCATTCGTTCAAAAGCTCTCGATTTATCCAACCATATCATGTTAACTACTGAGAAGTGCTGAATTTTGAGCATGGTTATTTGAACAATTGTTTATACACAGGTGATCATTCTCAATAATTGATATTGTGAACATGATTGCAACCGCTTGTTAATTTCTGATGATTTCATTGAGCTGGTGTTTCGATGATTTGATTCATAGCAGGTGATCCGAATATTGCGAGAAAGGTTTGATTTGTGAAGCAGTGGTTAAATCATTTTAATAGGTAATTTCTATACTTTACACTCTAGGAAGCTGTAATTTCATATGTAGCCTCTTTAGGACATTTACTTGACGATGCCCAGGGTCCGGATCAGCTGAGTGGCTCTTAGAGCTTGCATACGAGTCTGCAACTAAAGACATAAAATGTCCCAATGTGTTGCAGACTCGTATGCAAGCGTTTCGTCTTTGGTAAAGGGATCGAAACACTGGTGTATCCAAGTGAAACCTTTGGTTCCTCAACCATGTGCGTTCTTAATAATTATCAAGCGAGTTTAGTTCGCTTTCCGCCCTAACCATTGTCTCAGCTAATTCTAAAAGTTGATGGTGCCAATACTGAGCCATCTACGTTCTTAAAATCTGGCCATCTTTGTCTGATCTCTATGTAATTATTCCCTCCGGTGATATCTATCTCTAACTCTCTCTTCAAAGTTTTTCATCCTTGTAACAAAATCCGCAAATTTCTTCGTTTCTAATGCATTGTTCAAAATCTAAACGCGCTGCAAACGTTTTCTATGGTCGATCACCTTAACATCCCGGTGCCCGTTAAACTGATATAATTCTGAACATTGACTGCTTCTTCGTTACTAATGTGATTAGTTTAGTCATAATTCCTATAAAGTTAGTCAGCGCCTTGAAAATTGATTTTTGTCGCTCAAATGCTCAACGAAATAAGTTTTCTTTCAGGGCCCAGTAGAATGGTTTCGAATCGAGCGTTCGGGTTGTTTTGGAGATGGTACTTCCTCGTTAAAGAAGGGAGGGACTAATAATCTTAATCCGCGCCATCGGTTTGATTAGAACAGCCTGTTATTCGGTCGGAAGCAAGAACGTTTGGTAAAATAGGGGGCCAAGTTGGGGGCGTGGCGGTTGGCACACGTCCCACAAACTTTATCCGGGCATTTGCAAGTTTTTAGCCGTTCGCCTATTTCACTCTTAATATTATTCTTCTTTTCCGTCTCCCCCACTCTTTCTGTTTTGCTTTACCATCACCTTTTCTTTCTTTGCTTCTCTCTACTTCCTTCCCTTTTATTTCAGTAATTGCTCCGAATCTCTACAACGTTTTTGATAAAGTCTTTGTACTCGAACGTAAAGCGCCTCATTAACATTTTTAAAATTGTTTACGTTTCTACCTAATTTCCTAGCTAAAAAAAGGAACAAAAAATTGTAAACATGTGAGTTGCTCAAAGTAGAAGTGCTTAGATAACAACTTTTTACTAGGGCTGAGATTTGAGCATATTTGCATATTTTTTTCCTGAATAGTACACACTGAAAGAAACCTTTTGGTGGTATTTTCACCTCTCCGGGACCAACATAATTTGAATTTATCGAGCATATAAATTCATAAAACCGCAGTTTTCAGAATAGAAGCATATAAATGCATATTCTTGTGGTTTTCGTCTAAATAGTTTGTTTTTCTTCGAATTCTCCTCCCTAATTCGGGCCCTGATTATCCATAAGGTTCGAAAAAAGGAATAATTATTATTAAAATTGTGTCTGGTGAGAGTAATAAAACCACTGGTTGTTAACCTATAGTGAGGTCATTCGCACACCCTAAGCTTCTGCCGGATTAGAGAGCGACTCTAATCCTCAAAGCCCCTAGCATCCTTTCACTTTGAAAGTGGGTTGTAAGGTATTTTAGCGGTGTGCCTATTTTGGGAACCACTTTGTTCAGGTGGATTTTCCCAAGAAGTGGAAGATGGCTCGAAATCCCGGTTGGAGGGCAGCGATGGGCGTGACAAGTTTGCAACGATAGAGGATTTTCTGAACTACTCTGCACAAGAAGCAGCATCATTGAAGTATTTATCTCTCGTGTCAGTTGACGTCGAAAGATCCTTCTCGTCATTGAAACGTTTATTGACTGATTTAAGAAAATCATTTACTACTGAAAATATAGAAAAAATTCATATTGTACAGACCAATGTAGATTTACTTCATTGACTCGCCTGATTCTATGATCATTTTGTAAATTAACTTTTAAACTGTATCTTTTATAAGAAAACTTCTGATATATAATGCTTGAATATTGTGTGCGAGTATACCGCAGTTTATCACATACAATTTTAAAATAAAGCTCGAATATAATGACGAGTTATCGATTTTTCGTGTCACTTTCCTTTCTATAGTTTCAACGGTGTTTTTCGAGCATATACTGCATATTTAGCCGCATTTAATGGGTTTTTTGAATATATCTATCGAGCATAAAACACATGGTTTTCGAGCATATCTGGAGATTTTATCGAGCAATTTACCAAGCCCTACGTTATTAGAATATCATTTTGAAACTAGGCTTACGTATTTAAAAACTTAGATGTCAACGTCTAGACTGAGACATTGCTGATCGACGTTTTATTTTGAAACTTGTTTTAAATTAAAGATCACGTTACCGAGTGTATAATTCTATATCTCCTTGGTAGGTATAGGAAATTGGAGTTAAAATTTCGCAGAAGAATACAAAAACGTTATACAAATTCATGGAACAACATGGGGTGATCATGGGCTTCAATGCTTACTACGGGCGGCATAATCCTTTGGATTAAGGAATAACCTCATCCTATAGGATAGGTTCCCTTCAACCCGATCTTTGGTATGAAGTAAGATGCATTGACACGATGTTCGGTTTGTTGCATTGTTGCAAAGACCTGAAGGGAAGTTCTTCGGGTTGACATCAGACCGAAGGCACTAGTGAAAAAAACTGCCATGAACCCGAAGAGGTTCCCTCCAACCCGATCTTCGGTATGAATTATTATGCATTGACACGATGTTCGGTTTGTTGCATTGTTGTAAAGACCTGAAGGGAAGCTCTTCGGGTTGACATCAGACCGACGGCATTAGTAAAAAAATGCCATGAACCCGGAAGAGGTTCCCTTCAACCCGATCTCCGGTATGAAGTATGATGCATTGACACGATCTTCGGTTTGTTGCAATGTTGTAAAGACCTGAAGGGAAGCTCTTCGGGTTGAAATCAGACCGAAAGCACTAGTAAAAAAACTGCCATGAACCGGAAGAGGTTCCCTCCAACCCAATCTTTGGTACGAAGTATGATGCATTGACACGATGTTCGGGTTGTTGCATCGTTGCAAGGATCTGAAGGGAAGCTCTTCGGGTTGACATCAGACCGAAGGCAGTAGTAAAAAAACACCCATGAACCCGAAGAGGTTCCCTCCAACCCGATCTTCGGTATGAAGTATGATGCATTGACACGATGTGCGGGTTGTTGCATTGTTGCAAAGACCTGAAGGGAAGCTCTTCCGGTTGACATCAGTAAAAAACGCTGCAAATTATTTCACAAAGGTTTATTATTTTTTCAATTGAGTATGATCGTAGTTTTAGTTGGCTTGCGTACGTCATAAGGCCCGTCCTGACTCCTCGGCGTGTCCTATTTCGAGTTGCCACAACCTATACTTCTATAATTATATACGCATGTTTATATTTCTCGATTTGAGCTCCTATCTATTCAAATAGTTATTGCCTTAATAATATCATTATCTAACCACGTACGAAAAGTCGAGAGGATATGTTACTAAATATGCGTAGGAAAAGCATTGGTATTAACACACAAATATGACCTAGAAAAAAACATATATTCATGCCTCGAAGGAACGCTGTACCCACCACAAGGTGCCGCGGCGCCTCCTCTCACTCCACCCCCCGCTCACCACCCCTCACCACCCACCGTGACCCCCTGCCAAGCGTGCCAGGCGTGCGTGCGTGCGTAAGTCTAACAAAGCCTTGAAATGACACTTTTTCGCCCGTTTTTGGCCCATAGCATCTATGCGAGTAAAGCGATCGGGATGGTTAAACGTTAGGACCAACTAGACCCCAAATGGAGTCTATGTGCGAAAGGACGGGTTTTTTAAGTCAATTCTTAGGCCTTTTATGGCCCGGACGGCGAACGGCGGACGGACATTTCAAATTTGGATTCTACGCACCTTGAAACGTAAAGTGACAAAGTTTGAGGGGGGGTTATAAAAATTTTTTTGCTATACGATCACATAGGCTTATTATTGGAAATAATGAACCAAAACTGCCATGAACCCGAAGAGGTTCCCTCCAACCCGATCTTCGGTATGAATTATTATGCATTGACACGATGTTCGGTTTGTTGCATTGTTGTAAAGACCTGAAGGGAAGCTCTTCGGGTTGACATCAAACCGAAGGCACTAGTAAAAAAACTACCATGGACCCGGAAGAGGTTCCCTTCAACCCAATCTTCGATATGAAGTAAGATGCATTGACACGATCTTCGGTTTGTTGCATTGTTGCAAAGACCTAAAGGGAACCTCTTCGGGTTGACATCAGACCGACGGCACTAGTAAAAAAACGGCCATGAACCCGAAGAGGTTCCCTCCAACCCGATCTTCGGTATGAAGTATGATGCATTGACACGATGTTCGGGTTGTTGCATTGCTGCAACGACCTGAAGGGAAGCTCTTCGGGTTGACATCAGACCGAAAGCACTAGTAAAAAAACTGCCATGAACCCGAAGAGGTTCCCTCCAACCCGATCTTCGGTATGAATTATTATGCATTGACACCATGTTCGGGTTGTTGCATTGCTGCCTCTTCGTTTTGACATCAGACCGACGGCACTAGTAAAAAAAACTGCCATGAACCCGGAAGAGGTCCTCTCCAACCCGATCTTCGTTATGAAGTATGATGCATTGACACCATGTTCAGTTTGTCCCATTGTTGCAAAGACCTGAAGAGAAGCTCTTCGGGTTTACATCAGACAGAAGGCACTAGTAAAAAAACGGCCATGAACCCGGAAGACGTTCCCTCTAACCCGATCTTAGGTATGAAGTACATATGATGCATTGACACGATGTTCGGGTTGTTGCATTGTTGTAAAGACCGAAAGGGAACCTCTTCGGGTTGACATCAGACCGACGGCACTAGTAAAAAAACGGCCATGAACCCGAAGATTTTCCCTTCAACCCGATCTTTGGTATGAAGTATGATGCATTGACACGATTTTCGGGTCGTTGCACTGCTGCAACGACCTGTAGGGAACCTCTTCAGGTTGACATAAGACCGAAGGCACTAGTGAAAAAAACTGCCATGAACCCGGAGAGTTTCCCTTCAACCCGATCTTCGGTATGAAGGACGATGCATTGACACGATGTTCGGTTTGTTGCATTGCTGCAACGATCAGAAGGGAAGCTCTCCCGGTTGACATCAGACTAAAGGCACTCGTAAAAAAAACTCCAATGAACCCGAAGAAGTTCCCTCCAACCCGATCTTCGATACGAAGTATGATGCATTGACACGATGTTCGGGTTGTTGCATAGCTGCAACGACTTGAAGGGAACTTCTTCAGGTTGAAATCAGACCGAAGGCACTAGCAGATACGAAACTGCAATGAACCCGGAACTGGTTCCCTTCAAACCGATCTTTGGTACAAAGTATGATGCATTGACACGATGTTCGGTTTGTTGCATTGTTGCAAAGACCTGAAGGGAAGCTCTTCGGTTTGACATCAGACCGACGGCACTAGTAAAAAAACGGCCATGAACCCGAAGATTTTCCCTTCAACCCGATCTTTGGTATGAAGTATGATGCATTGACACGATTTTCGGGTCGTTGCACTGCTGCAACGACCTGAAGGGAAGCTCTTCGGGTAAACATCACACCGAAGGCACTTGTAAAAAAACTGCCATGAACCGGAAGAGGTTCCCTCCAACCCAATCTTTGGTACGAAGTATGATGCATTGACACGATGTTTGGGTTGTTGCATTGCCGCAACGACCTGCAGAGAACCTCTTTAGGCTGACATCAACCCGACGTCCGGGTCAATATCATCATTTTTGACCCAAAGACTCCTTTGGGTTGATTTTAACCCGAAGTTTGCATTGATTTCAACCTGAATTTCTGGTTAATGTGATAGGAATTGTGAAGGATCGTTTGGGTTGAAGAAAGATATCTACTGATAGCTCTATATTCGATTTTTCTTCGGGTTTAAATCCACCCGAATAGGTTTTTTACATCAACCCGACCTTCAGTCTGGAAACCGGCGAACCGAAGGTCGGGTTGAAAACGCTTCGGGTTCCCTTTTTTCTGTGTACCAGCTTTTAGCATATTGAAGTTCAATCAATAATTTATCTTCCACTGGTCAGGCTTTTAAACGTATGGTTTCCCATTAGGTGGGAAATTTGAAAGGTATGATTTTCAATTATATCATCCATTTTAATTTTACAGAGTAGCGACCCCATGGGGGTAAGGCCATTCTGGTTAGCGTAAATACAAACGAAAAGAGAAATTTCTCAGGTGGCACACTGGAGGCACTTTTTGGCAAGAACTAATTGAAAATCTTTCCCCGAAGCGAGTGGGTCTTATTCTAGAACACCCTGTAAATGAAGTAAGTAAGTAGTTTCCAAATTTAATAATTTTACAAAATCATATACCTGCATATTTCCTGTAGGTATGAACGATGATTTTATCACATACCACTCGTTTACTGCATATAAAATGTTGCGAAAGCCATAACTTAAGAAGCAAAAATTACCTGCTGTATTTTGAGTTGAATTGACGTTTTTCAGGTCCCCTGATTGATGTTAGACCATCGCCCATGACACTTTGACCTTCAACGCTAGCTTGGCTTAGTTCTCATCACTAAAAAGTATCTTGGTTTATAATCTTGTATGCCAGGCCCAAACTACATTTCCTGCTTGAACAGCTACTTATGCGATGAGTGAGATTTATTCTAGTCTTATCGTTACATCTGGCTCTTAGGGAATTCAGTCTACGGATTATGCGGACAGGAGAAATTAGTAATTAATCAAAAGTATATAGGTACATAAAAATCATGATCAATACCTACGTAATGCAGATAAGTATAAACTATCAACTAAACATAGCCAGTGTTGGGCATAATCTTATCGTCGAATATGAATACGATTGTAATCGCTGATTCTGAGTAAACTGCCATTATATTCGTATTCGTGCAATCGTATTCGTCTACAGATGGCTTCAGAGGGACGTTCTATTGTAATAGATTACAATAGAACAGACAAATAGGCTGGGCTCCAATCGTTGAATTCGCTTTAAGGACGTCCCTCTGAAGCTAGGTTATATTAGCAAGGCTTCGCACACTATAAGAGGGACGCCCTATTGGCATTGATGACCGTGACGACCAAACCACTTACTTGACTGTTCAAACTTTCTCTTAGGACAGGTTGTTTCCCCAAGTGTTGGAAGTCCTCGTTTGTCAATTATCACTCCCGTACACAAGAGTGGTGATAAGGGCCTCATCGTCCACTATCGTCCAGTTTGCTTTCTATCTACGACACCTAAGCTCCTTGAGAAGCTGGTCATAAAGCAGCTCCAGGCCAAGTTCAGGCCTTGCATTGTGTTTGAACAGCACGCTTGTTTCAAACTAAATAATAAATAAATATCGCTTGTTTATGAGAGGACGCTCTACGGTGACAAATTTACTCTTATTCCAAGAATACGTTATGGAGGCGCACTGGCTGCCAAACTGACCTGGTATCAACGGATTTCTCCATAGCCTTTGATAAGGTTTTGCACAACCTAGTGAGCCTACTTGTCTCCTTGGGTGTTTTCGGACCACTGCTTGATTGGTTGGCATCATATCTATGTGAGGGTGCGGGTTCGAGGTGCACTGTCTTCTCCATTTCATGCTTCCTCGGGAGTTCCTAGTGTTTCCTGCTGGCTATCAACAGTGTTATTGCCTACTTGGGTCCTGCCGTGCGTTGCCCGCTATTCGCTGATGATTTGAAGATTTTCCGATACGTCACCTCTGTTGAAGACCGTGACATCGTTCAGCGGGCCATCACTGAACTGGAGGATTGGTGCGTGGTGAATTGCCTTTTTCTGAACCCATCGAAGTGTTCTGTCGTCTCATTTCATCACTCAGTGGCGCCCCTTCAGTTTGTGTACACCCTTGGAAATGCACCCCTGGCTAGAAGGGATGAAACTTTGGATTTGGGAGTTGGATGCGACGGTCAGCTCACTTTCTCGCGGCATATCGAAATAGTTGCCAGTAGCGCTTTGCGCTCGCTTGGCTTTGTTAAAGAGGCATACCCGAGATTTTAGTCACGTTCATGCAATCGTCCTTCCTAAGCTGGAGTACGCCTCAACGATAATATATGGTCTTCTTATTATGCAGTCCACAAATATCAAATTGAGCGAGTTCAAAATAAATTCCTGTGGTATATTGCATTTAAGCTTGGAATATCTTCGGATAAAGTAGATTATCCATCACTCCTCAGAACCTGCAGACTCCAGTCCCTGGAAGTGCGGCGTGGCATGGCTGATTTGTCATTTCTCCATAAGCTTGTTAACGGCGGTATCGATTGTCCTCCGTTGCTGGCGGAAGTTCGTCTCTCCGTCCCTCGCATCTCAAGTCGCCAGCCTGAAATTGTCCACGTCCTTTTCTCTTCGATAAACTATCTTCTGAATCGACCACTGCATCACATCCCCCGTTCTGCAAACCTCTTCTTAAATTTAAACCCAGTTTTTGACTTTTTCATAGTCCCCTGTCATCTCTGACATGTCTAGTGCTCTATTCTCCTGCTTCGTTTTGACTATTATCTCCAAATTGCTCTACTGAATTCATAAGTAAAATTACAGCTATATTATTAATGTTTCTGTTAAAATTGTTCTTTTTCTTGTTGTTTTTCTTAGATGTGTAAATTCTTGTGTACATTATTGAATCGCTGCTTATATTACGCTGTTGTAAATTCGGCTTGCCCGTTAATAAATAAATAAATCTAAAAAGTAACGCATTGTTAAGGGTTGTATTCGTGTAATCGCCGACTGACGAATACGATTACACGGATACGAATATAATCGCAGTTGACTCAGAATCAACGGATAATTATCGCGATTACAATCGTATTCGACGATAAGATTATGCCCAACACTGCACATAGCCACTCAAGCATGTATTTTAGGGCTTCTAGTCCTAATGGTCCAGTCATAATTATATGCCTTGAAACATCTTCTAAGCGTTAGGATCCGAGATAATCTAGTAAGCTTATCATGAGAGAACAATACCTGTCAAATTTAATAAAAGATAGTTCGAACGTGCAGGAATTACAGCTATCTTGCGATGAAAAATGTGTCGCTTCCGCGATTCGAGGAGAAATATATATATACAAACCGTTACGGACATTGTTCAATTCACATGTAAAACCGGAAGAGATGGCGAGTTTGTTCACTCGATATTCTCGCAGCGCTGCTATTCACTCTCGATACCAAAAAAGGAGGGAAAAAAAAAAAAAAATTCACCCTCCACGTGACAGGGGCTTGTTGGTAATCCATCTTCAGCTCGTTGGTACGAAGGGGTTTTCGAGCGTTTTGAATTAATGCTCGACGAGGAACGGTTGTTGAAAAGAGGGGCAAAAGCGGAGTCAGTGCCCATTTCAAAGCATATATCAAAGGGATTATAATTTGAAATCTCGCTCGAGGGGGTACAGAGTAATTCGCCATGGTGGCAGGGGGGGGGGGTGGGTATGGGGATTGAGACCCTACCCGCAGGGGGTTGGATCTCTGTAGATTCTCAGCAGGGTCGCGCGGTCTGGACGAGGCACCACCGGAAACAAAGGGATATTTCTGTGTAGCGGGAAGGGAGATTGCTGTTACAACACCGTAAAACAGAGTAACAGGCTTCTGTCTTTCGGGTGGGGAATCCGCTCGAATGCGGAAACAACGGTTTCATTAGATCCTTCTGAAGTGGTTGCTCGCAACAAACAGATAGTAGACAAAAGCGGAACTGACTTCCCGTCACTTTATGAAAAGCGGAGTCTAGAGAAAAGAAAATACTGCTCCAAACGCGTAATGGTATAATGACCGTTTGTAGACCAACCACAAAATGAACAGTACTGTACCAGCACTTAGCTGAAACGTTCAAAATCGCTTCTAAATCACCAGCTTCTTTTCCGCCATCACGATTGTTCCTTAGTCGTTGCGTGAGCACGAATCTTGGATGTCACTTCCAATGCTGGTTACTGGTAACTCAACTACGTTAATAAATCAACGATTTCATTTCAATTATTCAATCATGCAGAGCACCCTTTGCCGTCAAATGATGGTTTCCGAGTAGTTTTTGAAAGCCTCTTTTCTTCTACGGAGCATATTTAGATCAAATTTGAAATCGAGCGTTTCGATCATTGGGTAGCTAATTGGCTAAGTACAATCGGGATCTTCATAATTTGCCAGCGGCAAAAAAGCGTTGAACTGTAGGATTCGTTTCAGAATTCAATGATGAAAATTTTCAAAAATTTTGATTTTGAAATTTTCCAAGCCGTTGCAATAGCTTCACTTTTTACGAAAATTCGCCAAAAGGCCTTTCTGTCCTTAAATTCGTTTTTTTATTGATCTCCAACGTTTGGAAATCAATTTAAAAAACAATTTAAGGACAGAAAGACCTTTTTTGTCAAGTCTTGTTATGATTTGAACTATCCAAATGAAGAAACGTTGCATCAGACAGACTGAAACGGAACTAAAATTGATCAGCTAACTCTGAAACACGAAAAGCAAGTGGAAATTTTGATCTTAGAGGACAAACATTTTTTCGACTTCATACACGAACACAAAGCTTCGGTAGTGAGGAAGCAAAAAATGTATACCTAAGTGTGAAAAATCTAAATCCATTCAGAAATTATATAAATTCCTCGCAAATGGAATTACCGCCGTTCTCCAAATAGCGATAATGAGGCATCTCAGGGGAACGTTCAAAATCGCTTCTAAACCACCAGCTTCGTCGTAGCGTAAGCACGAATCTTGGATATTGCTCCCATCGCTGTTCTCTGCTGGTTATACCACTAGGTAACTCAATTACGATAATAGATCAACAATTTTGTTTCAATTATTCAGTCATGCAGAGCACCCTTTGCCGTCAAATGATGGTTTCCGACCTGGAAGTAATTTTTGAAAGCCTTTTGTCTTCTACGGAGCATATTTAGATCAAATTTGAAATCGAGCCTTTCGATCATTGGGTGGCTTAGGAGAAACACTCGGTATCTTGATAATTTGCCAGCGGCTGGCAGATGTATGTATACTATACACATAAGAAAAAGCGTTAAACTCTAGGATTCGTTTCAGAATGCCTCAAAACGGATTTCAACTAAGGAAATTTTCGAAAATGTTGATTTTAAAATTTTCCGAGCCATGCAATAGCTTCAATTACTACGAACATTAAGTATTGATCTCTAACGTTTGGAGATAATTAAAAAAAAAATTTAAGGACAGAAAGGCCTTTTTTGTAAAGTCTTGTTATAATTTGAACTGTCCAAATGAAGAAACGGTGCATCAGACAGACAGACACGGAACTAAAATTGATCAGCAAACTCTGAAACGCAAAAAGCAATGGAAATTTTGATTTTAGTGGACAAACATTTTCTCGTCTTCAATCTCGAACACAAAGCTTCCCTACCTACAAAAAAGAGC